>OW203761.1:32694726-33294726 GCA_934045905.1 Leuctra nigra | reverse complement strand
CGGGAGTCATCGGACGGGAATCTGTGTCCGTGTATCGACGGAACAACTCTTCTGGGACCATGTCCTCACCGTCTTCGTATGCTACGGCATTCTGCAGTAGGCTGGCTCTCAGAGCTGCCAACTCTTCAGGTAACAGAAGAGATTTGCCCTCAGTGGCCTGTAGAAATTACATTATATAAATCTGTAGGCAGATATTTTGTGCTCATTGTAATTAAATTTTGTTGATATTACCCAAGTGTCCTTGGCGCGTTTTACTACATCTTTTGCCTCGTAGTCTGCTGGGTGGTTGCACAGTATGGAGCAGCCATAAGGGAAAGGGTTGTAAACACCAGCAAATGGTCGAAGTACATAAGGCGCTGGAATAGCCACATTAGGAAATTCGATGATGGTTTTCTGAAATGAATAAAACGGAGATATTTAATTTGATCTTATTTCAAATGATTATTTTTTTTAATATTACCTTAACATTCTTGGCAATTGGTTTCTGAACTCCTGCAATTAAGCCCGTTTTACTCATTAAACCCATGATTTCTGATTATAAAGTTTTTTATTGAGGGCAGGACTGCCAAGTATTGATCAAACATTCAGCAACCAAAGGGGTGAAACCAAATCTTCATTTATTAAGTAACAATACTTTCCAATGAAGTAAAAGTTATGTAGGACTAATATTTGGGATAAGTTTTTTACTAGATTTAATAAATAAGTGCAAGAATTGAACTTGATGAAGTTCTACCTCCACTTGAGGATATAATATAAAATTTATATTTTGAAAATTCCCTGTTGCATTCATTGGAGATATGCGTGCGCACGTACATTCCCATTGGTGCTAACTAAAATGCACTGCCATCTAAATTATAAACCTGACCTGTCAAATCAAAAAATGTCAGCCTTCACCTTATCTGTAAATATCTTCTGTCAAAATGATGGAAAATAGAGATAGTGTACCTGAGAGTGTATTAATCAGTTTTAAATCAATGTAGAATGTAGTTAGCAATTACAACTATGAATAGTTTAGGGGCTTTTGTTGCGCTTTGTTTCGTTGTTTACTGGTGTATATCGTGGTAAGTCTATTGGACATTTAAGGTTATGTTTTCATCTGCCTCTGCTAAACGCTCACACAGTTTGTATACTTACCTATACTACTTACATACCTTCAGCATATTATTGTCGTTTTGCGGAAAATAGTTTTAAATTTAAGCCCGTGCACGATTGACGCGAACGGAAAATGATGGATGTTGGTCATGTCCACTGTCGTTGCGTCACATGAATTGTGAACTTTGCGGTGAATTCGCCATACCTACCTCAACATATTTGATTCACCTACACTTTTTTCATGTCAGTTGTGTCACTTGTGTGGACCATTATACAAACCCTCATACATATTTTGACTGGTGGTACAGAAACGCTTTCCGCAACACACAATCCGCTTGATTGTGGTGTAAGTAGGTATTAATAGTGCACTTGCACATCAAATTTATTTATCATCTGCTTTATTTTAAGTAGGTATTTTACTATCTACTAAAATGATGAACGTTTTATACAGGTTATTGCCAAAGGCTCTCTCCTGGTATTTGAAGGGACGCTTCAGTATTAATGTTACCATCGGACGAATTGTCATTCCATATGTGGCCCTGAAAGATGTTCACATATCAGGAAATGGTTTCTCTGTGGTGAGTTTTGTATACCTACAATGTAATTAACATCATCAAACCATGTCAACCACTCAGTTCATATCCCATTTCCTTTTCAGCACATTGACGAAATTGGATTTCGAAGCAGTTTCTTTAGTAGTGAAGTTACAAAGCTCCTGGCAGTTGTCATTAAAGATGTCCGTATCAACAAAGATGTCGGTGGAGCTAAAGAAGTTAAGACACCATCATCT
The DNA here is from genome assembly GCA_934045905.1 of Leuctra nigra. Taxonomy (NCBI): domain Eukaryota; kingdom Metazoa; phylum Arthropoda; class Insecta; order Plecoptera; family Leuctridae; genus Leuctra; species Leuctra nigra. Next base: position 33,292,844 of record OW203761.1, on the reverse strand, counting down.
GGATCAGTCCCAGCTAGTACACAAGCAAACAACATTGATTTCCACAATAAAAAGATTCCTCCTGCAATCATAACATTTGCCCAGTTCATGGCTGTTCACATCTACAATGTCAACATGATGCTGCTTCAAGCTGAATCGCCTGGCTGGCTTTTACATGCAACGACAGGAGAGATTCATTTGGACGGTAGCATCGTCCACAACGCTCGCACTCTGTTGGTCAACATTACAGTTTCATCCGCTTCAGCAAAGATTCTCCGACATGCCGCTAAAAAGGACAACAATGCTCAAACTTGTTTGGGTGATCTTTCATTTGGAATATCAATGGAGGCATCGTTGAAAGCACAAGGTCCACTGTCAGTTGAGACTCTATTTGTGAAAATGCATCACACGAAAGCTATTATAAACGAGGGATTCTACACCTTTGCTCAAGAACGTAATGCAAGTAAAACATCAGAAAAGTCCCTTAAGGTTACAAAAACGTACTCAGCAGATCCTTGGAATATGTTCAGTAAACTCTATCCCATCATCCCTAAGACATTCAATTTGAAAATTGAAGACTCTGTTTTTACTGGAATGACGGACAGCAGAACGGACTTTAATTCTATGTTAAATTGCATTCAACTCTCAACTGAAGTTAGTCCTACATTAGATTTGAACAGTACCACTGCTCTTCCAAATGTATCACTGTCGACCCAAATTGATGGTTTGAATGTAAAATGTAACAATGAATCAGTATTGATTCTACAGAAGCTTATACTGGATGTCAAGGTATGTACCTGCTAACGATACTGGAGAACGTTTTTGAATTTTCATAGCGTTAAGTAAATTACCACATTCTTATTTTTCCAGCTGGCAGATAACTACTTGGATCTTGTCATCATGCTTAATACTCTTGCCGTTACTTACAATCACAAAGACATTCATTATTATGTCGTCTCCAACTTCTTGAAAAGTTACAATAACACGATTGACAGTGTTACCAACCGAAGGTCGGCACAAGTCTCCGATGAGAAGAGTTCGTGGCTGGAGAAACTTGTCAATCGGTGCAAGGTCAAAGGCAGTGCTGAGATGTGGAATATTTCGGCACTTCTGCGGCTGTCCGATGACCCACATTGTGCATCGGTTGGATTCAGTCATCTCAAGTTCATCCTAGATCAGTTGGATGATATCAGAGGTAGGTACAAAAATAGGAAGACAATTTTACCTAGAAAATAATTATTTCATGCAATGATGTCAAAGCCTACTTAGCTTCAGCTTGAAATAAAATTAAAATTTAATAAGAGGTCTCTTGTATATGGAGTGAATAAATACATAGGTATCATAATTAAAATAAACATTTAAATTGAAGATAAAAAACATAGTTTACTAGGATTCATAGGTTTCCGGACAAAATAATTCTCCCGTATTAATTTAAAATTTTGACTTGAGACTTGATTTGAAAATTATCCTAGTATTTTAAGAATTAAAATGTATTAAAATTTTAATTTAAATTAAATTTTCAATTTGAAATTTATTGACGTTATTTTCAGGGTACCACTCAAAATGGTGGTTTTCTCGTATCCTTGTCGGAAAATATCACTGGAGCTCCGAGCTGCTCATAGAGTCACTCTGGTGTCGGCTTGGCAACTCATCTCTCGGCTGTGATGCTCATCTACTGAAGAAGTATCATTCGTGGGGGACACCTTTGTTCCTCGGTCTAATTCTCATCAAGCTCCGCAGTCATGGCTCCGACCAAGCCAAGCTGAATGCGATGTTGGACACACTGCGCATCGAGTGGAGTCCGTCGCTGGCTCAGTGCATTGTGCGCGGCGTCAAGTGCATCTTGGACTATAGAGACTCAGCTGTCAAGAGAGTGCCAAAGAGGAAACGAGTGCAGAGTGATGAAATGGGTTTGTGGGATTCACTCAGTTCTTGCCTGATTAATGTTACTCTTTCGCACATCAACACGTTCTTCATTGCCGACAAGGATGGTAAGTGTCAAGTTCTAAAGTAGGTATACTTTCAAGACAGGAGTTTTCAAGATACACATTGAGTTTCTTTCTAATTTGGTAGGTACCTACTTGACTTAAAACTTGTCTGCATTACCTATATTATTTTATCTAGCTTCCCATCAATATTCGTTTGTCAATCATTAATTATAATTCAAGCCACAAAGATTGTTTATGATTACCAAAACATTGTCCTTACTACATTTAAAAAGTTAGAGGCAACAAAAAATCAAAAGAGAATTAAGGATTTAACTTTTAGCAATAGCACGTAAAGTGAAGAATTTTTGGCTGGACTATGTCCTGCCCCCTCCCGCTCCCTCCTACCACCACAACCTGAGACTTGTCCAGGGCCGGTTTTAGGCAGTTTGGTGCCCTGTGCCAAGGTAACAATTAGCGCCCCCCCCCCCCCCCCCCCCCCCCAAACAAACTTCAGAAACGAAATTCGTCTAATCGAGGTTGCCCACGACCACAATGGGGGGTCTGGGGGGAGGGCCCCCCAGCACAATGCGGGTCCAGGGCGCATACCCCGGAAAAATTTTAGGATTCTAGTTTGCATTTGGCGCCTTTTTAGCATACAATTATACTGATTGGATTACAATAGGCAATAATAAAATGTATACATTTCAATGCAGGATTATACATCTTTTGATTACTATTTGACGAATTCAACATTGTAAGCTAAAATAGTTTGTATGTGCCCATATATATTCAAGTTTTAAATTACATTGGTTATTAAAACTAGTGCTTACAAGGAAGTGCTTTTCTAGTATTATATTTACCAGTGCTTTTCAATCGCGTTACTATGTACATACAACAATAATAGCAATACATATTTTATATTATGGCGCCCCCTCGGCGCCCTTCGGGCGCCCCCTCGAGCTTGGCGCCCTGTGCGGGGGCACAGGTCGCACACCCCTAAATCCGGCCCTAGACTTGTCCCCTTGTTTGCTGCTGTGTAGTACATTGGTCATTCATTCCAAGTCTCAAATTGAGTAGCTAGGTAACTTACTTGATAAAATAATTTCTTCCAGTGTGCATCATGGCCCGTGTTGAGTCAGCTTCACTAGACAGTGTTGCCAACACCGTATCCACTACAGTGAACGATGGAAAGTTGGTCACAATCTCTCCTACAAAGAGCCATCACACTTGCGTCAAAACGGATGATCCGAAAGTAAATCACAAATTTGATTATTTTATTTTCCTCTTCTTTTTGGTACTTTCAACCTGTATAACGTACTGTTATTTAACTCCCTATTTTATTTTCACGACACTCTTCTCTCCCGAAGGCTGTTGTGTGTCACGTGAAACTCGCTCGGCTTGTTTACGAGCGATCGGCTCGAGACCTCACTGTGCAGCTACTTGAAGACGTGCAATTGATGTGGAGTTCCAACTTGCACTTGAAGATGCTTACACTTGCCAGCGAGATGAAAGACTTTCGAGAGAGCATCAGCGTTAAGGATGTTGCTGTTCCCAAGACTGAGACTACCGACACCATGAAGAGGACGGTTAATCTTAGATTAAAGGGCCAGATTAAGCTTGCAGTAACTCTTTCATCAAGACATCACATGACATTTACTTCAGGTATGTTTTTTGATCATTTTGTGTTTATGTCAAAACACTATTTGTATTTTAATTACACTTCTGTTGCACAGATAACTTGAGTTCAACCTCCTGTGGTGATAAAATCAGTGTTCAAGCCACTTCCATCAGGATTGCCATTGATGACAAAGATATCTTCTCCATCGATGGCTTTGAAATAGCAAGAATAGAAGACAGTGTAGAAGTGAGAAATGAGAGACTGAATGCGGAAGGTTTCATTTTACCTTGGAATAAAACTTGGCAGACAACAATCGATTCATTCAAAGCAGTTTTCCCTTATGAACATAGCTTTGCTGAAGCATATCTAAATGAATTTGTTAGCATGTTCAAGTGGCTGAAGTTGGTTCACAAGAAGAAGAAGGTTCCATTCAACCTAGACAGTCCTCTCCCTGCTGACATGCTCATCAAGGTATCAATTATGTATTATTTAAATTTAATTAAATTTTGTAATAATCAGCTCAAATTTGTTGAATTTGTGGTAATGATTGGTTTATACATACTTATTATAATTTGCAGATAAAGGAGTTTTTGTTTGAAATGAGTGACGATCCATTTGAGGTCCGACTCCGCGACAACTACGAACTTCTCGAAGACGAATACAAAGAGAGTTTGAAGCGACACAAAATGCTTGATGCCAAAGTCTCGGAACTCTGCAAGACCCACTTACTTCTGCCGTCCGGAAAGGTGGACGAGCTGTATGCTAGTCTGAATAAGAAGAATGCAGAGATCTATGTTCAAAGATCGAAGCAAATGTGTCGAGCAGCCCCTGCTCGAACGCGGCTATTTGCCTGGCTCATGAATGATGTTAACATCATTTCGCTCGCTGACATTTCCATACATGGTGCAGATAATGTCGTGGATAATATGACACAGATTGATCCAGATAGGTAAGGAAGATCATTTGCTACGCCTCGATTTCCTCGATTACAAACAATAAGCAAAGAAAGGTTCATACATGAACCTCTAAATGTTGTGATAAGAGCCAGTGATCAAACCAGTTTTGCAAGTCATCCCTCTGTCTGTATACAAATATCAATCTTGTTAGGGAATTAATATATGGGTATGACTGGTAGTCGCTGTAAGGGGTAAGTTTTATCCGGACATTCGGAGGCATCTGTACATTGGACCAGAACACCATAATTATGGATGGTTATTAAACTTAACTTTCAGCCAATCTCAATGCCATATATTAGAACAAATTGAAATGTTTAACCATTGAAATCTCACCAGCTTAGCTGTGCTACGCTCAACTGTTGTTACGTTGTGACGGTATGTTTCAGTCCATGGCCCGAGGAAGGTCTGGAGTTCACTACGTTATGGTGTCGGTGGATCAACGCCCGGTGCCACGAGTGGAAGTTCCAGCTGCGCGACTTCCCCCAGCCACTGCTGTACATCCGTGAGTTCAACATCTACGGACGGCTGGTGGGCGCTGAACAAGAAGCTACGCGACGAGCCAAGCGCGGCGTGGCCATTGAACTCGGACATCCGTGGGGAGAAGTCACCGTGGAAAGAAGCATGACTTCACTGAAGTTCTATCACGACTTCAACTGCGAGATCGAACACTTCAGTTACGCGTTTGGGCCGTGTTGGGAGCCGGTTATCGCTCAGTGCAACCTCAGCTTCGAGAAGATCGTCACCCCGTCAAGGGATCCGAGTCCTCCCATGCCGTTCTGGGACAAGATGCGCTTGCTGTTCCATGGAAGACTGTTCCTGATGGTCAAGCAGATGACAGTGCTACTTCATGCTTCACTTGATCCGTATAACACCACTGAAGAGATGGAGCTCACTTGGAGCAAGATGTACATGGACTGGACTAATGGTATGCACCTATTCGAGGGCGAGCATGCTGTGAGCATGTTGTAACACTTGTGTCTGCTTAGTGTTTGCACAGTCAGCTAAGGTTTATTTTTTATTTCCAGCAAAGTTTGTGTACAAAGGGGAGCTAAATGTGTTTGTAAGAACTGCATCGAAGTACGATGATTGTCGTCTGCTTCATCTGCCTGATGTTCGACTGAGTGTGAAACTGCACTGGGTTTGTCTTGCCGATCCAAACGATCACCATTCCGTGATGCCCTGCGCTCCGGACAAACTTCCGGAATACTCTAGCAACCAGGTGCGGAATTCATTACTTAATACCGTTACCACTCCTGCTGTATGATGCAGCAGAAGATCTGGGTAGACTGTCAAACTTTTATTTATCCCTCTCTACTTAGTGCCAGTAATAGTGGACTATCTGGCACCAATCACCAATCAGTCTTGTTTCAATGCTAGGAATTAAGAAATAAGGAAACCTTCAAACATTGAAAATATATTTTAAAGCTATAAACTAAATAAAATAATATTTTCTTTCATATTGTAGGAGCATGACTCATTCCGAGCATTCCGCTCCCAAAACTTGAACGTGAGCATTGGTTTGGAGACAAAGGCGTCTGCTCGAGATGACCCGACCCAGCTGCCCGACTGTCCACAAGTCTTGCTTTACGGCAGCACGCTGAGGTGGTTCGAGAACCTCAAGCTGATCTTGTCGGGCGTCACTAGACCCACCCGTCGCGGCCAAGTTTTCAACAATGTGCGGCCGCGCAAGAAGCAACTGAGCAGACACTACCGCAAACTTCATCTGCTATTGGGTCTGCACAAGTTCCAGGTGTTCTACTGGATGTCATTCTCAATGCAGCGTGGGTTTGATTTGTCTGGTGGAAGGATTTCATCCAGCTCAGGTATGTGCCATCCATACATACATACTTGACAAGTAGAGGACTTAATTTTATTTATTTTTTAGATCACTTTCTATGGGTCAAGTAAAGTAGGATTTCTTATTTCTTCAGTACTGTCACACTAAATACTCAAGGTTATATTATTTAAAATTTCTTTGCAAAATAGTTAAAAGATATATTTGACATTTTTAAATTGGGTAATGACAACCAACATTGTTTTTTTCAGAGCACATGTTGACAATTGTTCCAATAAATGATGGTCTCATACATCGACCACGGGCTGAGTCTTCAATTGTTTACATGAACTGTGAACTGAATGATGCTGAGATATGGCTCAAGAGTGCAATGCAGGAGGAGCCAGGACGAGAGGTAAATATGAGTAATTCATTAAATCAGAAGAATGGAAAAGCCCCGGGAATGGACGAAGTAAGTGTCGAGATGCTGAAAGCGTCAGGGCAGAAGGGAATTGAGTGGCTCTGCCAGGTAATTGAAGCAGCATGGACCCAGTGTGATGTTCCAGAAGATTGGGGGAAGGGAATACTTATTCCTATCTTTAAGAAAGGGGACAGAGAGCGCTGCTGCAACTACAGGGGAGTAACTTTGATGTGCCAAACTGCTAAATTGTATGAAAAGATCATTGAGAGGAGGGTGGCTGAGAGTATTGAGAGTAAACTAAGAGAAGAACAGTACGGTTTTAGAAGAGGACGTTCAACAACTGACCTCATCTTTGCAGTAAGACAGATCATGGATGACCGATGGGAGAAAGGGAGCGGGATGAGAATGATATTTCTGGACCTGGTAAAGGCGTACGACAGAATGCCAAGAGAAGAAGTGTGGCGGTGCCTAGAGAAGAAAGGTGTGGACAGTGGAGTGATACAAAGAATTCAAAGTATGTATAAGAAAAACAGTAGCTGCGTGCAGACGGGAGTGGGAAAAACGGACTGGTTCGAAGTGAGGGAGGGACTGAAGCAAGGGTGTGTATTGTCACCAACATTATTTACAGTGGTAATGGATGAGATGTTGAGAGAGGTCGAGCCGGATTACCAAGAGGACACCCGCACACTCATATATGCAGACGATGTTCTTGTGTGGGCAGAGACCGAGGAAGAGTTGCAAGAGAAACTCAACAGGTGGGAAGAAGTGACAGCAAAATATGGACTAGAAATCAGTAGAGAAAAGAGCGAAACCATGGTTATGGAAAGGCAACAGAAGACACGGTGCCGGATGCAGATGCGAGGAGAGGAACTGACAGAAAAAGACGAGTTTAAATATCTAGGCAGTGTATTGGCAAAGGATGGAAAGGTGGACAAGGAGATCGAGAGGAGGGTGAGAGCAGCAGAAGTGTTTTACTAGAGTGTAAGGAAGCTACTGTGGAATGAAGATGTGCCCCAGAGGTGTAAGATATTACTGTACAAAACCTACTATGTACCAATCTTAACATATGCAGCAGTAACTTGGCCAATGGGAGGGAAGGAAGAAATGAAAATGCAGGCTGCGGAAATGAAGTTCCTGAGAAGTGTGGCAGGGGTGACGAAGATGGTCAAGGTGAGGAGTGCAAAGATTAGAAAGGACCTAGAAGTGGAGTCTCTTAGATTTAAGCTTGGAAAAGAGAGGCTAAGATGGTACGGACATATGAAGAGGATGGGAGAAGAGAGGATACCATATAGAGAGGCAGAGCGTACAGCCATGGGTGGCAGAAGAAAGGCAGGAAGACCTAGAACTAAATGGATGAACGGAATAGAGGCAGCCGCAGAAGAAAGAGGAGAGTGTTGGGGAGTAATTACAACAGAGAAGTGGTGGGAAGACAGAGAGAGATGGAGGGAACTGGTGGAAAGAGAGGAGCCTGAAGAAGTGGAAGAAGAGATTGAAGAAGTGTGGAGTGTCGGACTTGGCAAGTCGGCTCTAAGATCACAAGTGCCCTAGAACATTGGTGGGATCATCCCACCCCCTGACCCGACAATAGTTGGAAGCAGGGTCGCGATATTTATTTATTTATTGAATCATTATGTTTGTCCGTGAAGCTCATGTTTTGTTGAGGTAGCTTAGCAATGGGGTCGGCCTGTCTTTGGGGTGTGCGACTTGTGCTCTTGCATAGGACGTAAAGCTCGGCGGAGATCCAGAGGGTTTTTACATTTTTTTTGTTACCTACTGTCAAAATAACTCTCAACTCAGAATTTTACAACCTATAGGAACAATACATATTTTTAAATGATATTGGGCACAAACACAATGTTTTAGCGTGCCTGTTTGTCTTTCAATATTCAGTATGTTTTTATTGATTTGCTTTGTGTACACTTCATGGTGGCAAAACCAGTGTTGAATCCAGGCATACCTCGGGGGGGGCAGTGCCCCTCCCGAGGTATGCATTTGCCCCCCCCGGCACAAATACCTATTCAAAATACCTTCAAAATAATATGTAAAAAAAACACGTAAAAATAGACGGATCATGTCAAAAACCTTCCCAAACGGTTAGAATTGAGTTAAAATTCCAAAAATTTTCCGGGGCTATGCACCCCGGACATGCATATCCTGATAAGTTCAATAAATTTACCTATTATTAAATCTCTTAGACCATTTTTTGGATATTTTTCAATTTATAATTCCCCAAAATAGCTATACACTGTGATTCAAAATTGTACCTAAACGAATGACCTTGATCAAAAATTTTCTCGGGGGCTTTTTGTACAACTACAAGCATATTCATAAATTAACTCCCCCCCCCCCCCCCAACACCAACATCAAAAAAGTACCCCCAAAAATGCCACCCCCAACTATTCAAGTGCCCCTCCCGAGAAAAATGTCTGGATTCAACACTGGGCAAAACACATAATGGAAGTAGGGGCATATAAAAATAACTAACATAAATATGGCAATGAAGATGATGAGATTGATAAGATAATAATGTACAATATGCAATTGAATACAGAATAATTAAAATAATAATACAGTGATATAGATTGAAGATTCAAGAAGACTCGTTGAGTCTTAGTCTTAGTTTGGCTCAGTAGTGGGACATTCATTAAAATTCAACTTCCTTGTATAGGTACACATTTTACAAAGTTAGCTGCCTACATTATGACTTATGAACGTTGTATTTGCATCGATTCCAAGTGTAAGATTCTAGTTTCATTGTCACTTCCTCACTTAGATATTCTTTGGAAAATATCTATATCTATCATTTGCCTTCCTTTACTAACATATTTTCACTTGTATTCAGCATGTCGGTCCACGAAAACCCAAGGTGGAGAAGTGCTACTGTCTGAGTGTGGCGAAGGTGTCGTACGGTCGCGAGACCATCATCCACAACCGAGGAGAACATCTCACCACAAGCGAGCGTGCCAGCGCTGGCAAGGATAAAGACACGCCCACGCATCGACTTGTCGTGTACGATCTCAAGGGTGCGTGGACCAAGAGCAATCGGGATGTGGCATTCGCACTCTTTGATACATTTGTAAAGACAAAGCAACTTAAGAAGAACTTATCAACAGAAGCGTTGAAAGGTGAGATTTTTAAGAGAATAGAAACCTTCTATTATTATCATGAATTCTCTCAGAACCCATAGTTGAAATAATTTCAGAAAATGCATTTTTTCTGTTTGATGACATTGACATTATTCAATTATGTAGGGTCACCCGGGGGAAGTGTGATTCGGGGGAAGTGTGACACCTGCCTTATAACTAGCCCGTTTTAAATCCAATTCAGTCTTGGACAATTCAAATTGTCCAATTTGAATTGTACAGTGGAATATGGACTTTACAAATGTTGTAGTTATCAAATATGTGTTTTAAATATGATTCCATCAAAATAATACCACAAATTGGAACAGTTTGTGACCTGTTGTTTATCCTTCAGATGTTTAGTGCCTGAAAATTGGCAAAAATGTGGCACTAAACAACTGTAGGACAAAATAAAAGTACCTCATAAATAAGCCATTCCAAACTATGGAAACACTTTCATTGAAAAGTACTGAAGACATATACGCAGCCTTATATCATAAACAATTACTACCTACTTACATTCGTAAAGGATATTGACAAAAATGGAATAAAATTCTCTTCAAGGTCACGCTCTCTACTCGACCGTCTTAATCCACATTCTATTAAACTCATTCTATTCAACTATTCTCTAGCTAAGAAAGGAACCTGAAATGTCTAGAACTACACATATTTTCTTACCTATCACTATTTTAAACAGGTGTGTATCTTTTGCTGTTAGAAATACCTACTTACGGTATATTAGGCTTGAGTGACCAAAAGAAATTAGAATGTAATTCTAATTCTTGGATGCTTCATCTTCGCACATTTGATATGTAATATCTGTTAATAATAAAGTTCCATAGGTATTTATCATGTTTATCATATTTATCATGTTTGAGGTGACTAATCAGAGATGCGTTAGGTTTCCGTGGAGAGAGCACTTCGACACCCATGAAGTCTCGGTCTCGCAGCTCCGACGCACCCATCAGCCCTCCTCCGGGCAGCAGCTCACTGCAGTCCGGAGCCACAGCTACGCCGTCTCCGATGACCAAGCTGCAGTCGGGCCACGCGGCCACCATGCTGCAGCAGCTCATCGCCGAGGCAGACAACAAGGCGGTGGTCTTCAGCGATGACTTGTCAGTTCAGACCGGAGAGCAACACTTGCAGGGACTGGCGGCGTGTCAGGAGGATGACGTGCAGCACAAGAACTGGCTAAGTTAGTTGAATTGCTTCTTGCATCTAGTCCATATGTGCACACAGATTAATCATAATTTCGAATTAAATTATTTTATATTTGACTTTCATATTATGTAAATCAAGTGATTTATGGAAATTTCACTGCCATTCAAAATCCTTTAACCTTGAATCTTAATTACAGTTTATTTCATCTAAATGTCGAACACAAAAGAATAGAAAGTTGTTGTTCGCTGATCTAAAATGCTTTCATAAAGCCTAAATTATCATATTTGAACTGACGTAGGTACCAATTTAAAAAACAAAAAAGGTATGAAATGCATACCCAAAATAAAAATTTAACACATAAAAATGTGAACATGTTGTACCTACGTATTATTATAAATATTCACCTAAGCTATCTCCAGGATTTCTCTGAAGAAATGAGTTTCCTTAGTTTGAGAGATTTATTTAGCAGCTTTAGTGGATGGAGGTTTATCTCAATACATCTGGTTTGATGTGATTTTGCGCATCAGTCACAAAATATTGTTTTCTCTGGTTGACTGGATTATTATTTTGAGCTTGTTTCTAGCTGCTCGTAGTCAAATGAAAATTAGATGTCAATTTGTTTGTTTCTTGATCTTTATAGTAATGATTAATGAGTCATGAAAATTACATTATTACGTATTCTATTTGCCTCCAACGAACTTGAAAATAGAGCTCTTGTACAGGTACGCATAATTCACAAAACACTTGACTTTACATAGTACGTACCTGTTTTCAGTTGTACTCGTGAACAGCCAGGTGTTGCTAAAGGGCTGTGAGACGAAGGGCTACGTCATCTTGAGTGCCGCCAAGGCAGAGATTCTTCAGCGGGTGCATCGACCTGTGTGGAAGGATCGAACGTTGGTCTCCAAGACAACTTGGGTCGGATCGCTCGAGTGTATGCAGTATTATGCCACCGTGCACGCTGGAGAGAAAGAAACTCCTGATGGTACGTAGAGAAAACACTGACTAAATGTATATCAATTTAATAATTCTCCTTGTCCAATGCTGCTTGTCATCCTATGATTCATCTATTTATTTACTGCTTTTGCTTTACCTACATATATGTTACATACTGTTAAATACATGTAATCAAGCCTCAGATGGAAATAGATTGTAGAGAAGGATGCAGCTTTAGAGAGTAACAAACTGGAGAAGGATCGCCACTCGCCAGACAGAGAGAGAGAGAAAATTGAGGCTACTAAGGCTCAATTTGGGATGTAGTGCCATCGACAAAGAAGATAAATTAATTACAAATACAGATATATTTTCCAATTTATTAACGATTCATAAAACCTTATTCCCCGATTTCAGACGACATAATGTGGCTGACTGTGGAGCATATCCAGGAGAAAGACACGAAGATCTCCGACGCTCCTGACGTGCCCGATCTACCGGACTTGGTAGGCAGCGGTCAGTCTGTGGGCGGTGTAATCAGCAAGACGGTGGGTCCGAGCGAAATCAAGGTCGGGGAGATCCAGGATATACAGCTCCAGCGCATCGTGTCTAGATGTAAGTGCGAGTTCTTCTACGCTGGCTACGGAGAGACCAGCATCGACCCGGGGACCCTGGCCGAAGTGCCACCGCCGCCCAGCGAGGAGGCCAGTCCGTGGGAGAAGCGAGAGCGGGCAGTTGACGCCTTCACACTTATGCATCATGACCTTGATGTGTGCACGAACTCGCTGCAGGTGAGTGCTTCAATAGACTATGTCATTGGGTTTTTGTAATATAGTAATAATACTAAATAAACAGTCCATGCCTGCTTTCTACCCTTGTTAAGTTTAGTTGTGAGTAGGGTTGGGCGAACCGGTTCGTTTTCGAACCGAACCGAACCGGCTAGCTAGGTTCAAAAAACGAACCTCTAAGGTTCGTTTTCGAACCTTTTTCGAACCTCCCGCCTTTTCTTCCCGCCTTGATTCATTCAAATAATGCGACCAACCTCTTGTCACTGGTCCAACCTCTTGTCTTAACGGGTACAGTAAAATGGTAAAACCTTGGTAAATAGAGCCCCTGTAAGCCGAAATCCATCATAAATCAAAGAAAACTCAAATCCTGCCACACTATAAGATGTTCCATGTTCAAATAAATGTTGAACCGAATTTTTCATGCCGTAATTCGAAGTGCTATTATTATTTATATTTTCGAAGTATAAAAACAAAATTATATGATTGTTGCGATCTAAACTGTGCTATACTTTTGGAACAGAGTGTACTTTTGGGTCCTGCATCTGCTAGCCAGCAGGTACCTGACCCTTGCGGAAGGGAGGATTGTTTTGTTTGTCTCTGTTGAAAGGTCTGCGAACTCGCAGTAATCCAGATGACAAATAACTTGACTTGACGGCATATTTTATTTTATTTTGATGATATTGTATGTTTATGGTATTTGAATAAATAATAGTGGTCATTTAGAAAACCATTCGCGATCTAATGAAGTGAAGATTATCACGCAAAAGTTAAAATATAATGGTGTATATTTGAGCTTTCCAAACTTCATTGTAACACAATGCAAAATCAAAAATAGTATGACGATGACGAGATAATTTTTGAAGAATATTGAACTTTTATTTTTGCGTAAAAATGCGAAGTATTTATGGAGTATACAATCACAGGATTACCATCTCTCAACTGGGGCAAGTATTTTCGAAATGAAATTCCATTATGGCGTTGAAGAGAGGAAGAAAAGTGTTGAAATATATTTAAATTTCGAGCAGTATATTTCGCGTTTTTGTTCCGATTATATTATTAAGTTAATGTCTCTGTATAGGTACAAATAAAAATAATATCTGAGTAACAAACACCCCATTAAACAGCTGTTTTCAAGTGTCTAACCACTTGACTTGCAAGAGGGAGGGAGGAGAATGGTGACTGGTGCTTATGCGTGCTTATCTTTACTACACATCTGGAAAACATCATTTTCTGAAAAAAGGTTCGGTTCGTTTAAGGTTCGATATTTCGAACCTTTTAAAAAGGTTCGGTTCGAGGTTCGGTTCGAAAAAAAAATGAGGTTTGCCCAACCCTAGTTGTGAGTTTTTTTGTTAGCCTAGGACAATTTATTAACACGCCATTTTACAGATCTAATTAAATTTTGCACAGTTACCTATTGTTGCATATCTTATAAGGAATAACATTATAGGGCATTAATAATTTCTCTCACTTAAGAAAGGATTTTGTATTGATGCTTGCAGTTACTAGCACCTGAGTTGGTTGTCCTGCCCGTGTCAGTAATTTTAGATTTAATGGTTGTAAATTGACAAGTCATCTAATCATCGTCTAATCATCTAGTCATCGTTCATGTCATCTAAATATTGAAATTGCTATTGCTGACATAACCATTTTTCACCAACACTGGAGAGTAAGAGATGTCACTACACCGCTTCATTAATAAGGGGCCTGGGTTACCTACTCACACAATTTTTTTTATTTCCCACCATGTCATTGTCTTTTCTTTATAGTACTCTCCACAGCCTTCTCGACAGTCATTTCGTTCTCTGGGTAGCTGCCTGTCGACGAAGCGCTCTACCGGCGGGGTGGCAATAAAATGTACATCAAGGTGCCGTCACCAAAGATACACCTTGTAGTACATTTTATTGCCACCCCGCCGGTAGAGCGCTTCGTCGACAGGCAGCTACCCAGAGAACGAAGTGACTGTCGAGAAGGCTGTGGTACTCTCACAGAGATTGAATTGACCAATGTAGGTGGGCGTTGCCTTATGAAAGACAAAAGTATTACCATGGTTACTCCAGGGTTCTTAGAAAAATAACAATTTTTCATTGAAACAAATGAAATTCAAAAAGATCAAATAATTTAGCTCCCACGTGTTTAATAGTTTAATTTACCACTTGAAATAGTACAATCAATATATTTAAACTAATATAAATCATGTTTGATGATTGCTGGACAATTATTACAGTGGTACAACGAAACAAATTATATTTTGTCAGGTATGTTGCCAAATTGTTTTACTTTTTAATGGCTTCTGTCACTGAATTGTTTCGTCAACTTAAATGGCCTTAGCTCTCATATGATAAGTTAATTGAGACTGAACAAGATTCAATTAGATAGTTTAAATCATTACTATTATTAATGGCAATTTGTAGATTGTAAAAATGTTAAATTCTGTAAGAAACAGCTGTTTGCTGTTAACTGACAGTTGTTTGGTCACTGACAGCTGTCAGTGACCAAACATTGACTTTTGTTTTATGACGTAGTGGGGGGAGGAGATCTACATTGGTCAATTGCTTTGATAAGAAATCACTTGAAACAATATAAATATTCGTTATTATGTATTTACCTGTCTTGATCTCAGTACGCCATGATCCTGGATGTCGTCAACAACCTGCTGCTGTATGTGGAGCCGCAGCGAAAGGAGGCATCCGAACGTCTGCAGCGCATGAGGTTCCAGCTGCAGCTGTACAGCGTGCAGGATCAGCGACGTCCGATTCAACAGCTGCAGAACCAGGTGCGGTCCCTCGTCTCCAAGCTGCGGCGTCTCGAGAAGGAGAGCCACCTGCTGCAGCGAGCAATGGCCGACGAACCCAACAGCAAGGAACTGGGCGAGGAGATGGAGGACTTGGAACAACAGGTGCATTGAATTATTCTCCCCCCATTAGATTCACTTCTTAGGTTTAAACGGAGAACCTGGACAACATATTTTTCTGATCGTACCTGACACTAATCCAGTGGTACTCAACCTTTTTGACTTGCGGGCCAATAATACAAATTTGCTTTTGTTGGCGGGCCGCACTTTTAAAAAAAAATTCAATAAATGCTCACGTGATCAGGTTGGTTCATTCCAGGCGCTTAGAAACTACTCTTATCATGGGGTGGGGGGGGGAGGGTTGCAACATCCGGAAGGGGGGTTTGGGGGGGGGGGCAAAGCCCCTCAGCCTTAGCCCCGCAGGGCGTTTTTTGGGAATTAACAATTTAAAAGTGATTCTGGGGCTCTAAAATACACAAACTGAAGCAAACAACCCCCCAATTGTTGCCCCGCAGGGCGTTTTTTAAAGAATTTGAAGTGGGGGGGTCAGTCAGCTAGCACCCTACTAGCACCCTGCAGTCTGCTTCCTACGTGCCTGCTTCATTCAGTGTCTTGTTTATTAGGAAACGAATCGAACAATGTTTCACGAGCCAAAACAACACACGTGTTATTTTACAATGTTCGGATTGGTAAAAGGCTTCATTTTCGTTGCAACAAGTATGAAGTTACATTAAGCTTTCGTCGCATTTTCATCCTGATGCGTGGATAATAACATGACGACTCTCAAATTTTTCTCAATTGAAACGAGAAATCATTATTCTTTAAAATATGATTTTCACAGTGTACACATTTTGGGAATGAGTAGGTATTTGAAATATCTGCTGGGGGGCCACAAAAACTAGTCCCACGAGCCGCATGCGGCCCGCGGGCCGCAGGTTGAGTACCACTGCACTAATCAATACCTTTGTTGATGATTAGTACCTATTTGATTTGTGATAAGCAGAAAATTAGAAAAAAATTATTATAATTTGAAAATTGTGTTCGAAGAGAATACCTTGTGTGCCACTTTTCAATACATTGAGTGTACATTTAAAATACAAACATTGTGTCATTGACGTAGATAAAATGTGTTTAAATACTTGCAATAATGATTTCATTTCGATCGTAAATTCATTCATCATTTGAAATTAAAATATTTCTGACAGAGCTGGGTAGTAACTTAACGAAAGTAACGCGTTACCGGTAACGCGTTACTTTTTTGTAACTTTTACAGTAACGCGTTCCTGCTATGATAGAAGTAACTTAGTAACGTGGAAAGTTCCTTTTTGTTGTGGAACTTTCACATTTATAAAGGTTCCTTTTGCAGTTACTTTTAGAGCAGAATGTACCTTCCCTCAACATTCAAAACTACACCATTTCCGCCCTCAAATATGTACCTGATTTTCTCTGATAAGGAATTTTAGGCCACCTGCACAAAACCGCATTCCAATCACGCCGTTCATGCTTAGTGCGTCACCAGTTCGCCCTCTCACTTGCACTTGACCAACCCTGCCGTGGCATGGGGGAGGGGGTTGAATTAGATGCAAGACTTCTTACTGGGAGGAATTTCGTTGAAAAATTTGTTTTCCACAGAGAAAAATTACAGCCTGAATTTGTGTTTTAGCAAATTGGCTGCATTCCGGAAATAAAATGGTCAAGTAACTTTCAAAGTAACTTTTCATTGAAAAGGAACTTCCAGTTCCTCTGATTAGTTGAGGAACTTTAACTTTAACTAGTTCCTATTTTTTTGGTAACTTACCCAGCTCTGATTTCTGAGACCTGTGCAACCCAGACTTGCATGCGATTCTCCCCTCAGAGATCTAATTCTAGTATGTAGGTACCTACCTACTACCGATCAGGGGGATGATTCCTGTACGCATTTTCACTCTCCTATCGTAAATCTTAAGAGAGTAGCAACCGTTATTATGGACGTTAACATTGGAGTAAACAAAATTTACGATACGATAGCTAACTTAAAAGACTAAAAACGTACAGGAATGACACCCCAGGTGTGTTAAACACATTAGGATTGAAAAATATGGTAACCCTCTCAGAAAGTAGTTATTTTGTGGCCAACCACATGGTGCATTGGTCTTCCTGAAGCTTTGTATTCTTTTATTTCAGGTGTATGAATGTAAGGAGCTACTGAACTCCCACAGTGAAGAGTTAGACATGATGTTATCTTGCTACAAAGAGACTCAGATATCAGCTCATCAGAAGCTGGCGACTATCCGAGGAGACAAACCTGTGATGACAGTCCGGGCCAACGAGATCTGCTTCAAGCATGCTCAGTGGCGGCTCACCGAGGCAGACGGACAGCTCGGCATTGCAGACCTTGTGCTGAGCAACTTCCTCTACACCAAGAACTCGAAGAAAGATGACTCGGGCGAACATCTGTTGGAGCTGGGATACATCCGAATGACGAATCTGCTTCCAAACCAAATCTACAAAGAGGTGTTGACTCCAACAGAGATTCAGAGCAATATGCCAGTTGACAGAAAGGTATGCGTAGTCAAGAATGTTATTTGTTGGTAGTGGCAGTGTATTCATGACATCTTTCACAAGAGAATGGTTTCAGTTTTCAGTTTCAGTTTCTTCTTTATTTTTAGTATGTGGGGAAATTAGTTGGAACCCAAAACTTGTGTAATTTTTAGCATACGAATTCTAAATAGGTAGGGTCAGTGTCCCAGTTCTCGTCCACGTCACTAATCTCGACCACCATGAATACTCCATTAACCATTAACCATATGCTACCACTTTAACATTGAATTTCTCAAGTGGACGAGATTTGGGTAAGTGGTTTTTTGCTCATTTAAACTGTTATATAACTTTTCTGAGCTCACCCTGCTAGCAATGACCAATAAGAAATGAATCTTCAAGGTCTAAATTTTATCATATGGAATGCAGCATTGTGACATTTCACAAATAGTTGTTTTATAAATTACACTGACCCTACCTCTCGAAACCTTTTTCACAGATAATTAATTTCTTGCTTTTTAGAGAGCTGTGCGCGTTTTCTGTCGAGAGAAGGCACCAGTTGGAGGGATATCGGTGAAGGAGCACTTCGAAATCAATGTAGTCCCCATTACAATCGGACTTACGAAGAAGTTCTTCAACACGATGCTTAAGTTCTGTTTCCCAGAGCGAGATCCAGAGCTAATTGACGGCGACATCCCTGATGACATTTCAGATGACGGCAAAGGCAAGAAATTAAAACCAAGAAAGAGCAAAGAAACAAATTTCTATGTGAGGATTGAGCAAAAAGATGACGTTGAGAAGATGAAGGAGAGAGCTGAGAAGAATAAACTATTCATTTACATAAAAATCCCCGAAGTTCCAGTAAGAGTAAGTTACAAGGGAAATAAAGAGAAAAATCTCGAGGATATCCGAGACTTCAGTCTAGTAATCCCTACTCTTGAATACCACAATGTGACATGGACTTGGCTCGATCTTCTGTTAGCAATGAAAAGTGATAGCCGGAGAATCATTTTGCCACAGGTGACCATGAACTCTTAATTTTCCTTTAATTGGATGAAATTTCAATAGCAACATAATAAATGTAGATAATGTTTGAATAATTATTCCTTGTTTTAGGCAATCAAGCAGAAACTACAGATAAAAATGAACCGAGGCTCGGCAGACGAAGGAACATCGCCGCAGGAAGAGGACAAGGCTAGGATGTTATTTGGAAGCAGGATGATGGTAACTTTTAATTATATTTATATGTAAATCCAGTGAAGTGTATTAGCAATGTTCTGATAACTCTATATTGAAGATGTTTGTATTTATTTTCAGCCAAATGATTCAAAGAGCTTGAAGAAAGGCGTTTTCAAATTTACTAAATAGCAGGTAGTCGACTATACTTTGGAAACTACGATGGGAATGGCTTCTCAGATATTCTTTCTGCAATACACATCATAAATCAGCAAAAATTTACTTGCAAATTTCTTAATCTAAAATTAGATAGGTTTTCGTGGTGCAAAGACCTGCAGTGTTATCTTTTCTTTGCACAACAATGCCTGTCTAAACATCACTTGCATATATGTCAAGAAAAGAGGTAGATAAAACACATACCATTTCCACGTACACTACCTATTAGGCTATTTCAATGAAAAATATGGTATTCCTTTGACTGAGCGAGCACTTTGTTAAACCTGACAAATAGATGTTCTTACTTAAAATAGTGCCTTAGATGTATTTTGGACAGAACTTAGGAACTAAAATTAAAATAATATAATGTTATTATATCTGCAAAATCAAATTGTATACCTAGTTGAGTTTGTGAACTAAGCAGACGTACATTCTGTGTTCCCATAACAAATAGTTTGTACAACAAATAGTTTGTTCAGCTTTGTGAACTAAACTTCCGATTTTTATACAGATTGAGTGTGATTTCTTCATCTTTGAGATTGACAAGTTTTGAGTGAGAATGCATTTTTCACAAGAGGAGTATGGAAATCATGTCGGGCAATGTTGAGAGGGCATTTTGTACAGATACATGTTATCATAGATAGGTACCATTAAAAAGTTTTATTTATTCCTCTCATGTACATTTAAAAAAGCATATAGCCGCAATATCTTTCTTGCTATTGGTCGATACAATCAAAACTCGAAAGTTTGAGAAGGAAGGAAATTTTAACATCAAGAAGGTCCTCCTATGAAGTCCCTTGCAGTCTATTAGCTATCTAGCCAGAAACGGGTTTTGTTAAGAGCTTTGCACTGTATGAATGTATGTTAATTTCTTTAACTTATTATTAAATTAAATAAAGATAATATTAAATAAATATTCCACAATATTTCACCTTCATTCATGACATCTCCATGTTCTATATAGAGCACCTTGATTCTAAAGTGGTCAACTTGACGACTTGCAGTCGCATGTCAAGCCAGGTGACTGGCATGAAGGCAGGATGAAGGATTTCCGACTGTTTAATTTTTTTGAAGCGTCACTGAAAGCTCCACACACTATCAAACTTCCAGGCTTGTCAAATAAGTCATGCAAGATTGATCATGTATGGGCCACTTTACTAACTTTAAGAGCTCTATTCAGAGCTCTTTATCTCAGATTTAAATTAGGTAGTATTTGCCATGTTACAGCCACCATCAATATCGAGGATTGTATCATAAGAATTACAATTTTATCTCAATGGAAAAACTAATGATTGATAAGATTTGTGTAGATACCTACTTAAAAATTAAGATTTAACATGTTGTGGAAAGTGCTACTCGCATACTATAAATTAATCGATAATGTTCCAATCAGTTTGCAAATGTAATAAGTTATGGCCATGATGTTTTAGCTACATGCCCTTTATATTTCTTTTTGTATTTTAAACCTGTAACAATTGTAGAGCTTTTAGTGAAGGCAGAGATTCCACCAAACATGGTATCGGTTTCCGGATGAAAGCGGTGGTACTCGTATTGTATGTGAAGATTTGGTGGTAGCTCTTGTTTTTTCAAGGCATCAAATGGCACCGTTGTGTTTACAGGTGTCTCGTAAAACTTGTTGATGTCATCTAGAAAAAACAAATGTTTTGGGTGCAAGATAGAACTAGTATAACAGAGATCAAATAGCATGGTAGAAGTTTATAAATAATCACCTATAGTTTCAATAGTATGAAGTATCGAGTTTGGGATTCCGTGCTGAAATTC
Source organism: Leuctra nigra (assembly GCA_934045905.1). Taxonomy (NCBI): domain Eukaryota; kingdom Metazoa; phylum Arthropoda; class Insecta; order Plecoptera; family Leuctridae; genus Leuctra; species Leuctra nigra. The sequence goes on along the minus strand of OW203761.1, from coordinate 33,271,682 downwards.
TTGGCAACATTCATTCAACAAACGAAATCGCAATGTAGGGTCCTCTATCCGACCTTCGATTAGAATTGCATTGCCTAATACTCTTTGGCAAATTGTTCGCAACCTTTCAGCAACATCGTTCGGTGGAGTATACTCTTTCCGAGGGCGCAGAAATCTGTAACAAGTTTCGGATTCTTACAGCGGTAAAATTACAAAATGTTTAAGCCATACACAATCCACACTATGTTTTAATGGGTGGAGATATGCTGATCAGTCTGTACCGACAAACTGATTCATTCCGAGCAGCCAACTCGCCATATTGAAACCGACAATGCCGGTCTCCCTCAAAGGAGCAGGCTCAGCGAAGCCAACCAGCAATTTGCTTGGCATAGTGTCGAGCATAGTGTGAGCAGCACCTTAATGCTCACATATTTAGAGAGGTAAAATTACAAAATTAAAATTACACTTGTTGTCATTGAAGGTTGGGTTTAGGAGGGAAACTCACCCTTTTGCAGCAAGTGAATCTGCTGTTGAATCAAATTTGGTATTTCGAGCTCGAGGAAGTGGCTTCGGTTTTGGATTTGGCTTCAGCTTTTTCTTGGCAAACGCGGTTCGGTTTAAGTTGATCTAAATAAAAACAATTTATGTCATAAGACAATATCACTGGAAAAGGCTGCATGACAGTAGGGATAGTTGCTACCTATAGTGTTTGGTAATACATCCCTTTAAATTTTAGGAGTATTATTAAGAGCATTGTAAGTATTAAAATGGAAAAATATACATATTTCTTACCATAGATGTTCTTGCGGCCAATAATACAATATTTTGGCTACTACATTTCTGCACCGCATGCCTTATGAGCGCCGCCATGACACAATATTTTCTCACTCGCCCATTGGTTACATGACTTTGTTATACCACGTGACCGTATCAACCAATCGCATGAGCATAATTCTGCGCTTGTTGTGTCCCATCCGCCATTTTGCAGTCGCCATTGAAAAGGTGAAATCTACTGTGCGATCGTGGATAATATCAATTTTTTAGTGTTTTTTGGTGTAAAAATCGTGTGGTTAGTGTAATAAATGAAAATTAAGATGACGGAGGAACCATGACGCATCCAAATCATCAAACAAACGGCGCCAGTTTGGAGGACTGTCATACAAATTTCTTCGCTCTGGTAAGTTGATGCAAGTGTTTCGTCGCATAAGAAAATGAAGTCAAATAACAGCCTCGGACGACAAAACGGTCGCCGCGCACCGTGGAATGCTATCAAGTTATGGCTAAATGCAAATGTTTTCTATTATACCTCCATTCCTAAAACATTATTTAAATTAGATAATCATTTTTGTATTAAATCTGTCTTTATTGTCATGCTCGACCAAGCCCGGTAGAACAGTAGGAGGCTACGCAATTCGCACCTTTTTGGAGCATTGCCCCAATTTGTCAATCGTCCGTTATTATGGATACTACGCTCTCAAGCAACGCCCATAGGCAAAGACGTCAACGTGGAAAGTTGATGATATTTAATTTGAACAATATTTTACAACAATATATCCACGAAAGTGGTGTAATTTGTATTGAATAAGGCCGTATCCTAAGTTGGTCTGCTTGAGCGTTAAAGGTCATCTGCCTGTACACAGTCGTCACCTGCTTGCCAGTTGCTTGTCCACGGACGCGTTATGAAAACTTCAACAAGCGTTTATCAAATTAAATTATAAATACACGAACATTTATTTTAATTAATATATTGTGTGCGTTTCGAAATTCTGCTATGCAAGTAGGCTTTACATATTTTCAATTTTCGCTGATGGCCATTTCTTTACGATGGCCATCGTGTGTCTGATATGCTAAATCTGATAGTACAGACTACAGAATACTTTTACATATTATCATTATTGGGTCACATTCTAAGGAAAGTTGTTCTTAACAGTGGCATAACCGCATTACTCCGGGCACTTGAGTTCTAGCCTTGAAGACCTTGACGTTTTAGTGGGACAAGTTAATTTTCATATGTACATCGGCTCTTAGCCAGGAGATGACGTTCAAATCAAATCTCCTACACGAAGTTGCATCGCTAAACAATCAAGTTGTTCACCTTGCATTTATAAAGCAAGCATCGTCTAATTTTGTTCGTTTCCAGAAACTAAATTGATAGCGTTCTATCGTTTCATAGGGCGCAGCGTGTGCTGCGGCCAGTGGGCTATTAAAGACATAGTCGAGCGGCAGCAGAAAATGCAATGTTGCAACATGATCTCGTTTATGCTCTGAATACATTACACTTGTACAATATTTGAATCCGTGAAGTCTCACACTTTGTTGTTTATTATTCGACATTATCAGATGCATTGATAGGCCTACTGTGTTGAGTGAGATAAGAGTTGTAATCCAGCCCAAGGACTTGGCATCTAGGCTCACATCACATGTGTCAAATGGCCCTCTTCATTGGGGTGAGGAGGGGGGGGGGGGGCTCTTTGGCTAGACTGGGTGTGAATTTGAGGGTGTGCGGTCTTGTCAAGGCGGTCAGGCGGCAATGTTTGCTTCTTGAGAACGCCGCAATTCCTTGTCGAGAGATTCTATTCTGAAATGTAGACCTACTTGAACTCGGTGGCTTGTCTTGTACCGCGTTGCTCCTAGGTTGCTCACCGAGGTCAGGTAGATTAAGCTTGGCTTGGCGTCACTCGATACGTTTACCTGGCTGCTATCTCATTTACGAGATTACAAATTATTCATCATTCAATTTTAATTAAGGGTACCTAGGATTCGGAAGAATGTTTTTGATCCGAAATTATAATTTTTTTTTAAAAATGTATCGTAATTCGTAAATTGTAGAACCAATAACCGTAAATTTTTGATTGAATATTATGGTTCACATTTATTTATCTTGATTAGCAAATGACCTTCGTTTGGTGCAAGCTTTATTGGCAGCAGTCTCTGGTTAGGAAGTGGATTTGAACAACACCAGTCAGCTTGTTACAATTCCTGCGTGCCAGGTGTCTGTTGGCCGACTGCGCTGCGCGTTATGTGCTTGTGCAGCCAGTGCAATGCTAAATGATGAGGCCTTGACACAAGATGATAATTGTTTGCTCTTGCTCGCACATAGCAGTAAGTCAGTAGCACGATGGATTGTTTTTAAGCGAGCATAGCGAGCGTCTCCACTTGAAACTTATGATGGCTCGAATCTCTGTTCTTTTTTTTTTGTTTTTTTTTGTTCTTTTTTTATTTGTGCATCTGGCGTCTCCTACCGAACGAAGTAACGGATCAGGCCAATTTTTTCACAAAACTTATATTACTGTTCTGGATGGTTATTCTTGAAATAGTTATCACGTCATAAGTAATGACTCATAAGAAAGTCATAATATTAACATGGTGAGAGATAGGACAAATTTCCTTATGACATCATAACTTGGAGTTATGACGTGATAACTTTTTCAAGAATAAGCCCCCTGGTTGTGAACAAAATGATTTTCAGCAGTTCGGTCCATTGGTTTGTTGGTCGGAAACTTGATGTGTATAATTGATACTGTGCTTGGCAATGGGGATAAAATAAACTCTTGTGTGACAATGTAACTGCAATCGTTTGACCGATCATCACAAAATTTTGCAAGGCCATTGGTACCTGTATTATAAGTGTCTTTTGAAAAATCTGTAAAAATCTGGATTGAACTTCAAGAGTTATAGACATTTTACTGACATTTGTATGCTAATTTAAAATGGCATGTACCTAGCCACACCACCGTTTGACCTGTCAAATAGCCTTCGATAAATCTGATCCAACACATATTTTGCATGGTCGTTAAGACCAACATTGTCTCTTATTTCACAAATTTTCAGCCCAATCAGTCAAGAACATATGTACTTATTGACGGTTTTAATAACTGTCAGATATGTAGTATCGAAATGATTGTTTTCCACTGCACTATTGAATCTGATATGTACCGAAGTGTTTCAATAGAAAACAGATACTTTTATGTTGATCGAGTGGATTGATGTACCTGTACTATGTTTCTGTGCATTTGTTACGGAATTCCTGTTGGACATATTTGACACACACTATTAAATCGCATGCAGTACGAAGGCTCGCCTGTCAACGCGTTTTAATGAGCGTTTTTTTAGTTTTATGGAAACTGGGCTCATTTCATACGTCGGATGATTCAGATCAAATGTTTGGATTTTTCTTTCACTTGTTGAGAGTTGAACAAGGCAAAGTTTGTATCACGGAACATCAACAATGGGTCGTAAGCCTCCTCTGGAGATAAGAAAAGGAAGCGGGTAGTTTGGAAATACGATCCTGTCGAATGCAACAAGTGCGACTTCTGTGACAGATTAGGAATTGGAAGCGAAGGATTCCGGCGGTCTCATTATCGGAATTGTGTCACGTAGCCGAATTTCTTTCACGGAGCAATTATAAAGCAATTAAGCGAAATGCCCCGTCTAATCTGCGATTACTCTCACGGCTCGAAATCGGAACACGGGCCTGTTTATGCAACCGAACCGTTTCGTTCGGGAATGTTTGAATCGGCTGTAGCCAGGTAAGCCCTCCCCGACCCCATGCCGATGCGGGCACAGGCAGGGAGTGATGGGTGGCGAAGGGGAGGGGGACGCTTGCTCTCGGCGGTGTGGCCTATTGATTCAGTAGCTGTTCACTGTGAGAAACCTCCGCCACTCGACTGCCAGCCACTTCAACACAATGTGGCAAACTTGACCATTAAAATACCGCGGCCCCATTCATGACTGTTTATTACGCTTTAACGACGCACTAAAATGACAGCGGATTGTGTGACATGGCGAGCTACGTCACGAGCCAAGCGACCGCGCAATGCTTACAGTCCTATTTTAACTGAAATCAATAATACTGTCTGCTTTACGTAACACCCTGTTGGAAAGAGAGAGTAAAGATCGAGTCTGCACAGTACAATCGATGTATGGATTTAGTGTTCATGTAGCCATGTTTTCTGTGCGCCCTAAGATCTGGGTCATGCCCTCAATGGCGCGCTAGCCAGCCAATCAATGAACATTCTTGAGACCCGAACAAGAGGCGTGGGAAATCGACGTGTTCGTTTTACATGCACTTGCTGCGTTGACCCTTTACAAAAAGAAACCCGCAAAACGAACGTCCTTGGCGGGTGCAGTTTTACACTCTCGTTTTACACATCGTTTGGTATTATATTTACGATGATCGTAAACTAGTATCGTATTTAGGATGATACTAAATTCCTCTCTATTAAAATTGCACTTGATGTACATACGTACGTGTGCTGTGCATAAACATAGCAACATTCCGCCTGGAGGTCACTGATTTCTGTCGACGCTCCCGTTCTTTGTTCGATTACAACATCGCTAATATTCGCGTTTGGAAACAAAGCTAGTTTGCGATGCGCGCGATCAATGCGATGGCGTGAGCGGGAAGCACGCGACTGTTTGCTGTTGTACGTGTCTAGGTGAGTGTTTGGGGTGTCAACGTGCCGGCACAAGGACGACGTCGTTATCAGAACGCGGTGCGTAGGTCATGCACCTGATTGCAGGGCTTAACGATGTCTACAGTCCAGACCTAATTGTGAACAATAAAACCCACCCGCCCTCAAGAGACGGCGCCGCGTGGTGCTTTTGTTTATCGTAATTGGTTACGTAATGCGACACGTTAGGGCGTATTGAGCTATGTCGCACGGGGGTAGTTAGTTACTTATTAAAACAAACAACATGGCGGTGAGTCCGTTCACACGTCAGTGATTATAACTGCCTATGACGTCCCACTCTTCCGGGACAGCCAAATCTCTTTGAGATATGCCCCGTCTTATCTACGAAATTATATGGTCCGTTACATGGTGTCCTTTAGATCTCTTGTTTTTAATTTTCACGTTTTCTCTTCGTTTAAAATTTATATAGGTAGGTACTTATCTTATGACCGGTATTTGCTTTTGTTGAAAGCAATTCACTCCAGTACCTACCTACATGAAATAATTGTATCACCTACATTGTTACAAAGTGTGATTGTCTAAAGAAATGACTGTCTTTTAAGATACAATTTTCATTGTCTTGTATTTGCCTTATCTGAATGGTGACTTTCCTTGACGTTACCTGTTACCGTCAAGACTAAATCAGTGCTATAGATTGTGTGTTAATGAGTCATCTTAGACAGTGTTCGTTGACGCCGTCGTATTGCCCATTCTAGTGGCTAAAAGTTGATGTGACGTCAAAACATAACTAATCACTAGGCATTGTCTAGACTTACCTACGATGAAAACAGTGGCATTGTACTGCATGGATCTAATTAATGTTCTTTAGAGATCTAATTAAATATTAACCTTAGGCTTATCCTTTAATTGACAGATAATTGACAGTTGGTTTAATTGATTAAATACTCCTAACTTCTGCTCGAATTACATTAGGTAGATTAAACATCACATCTAAAATGTAGTATCGCATCGACGAACCTGACTCGACTTGGCAACATGAATCATTATCGAAAACGAGATAAGGATTTGGTCACGGCCTCAACATTGATATGTGAACCGTAAGTTTGTCGAGTCTCCGCAAGGTGTGTGTGGGACCAGAATGCACCCGGAGCACCGCGCTACCTGTTGCACCGCCACTGTCGGAGTCATTCCTGTCTAATCTCTCGACTAATATGAACAATCGAACCCCGGTTAGAACGCCACTGCTGAGAGCCATTCATTACTGACGAGTAGAATATTATACAACTGTCATGAATGGCGGGAGGCGTTGTCTACGTTTTGACAGCTGTCAGCTGAGCGAGTATCAGCTGCGAGAGGACCCAGCGCTCTAGATCTACCAAGAGGCACGCGACTGATACAGCCACACAAGCGTGCCAAGGTCAAGATTCTGCAAATAGCGATGCACTTTGCATCATTTACACCGTGGTTGTCACTGTCATTGAAGGGCGAGAGAGGCCAATAAACAAACACACGCCCATTCACTCGCTTGCCCTTCGTACCTGTTGCCGCGTTACTCGACAAAATCCGACTCATTGTTCGATGTCCTCGGCGTTTGTTCGCGGCTCGTTTTCGATGGTTTTAGCACATATTTGTTTTTCTAAATGCGGAGTTATTTCCATGAGATCGGAATAACTTCGCTCTGTGCGCGTGTGTTTTTAAACCACGGTGAAAGTCGAGTCGGGCGAGATTGCAACCATGCAAGGCGGAGTCGAGAGCGTTCGAAATACGGCACATCGCAGCGGCGGAGGTCGATGGCCGAAGCTCTCTAGGTAGTCAGAGTCCTCGAGATGGTCCAAATGCGAGTAGTAATTGGATCGAGATGTGTCATATTACGGCGATGTTTATGTCCCGACTTATTCGCGGAGCCCCCTCTCTTGTTACCTTGTGACGTTTCCGACTATTCATAGCTTCCATTCTCGACAGGCCAATTATCGAAAGCGGTGTTGTATCCTTCAATCTTGCCTGAAGCGCGGAGCGTTATTTACACATTACAGAACACTAGCGATCGATCGATAATCTTGGGAAGGAAGAGGGGTGAATATTGCTGACATCATTATAAATTTGTCGTAAGATTGTGTTACTAAAATGAATGTTTCTACCCAAACCAAGATAGTCTAATAAAAAACTCCAATGATACCCTTGACATTGGTGGGCCATTCATTGTGTTGAACTTGCTGCACACATGACGACTCCAATTCATTCTCGTATTACCAGTTGTGTAACGCATGGCAGGTTGCATTCTGCTCGGGTACGCGCGCGAGAGTCACAGAATGAAATCACCGTTCGCTCGCCGACGCCAGGGCTGCGAGCGGCAGCGGTGAATTCTCGCTCGAACCATTAGGCCTGCCTCTCTGTGTCGTGATGTAATCGTCATGTTGCCAAGTTGGCCGACACAAAGCGAAGCAACGCCGCGGCTAGCTGTCACGGCGAGAGAACTTCCGTGTTTGCATGGCGGCCGCGCCACCGCCGCGCCGCGCGCTCTGTTTGTTGTTGTCGCGGACCTGGTGTCAGACGATTAGCGCGGGACGGCGGCAAATACCTGCAGGTCCCACCGTAACGCAGTGGCGGAACGCCTCGTAGGAAACATCATATTATTAGACACTAACGGGCTAACATCGCAAAATTTTCCAATTTGATAAGTTCGAGATCTATGTTTTTAAAGAACAAGTTAGTAGAATATTTTCAATATTGCACCTTTGTATGACCAGTTGTTCGTATTGCATAGTATTAAATACATTCTGTATCCCCCCCCCCCCACCACCCTCTTCCCTAATTTCTTGTGTTGCCAATATATTACTTAATTTTGGATAGGTACCTAGTGTATTTATTTTGTATTCCATCTAAATCTTCCGATCGGAAGCTTGGTGAATTCGAAAGTTACACGTAATCATTGGGATATTAGATCGACGAAAATACCTATGTATTTATTACGAACACAACATAATACAGGGGTATTATAATTTGGTTTCATGACATATTCGTCGTCCATTCTTGAAATCACAGGTTCAAATATTAGGAATTCTTATTGATTTTAGATGTACCGACTACCGAGAAGGTACCAATTGAGCGTTACAATTAAAATATGAACACGGTTTATCCTCTGCCTATATCTTAAAATATTATATCTCAATTTCAATCCCAAGATTCGGTAGTGGTCCACTTTGGAAGGGGCCTCAGAATCACCCCCTTTTCATCTCCCCATACAACGTAGTAGTTCGCCGCAGGCTCTCTAGCCGCAGGTATCCCCGTCGCACACCTGTCTACTAGCAGGGAAAGCTCTGTTTTGTCGTCGACGCCTCCACTAAGTCTCTCGGACGATGTTAATCCTGGAGTACGGCGCTAACCCAGTGGAGTGAGTTGTTTATGAAATTAGCGAATGAATCGCGTAGTGAAGAGGGGGGAGGGATTCCGTCAAATGAAGGTGGCTTAGAGGGGTGTTGCGTCGAAAGCCGATTCACTAGGTCACTATAATACGTATTATTTGGGTGAGAGGGGATGGATATCCCGGAACTACTCGTTATAGCCACCCCTCCCCCCTACCCTCCGTAAATTGGGGAATTGACTACCTGAACATAACGCGCGGTCAATAAAGGTCTAGTTGTTATTGCCATTAGTTTTAGATTGTAACTTAATATTAAATTTTAATGGGGATTTAATTTTATTTTGTGGGTTTATTGAAGATTTGGATGACGTAATCGGTGGCTCAATTATCGTAGCAGGTATGTGAAGACATTGCCAGGACAAGTTGTTAATGTTTCAACCTGTTGTTGTTCCAGACGGACCTCTGCGGCATCAAATGGCGTCGACTCGTCTGGGGCGAGTCCAGCTTCTCGCCTGAGCCGCTCGACGACCCCGTCTTGTCCAGCTTCTCCCGATGCCTCGCCGTCGACGTGCTGTGCGTGTGGCGTCGCGTGGCCACCCAGGTGCCCGGCAGCGCCGTCAACACCGGCGGCGGAGGCCTGTTTGACTCCATCGGTCTGCCGCCGTCCACAGCTCCCGCCACGCAGAGTCATCCGGCGCTCTCTCTGCACGCCGCCAAGGAGCTGTGGATCTTCTGGTACGGCGAGGAGCCCGATCTCTCCAGCCTCGTCTCTCCGGAGCTCATCTCGGCCGGTGAGTTCATTGTGTCTTGACTCCACACTGTTTCCTCATTGCCTGCCTCTCTGCGAACACCAGCCAGCCGCAACGCAACGTACCTATCTAAAAACCCAGCGAAATTAGCAGACCATAGCTGGCTGCTTTCTATAAGGTTTTACAACTTTTTATACGTTAGTTTCAAAATTAAATGAATTTCTATTATTTTCCCGGTTTATCATGAATTGAGCAACAGTTATTCATTGTGTACAATGTTTACTACTTGTGAGACAGTTGATTACTACAACTACTACTACTACTACTATTACTTCTACTACGACTACGACTTAATCACTGATTAATGACTGATTACGGCAGTCTGCGTGAGAAGCATTTCTTCATTGAAATAGCTATTTCCGTTTTCACACTTGTCACATTTTCCGCTAGCGGGCGTTTCCTTGAGCAGAGATTGTGCCAATGTGCAGATGAACCCGAAAGCAGGAGCAGCATTTCTACTTTCTTTCCACACAACGTGAAGTGTCAGAGCAACAGGTCTTTGTTGACGACAAACATCCACCCGATTTGGCAAAAGGAATTGCAGGACTTGTTTTTATTTTTATCGTCCTCTTTTTCTATCGTGCGCTTGGAAACACCGGCCCGTGCTTGGCCGATGCGTGGAGTCGGGAATGTTTTGTCAACAGCCTGAAGACGAGTCAATATGCGGCTATTATCGCATGCATTTCGGTTGTTGAATACTAACACGGCCGATGTAAAATAGCCGTGTGACTAATGCTGAAAGTCAACAACCTGCTTATGGATAATAATACCATGCGGTAAACCTGGTGTACGTATTTATGTACGGATGCGATTTCAACTAACTACACACATTGTTATGCCGCTTAATTGTAATTGCAACGCGAGCAATTCAGAACATTTAGGGAACATTTATTGCTTGGTTACCTCGCTATCAAAGAGGAGGATCAGCAAATAGGAAGATATACTAAATGGAAGAAAGAAGAAGATTGTTTTTGATGAAGCGTATTTTCCACAATAAAACTCTAGTTCATTAGATGAATATTATTCGAAAGATTTTGCAAGTGTCAGGCTGAACCTCAAGGTATCAAAGCCTGCATGTATTCTAGCGTCTCGCTCTTCCTTTCCGTCGTTTGCATTTTCCCGCGTCCCGCTACGGTGGAAGACTCGAGAGACGAGCGACGGTATTGACCGAGAGTTTTAGGGTGGTCCTCTCTGCCTGGCTCGGCGGCGGTGGTGGAGTCCGACGCACGGCGCCGCCGCCGCCGATCTGTCAATATGCGGCGCCGACGAGAAGGTCGACGCTCACCGCCCACCAGCGACTCGCGTCATTCGACATGTTGAAATCTATCATAAAATGCCTTTTGTGCTCGCCCAATAGTTCATGGAAACCAGTACCTTGTTATCAGAATCCTTTGGGTTGCGAGAAATTAATTACTATAGTCTTATTTCTAAAGAGCTTTGCATGCTCGCTGTTCGCAGACATTCTATACCTATTTTAAATTTGCAGCAATTACAATAACAGATTAGAACTCAAGGTCGTTTGAGTCTTGACTGCATTTTATTCGCTTGTATAAACTCCTGCTCCAAAGATGCATAATGTATAACGATTCGATCACGGCGCCCCGATTTCGGCGGGAAAGTGGGCGCCCAGTATATCGTTCTAAATATCCCTATAAATATCTCGTCCTCTGTGGTCGCGATGATATCCACCAAATAAGCAATGAATTGAGTTCTAAAAGCGGATACTCCAGTGATGCTATGCGGGCTGTGCAGGTATGGAAATGGCTGTAAAACCAGCTCCGTGGCGCTATTAGCGCGCGGCACCGACTGCTCGATAACACCAGCGCACCACTTGACACAGCATTCGCGCCGTTTAGACTACTCATTAGACACAGCCACCTGCAGAGATGTGACATCATGATTCATAACCAGTTACGACATGACGCGCCGTTGCGCGGATGTAAACACGACGAAATAGTAAGATGACTCGTGCAAAAGTTGAATGAAATCGTTCGCATAAATTATTCGTTTTTAATTATTTCTCTATAAAAAGAATACGTGTTTGATAACTTACTATCATCAGCATTGCTGGAAGTGGTCGAAGGAATCATAATATCATGGTTTAAGAGTCCTGGGGACCGCAATGGAAACTGACGGTTGCGTCAAATTTTCCCAAATACTACCTCAGTCTCCCCAATGCTCATTATTTACTCCACTGTTATGCAACTGTGGTAGGTAGTTTTGATACACATATTCTAGGAATACTAAATTAAGAAAATGTAAGAAATACTTCAAACAAACAAAAAATCATATTTTTTCATGAAATGTGGAAAATAAAACTTTTTTTTCTTTAAATATTTCTTAAATTTTTTCAATAATATCCCCAGAAAATGTGTATCAAAACTACCTTCCAAAGTTGCATAACAGTGGAGTAAATAATGAGCCTTGGGGAGACTGAGGCATTTTGGGAAAATTTGACGCAACCGTCAGTTTCCATAGCGGTCCCCAAGTGTAAATATCCCTAGATTTACTACAAAAAGCAAAAAGTGTTTCATGTTTGTCTCATGGGTGCGATCCTCCAGTTTCCTACATCTCAATGACAACCAAGTCGCAGTTCCGATAGCTCTGCCTCTCGCCGTGACTAATCGTCCACTTAGTTTATTAGTTAGTTATTGAGCGCTCGGTGCCTGTGTACAGGGTGCAGGGGGGAGGGTGTCGCTATATTGCGGGTCTTGCCACGTGCATGATCGCCGACCACGCCGCGATAACGATCCGCTCCTCGCCTTGTAGACAAGGGATGCTGAATAGAGAGGGTTCTGCTTTGTCCCCCTCCCGCGCCACCCTCTGTGTTGTGTTCCACTCGTGACTGGAGATATTGATTCAAAGTGGTCGACTTGGTCGCCGTCGTCGATGACGCGCGCCGGATTGGGGGATTATCTCGCGGCGACTTGTGACGGCCAATCAGCGCCGTGTTCGCGGGGTGGCATTGAACTTGGCGCGATTCATGCGTCGTTACGCGCTGCCTATTAGTGGAAGATACAGCTTGACTCCTGGCAAACCGACCAAACATGTTCAGGAGCTTTGTTGCAATCATTTCCGTACTGAACCGTTTTATAACATTGGTTCCGTACCCTTTTTTCAAATAATGCTGTATTTCCAAAGTTTACAAGATTTTATTCTCAGTTTTTGTCGTTTTTACAAAGTATTTTATTGAATGTTCTTTTTCTCCCAATAAAACTAGTATTTCTATACCCTCTTGAGCAGAATATTCCCGAGCTTTCGAACCGATAAACGAGTCGTGTTAAAAATACCCCACGAACACCCTCGGGTTTGGTTTAAATGCCGAATTCCGAGTCTCGTCTGACTTGATATGACGCCCTCTCAGCGACGACATTCCGGGGGAATTCCGCTGCCATTCAGCGGCGCTGGCACGAGCCACTTGTCCTTCACATCGCGACCCTCGGCAGAGTGATGGATGAACACGATGAATGACCGCCTCCTGTTCCTCGACATCGCGATCCTCGGCAGAGTGATGGATGGACACGATGAATGACCGCCTCCTGTTCCTCTACATCGCGATCCTCGGCAGAGAGAGGCGACGTCAATGGATGAACACGATGAATGACCGCCTCCTGTTCCTCTACATCGCGATCCTCGGCAGAGAGAGAGGCGACGTCAATGGATGAACACGATGAATGACCGCCTCCTGTTCCTCGACATCGCGATCCTCGGCAGAGAGAATCGACGTCAATGGATGAACACGATGAATGACCGCCTCCTGTTCCTCGACATCGCGATCCTCGGCAGAGAGAGGCGACGTCAATGGATGAACACGATGAATGACCGCCTCCTGTTCCTCTACATCGCGATCCTCGGCAGAGAGAGGCGACGTCAATGGATGAACACGATGAATGACCGCCTCCTGTTCCTCTACATCGCGATCCTCGGCAGAGAGAGGAGACGTTAATGGATGAACACGATGAATGACCGCCCCTCTACATCGCGATCCTCGGCAGAGAGAGGCGACGTCAATGGATGAACACGATGAATGACCGCCTCCTGTTCCTCGACATCGCGATCCTCGGCAGAGAGAGGCGACGTCAATGGATGAACACGCTGAATGACCGCCGCCTGTTCCTCTACATCGCGATCCTCGGCAGAGAGAGGCGACGTCAATGGACGATCACGATGAATGAACGGGGGACGTGGGTCACCATTGTTTCCGATCCAAGGCACCAGCCTGTTGCTGTCGGGGTCAACGACCCGTGGGATCGAGGCGTTATCAACCGATCGATAGCTTCTCGACCGGCGACAATCGACGTGTGGTGACAATGTTGCCATGCCACTTGATCTTTGACCTTCACCTGATTGAAGGAGAGAATGCTGACTGTTTGGCGGCGAACGTTTTCTAGGTAGTGACTTATACAATGTCAACACAATTTCAAGAAAGAAAATTACCTACGTCAGTTTCTTTGCACTCCGAAGTGTCTGAAGGTACACTCGGCACATTTAAATATGATCGTTGATTTTTCTTCAGAGTCCCACGTTGTATACCCCTAATACCTACCGACCGGTTAGATCACGTGACTTCCTTATCAGTTCTCTCGCGGAACAAAACAAGGGGAAGGGGTAGTTCGTCGTCAATAGGAAACAAGTAATATTCTCTTTCAATGTCTGAATCTGATCGACATTACATTACGAGGTCTTCATTCGAATCCCACTTCAGTGTGTCGAATCGTGGTTTCACGTGATTTTGACGCAAAGTTGCCCATTAACTTACTAGTTCTGTGGATATTTCTCGATAAGTTTACTCAATGTCATATGCCAGATGAAAAATTTGTTTCAAACTTTTACTCAATTAATTTAGAGGTGCTAACGCCATCCACAAAAGAAATAAATTTACATTCTAGAGATCCGATTATGTGGTTTTAAAAACTTGACAATTTCGTTTTTGGAATTGGAAATTTCGCGTTTTGAATGAAGAGGGAGGGTCAATTATATTACTCAAAAATTTAAACCCTAGTAAGCCCAGTGCAGCATGTGACTGTCCACCTTGGTTTTTCACTATGCAAAATCAAAAATAAAATTATTAAAAGCTGTTTCCTGCTGTTTGTTTATGTATTGCGACTGTAAAAGACATTATGTCAACTTTATTTTCACGTGATAATGCGAGGTCACTGCCCCTCCCACTAAGCAACCCCAAGTTGTTTTCTACAAGGTCAGAGCTATTCTGTCATTTACGCGAATAGGGGAGGATCACTGACTGGACTTTAGAAATAAAAAAGGTTGAATATTGGGGGTTACCTTGGTGATCATTAGAAAAAAGCAAAAAAAGCAAAGCTCATTAGAAAAGCAAAGCTTTTCTAATAAAAAAAAAGTATGAAATTGAAATGTAATGTAGACTTTTCAAATCATTCATCTGGCATATGACATTGAGTTAACTTATCGAATAATGTCCCCAGAACTGGGGAGTTAATGGGCAAATTTGCGTCAAAATCACGTGAAACCACGATCTGACACACTGAAGTGGGATTCGAATGAAGGTCTCGTAATGCAATGTCAATCGGATATTGAAAGAGAATATTACTTGTTTCCTATTGACGACGAACTACCCCTTCCCCTTGTTTTGTTCCGCGAGAGAACTGATAAGGAAGTCACGTGATCTAACCGGTCGGTAGGTATTAGGGGTATACAACGTGGGACTCTGAAGAACAATCAACGATCATATTTAAATGTGCCGAGTGTACATCATATCAAGACTTGCATGGACTACTTTATTTTTTCTCATTAACCATCCTATCGAATGGCATCTAAGATAACAAATGACACCTTTTTATTTATAGATTACAAAGATTGATACCTACATATATATCGTTTTATTTTTTTATGGTCTTGAACGACACTTGGTAAATGGTTCTTGGTAATCCTCTCTGAATACTTGGAAGGAAGATCGAGGAGCTTTGAGTGAAGGTCAAGTTGACCCAGTTAGTGCTCGATCGGGCGGGTCCTCATGTAGTCATCATCCTGAGATCACTGCGCGGGTCGCGATAGCTCGTCGTGACGTCAAGTGCCGACGTCATTCGAGGCCACGTGACGTCAGCGGCAGGCGTGCCACCCGTCGCCCAGGCAACGGACGCCGCACTCTCTTGACGCCGTCATGGAGGCAGCCGTGCCACCTGCGCCCAGGCAACTGACTCCACACTCTTGACGCCGTCATGGAGGCAGGCGTGCCACCCGTCGCCCAGGCAACGGACGCCGCACTCTCTCTTGACGCCGTCATGGAGGCAGCCGTGCCACCCGCGCCCTGGCAACGGACGCCGCTCTCTCTTGACGCCGTCATGGAGGCAGCCGTGCCACCCGCGCCCACACTCTTGACGCCGTCATGGAGGCAGGCGTGCCACCCGTCGCCCAGGCAACGGACGCCGCACTCTCTCTTGACGCCGTCATGGAGGCAGCCGTGCCACTCGCGCCCAGGCAACTGACTCCACACTCTTGACGCCGTCATGGAGGAAGGCGTCATGGGATAGCCCTAGACCGACGCCGACCACATGTCTGCGACTGAAGCAGACGTGACACACCGTGACAGCAGAGGCACTCAAAACCGTGCGGTCAACATCGACCACTCGATGATATACAAGTTAAAGGTTAGATGATGGTTGGGTCTCTGGATTATTCCACGTGAAATGAAGAAACGTCTAACTGGAGTTGTTATGACTTACAAATAGTGTAATTTAACTATATTTTTCTTCTAAAAATGAAGAAATCACAAAAAAAATCACAAATGAATCGTCACATTCAGAAGATGATTGCCAGAGATCCCCGTATGCCAACACGGGGATCGAAGTCGGCGATCATATAAAACGGTCTAGTACACGACCATCATAGCCCGAGCCTCCACCTGCGTGGCCGTCCCCTGGATTCGAACCCACAACTGTTGGCACACAGTTGTGTGGACGTGACGTGGTCGACGACGCAAACAGTCATAAGCCGGCGACAAGTCCGACGGCGACGTATTCTCCGCGTCAAGCCGACGGACTCGACTTCACGCGATGCGTTGCGTCAGGTTTCACGAGAAGATCAGCACAAGCACAACTCAATCATTTCGTAGGAAAGCGTTGCGTCGGCTTTGTGTCTTTCTAATGGCGTGGACCTGGCAACTCCTTCATGTACGCAAAGATGTTTAGTTTTACTCGTTTCACATAAATTGTCATTTTACTACCGTCATCCTATTGCTTTGTTAGGATTTCATTTTTACACTGCTGACATGACAAAGGCCACATTACAAATTTTCTTGTTAGGTCTGCCTTTACACAATATGGCAATGCAGTTCGATTTTACAGGCATCTATTAAAAATGCTACTATCTATTATTGGATAGCTTGAATAGATATTATATTAGGATCGTCGTACTGCAATTGAACTTTTGTAAAAAGCATCGCTGTCCTCGGCTGTCTCGGAATGTTAGTCTCTGACTGTGACATTTGACACCGATGGGTTTGCACCTACGACGGCCACTTGATCTGCATCGTGCTCTGCGCGATGATCGTTCAAGGTCACGTCATCGAGTGGCATGCTGCGGTGCGGTGCCGGTGAAGAGGTGTTGATCTGTCGGATTGCGTGTAGTCCTTGGGAGTGAAGGCGAGGGTGTGAGGTGTGAACATTCTCCTGGCCCAGTGGAGACGCGGCAGATAAGAAACTTGTTATGATGGACGGATTAGAGGCGATACGAATGCGGTGATTCAGTAGGGGGTCAATGCCATGAGGAGGGGCGACATTTTTCTTTGTACTATCTATGTTTTGCAAGTCGACAAGGCGAAATGTAGATAATTTTCAGAATACCTGATTCCCGTCTACATAACATTTTAAACCGATGAGTATTTCAAAATTAGAATTCGTATTTAAATTTAATGCTCTGAACTGAATCAATTAGTAAGTGTTGTAAACGCTCAACTTGCTAATCGCCTATGCTTACGCAGATGTTTCTAAAATGTATCAATCAATTCATCTGCGACACGATTAAGCCTTGTTAAACGCCGTGCTGACGGCGTCGACGCCAAGAGCTGCGTACACGATCAAGTGTTACGCGCCTGTTGAATCCGCGACGGGAGAGATATTTCCAGCCGTCGACCGTCGGCATCACGTGGGCGACGAGGCTAGGCCTATAGGGAAGTCTGCAGATCGATAGCACGGGAATATGTTATGGTCTGGAGAGGTGGGCGTCGTAGCGGGGACGGCGGGGAGGGGGCCTTCTTTCTGCCAGCTCGATGTCAGCGCGGCTAAATAGCTGTGCTCGTCCCACACAATGCGGCGTCGTGTTTACATCGCCTCTGCCGTGAAACATCACGCCGTCCCGATGTCTCCAGCCTTGTGACTGATGCAATGCGGCGTCGTGTTTACATCGCCTCTGCCGTGAAACATCACGCCGTCCCGATGTCTCCAGCCTTGTGACTGATGCAATGCGACGTCGTGTTTACATCGCCTCTGCCGTGAAACATCACGCCGTCCCGATATCTCCAGCCTTGTGACTGATGCGCAATGCGTCGTGTTTACATCGCCTCTGCCGTGAAACATCACGCCAGCCTTGTGACTTATGTCAGAGCGGCTCACACAATGCGGCATAATATTACGCGATGTATGTTGTAGTATCTCGCCGTGGTCGATACAACCGAGAGAAGGGTGTATTCTAATGCGCCGCCGATTAGCGGGACGAGTGACGGTGCGCCTCTGTAAATGTGGCGGTGGCGTCCCATGCGGCGTGGCGTGAGCGATCAATACAAATCTAACCTCAACGCAACGCACTCGTATGTCACTCCTTGGCTTCGCTCGCCGCCACTTCCCAGCGTCAGCCAGAGATGTCACTTTGAACCTCTTTCTCGCCGCATATCAATAACATCGATCCGACCCCCGCCCTCCCCCGACCACCACCCCCAGCCTGCTGCACGGCGCGGCTTGCGGACAACAGCGCTTCAACAGATGGGATGGATTCCTTCCTTTCATTTCATAGAACTCATGTTCCTGACCATGTGCTGGAGGAAATCTCTTCAATAATGCATTTCCAAGCAGTTCACGCTTTTACTATTCTCATAGTGGAAAATTAATAATGCATTTTCAAACAGTTCACGCTTTACAATTCTTAAAAGAACATATCAATATGTTCATTTTGATGCATATCAAACTTGTAACACATATTTTGAAGAATGGAGCATGGGCTGTTGGCTATTGTCCATCTTCTCTGGCGATGACCTACGAGACAAGATGGTATGAGGGTGGCATTGAATGGCAGCAACGCGGCACCGGTTTGTTTTGGAAACATCTATTCGAACAAGTGTTGTCAGATCTCGGTACCAAGTCAAGAACCTCTTCCCCGCGCTCGGCGGTGTCGAGAAGAACGCGCTCGCTCGTTGGCTGGAGGGAAGTCAATGTCCGGACCGATCTACCTGTACCGTCTGATCGTCCAGCCAAGTGGTTGTTCTCGTGGAGCTTCTTCGCCGACCCACAGCTCGCTGGTTCATGACCTTCACGTGGGTTTCCCGCGCCAGGCGCGTGCCGTGCGGGTTGCCTATCCGCGCGCCAGCCGCTGACAGTGACGTGTAGCGATGATGGATGACGTCAGGAGGAGGGGAGAGAGTGGGCTAATAACATTCACCTTAGACTGGCCTCTTTCATCGCTGTTTTCTTCATTGCATTACCGTTTTGCAAGGTATTGTTGCTGGTGTGACGTGAAATAGAGGGAGAGAGCTATGCTGAAGGCCTGTTGGTGGGAGAGTCTGTGATACTTTCCACGGCGAGCACATGTTACACGATGTCTTTGACGCCTGCTTGACGGACCAGACATGTCAGACATTACACGGCACGAGTTGATTATTATTATTGACACCTGCCCTCCCCCCTCACTGTAGTGGGTACTCAAGTTCCTATTACTGCTACGCCATCTGTAACAGATCCTGCGAAATCAAAATGTGTATTATTTTGTTATGTATAATATCAGGCTGAGACTTAATTCGTGGAAAGATTGTTTTAATCTAAGCTTCCTCACTTATCATGGAGCATAAGGAATGGAAGAGTAGTTAGTTATTGTAAATCAAACTCGTACCATCCTAATCCAATGAGTAATGAGTAATTACATACAATTTAGATTACCCAATACCCAGGACTGGTTATCGTGTTATAAATACATGTATCTGTGCTGGCCCTCCCTGGTAGTCTAAACCCTTGAGATTGATGCACACCTCGATTAATAAGAAGCCAGCAAATGGTATCTACTTGCTGTTGTATTGTCATGCTCCTTATGCTAGCTTTTGTTCTTGCAGAGGGTGAGCAAGGATCCTGGGAGAATGGGCTGTCTTACGAATGTCGGTCACTTCTCTTCAAAGCTCTTCACAATCTAATAGAAAGGTAAGGAATATCTAGCAATTATCAAAATGAACTCCCTTGTACGTTTTAAGAATAATTATTCCTGGATGTAATAACAGGCACTGAAAATAATCTAAATCCATTACATAATTAGTTGAAAGGTCTGCAGAAACCTGTCTTAATGCTAATTAGGTCATGCACCTTCTTCATTTTAATATATCTTATAAAAATAATTTTTAATATTATGGTAGATGTACCTACCAAATAGGTAGGTACTTCATCATTCTTATTTAGGTATTACAATACGCTTGGTTTTGTACATGATAGGATCTTCCTAAGATAATACTCTTGGTACAAGTAAACATTTCCTGTATATATAAAACATACTTCTCCCTCAGATGCTTGCTGTCGCGCGATTTTGTTCGCGTGGGAAAATGGTTTGTGCAGCCGTACGACGGTGCCGAGAAGCTTGTCGGCAAGAGCACACACTTCTCATTCTCGTTCGCTTTCTTCGTGCATGGCGAGAGCACGGTGTGTGCCAGCATGGACGTGCGCTGTCATCCACTGATTCGCAACCTGTCGCGGCGCCATTTGGCTGCGGCGCAGATCGCACCCAGCGGCGTACCGGTTCTTCTGGCGCCGTACGGCATGGCAGGGACCCTCACAGGCAAGGTGAGTACCACCAGAGGCGATGTTTTTTAATGACTAGCAGTCAACTGAAAAAGGTTATTATTTGTAACTGCATTGCAGAAAGAATTTTTTATTTTGCTATGTTTCTGTTTATATCCTCCCCTTTATTTATTGTATTTAACTTGTAGCTATGTGATTGGGAAATCAATTTTCAGACAATATTTTATTATTAAATATTAAATATTTAGGACAGCACCAGCTGCTGTAAACTAATCACCTTCTGGATGGTCTCTGCAGATCATTTTTCACAAGTCGTTTTGCTCTTTCCAAGGTCTTCAAGAGTACCGACATGCAAGTACAGCGCCTCATTGAAGACTGGCGGCAGTTCTACCCGATGGGGAGCAAGACCAGCTCCCGTGAGGGAGGGGACGAGGCGTTCTTCCCTCCCGCTGTGGAGGTGTTAGTGGGCGGAGTCTCGATGACCTACCCCACATGCTTCGTCCTAGTCACCGACATGGACGATCAAGTGAAGGTGGCTGCACCTGTGGACAAGTGCTCAGGTCCGAGGGAAGCCGCCGCACCGATGTCACCTCCTTTGCATGCGCCTCCGATCAGCACGGGATATCATCCGCTGTCCATGCAGCTGGACCAGTCTCCTGCACAACGATTGCCGGACAACGTCTGGCAAGATGCCATCTTGAATCCAGCGCAGCATGATGCGCCAGATGGAGATGGTTCGGCCAATCAACAGCCGCCGATCGGACACTGGGACTTTGTGGACCCCACACGGAAATCCTCCTGCGCTTGCTCAAAGTAAGTCTTGTTCCAACATTGCTTTGTAGACACTTCAGTCATAGTTGGATTATCTATTAGCGTAGACTTGTGTTCATCGATGTTGTCTCGTTTTAGAGGATTGCATGAAAAATGACGTACAGTATTGTTAACTTCTGGGTTCCACATTAGCATGCCTCGAGCACACCCACTGTGTTCTTCAAGCTGTTGATTAGCTATGTTCTTTTGAGTGTTTGTACATCTATCTGGGGACCATAGCGACTTGCAGACGTAGCCACACGTTTGTAACTCCTGCCTGCTACTTTCAGGTGTAAAAAATCACCGAGTGTGAAACAAATGAGCGTGAACAAGGGCGGAATAAGTAGTAGCGGGGGTTCGAAAGCGCTCAAGGGCGATAAAAGCGGGCGAGGCTCTGTGCGCATTACGCCGTTCCACCGGCGATCCCCCCTCCTCGATGAGGGGGCGTGGTCCGTCGAGGCTGGCTCGAGGTTTGTACATCGCTAGCCTACGCCTAACACAGTCTTGCCATGTACAGCCTGAGCTTTGGGAGGTTGAGGTGCTGCTTGTCTTGCGTATTGTTTCTCCTTCTTTCTGCCTCTTTGAGTAGTTTACTTGTTGCATCTACATTCCTGTATTGTACTGTCACCACTAATGCTTTCAACAAATTTATTCACCATTTATTACAGTAAATCCACTGAGCAGTCATATCAGATGTGTTGATTTGATACACAGCGATGATGAGGTGGCAGGATGAATACTAAGTTGCGAATAACATCCACGGTGTTTGTTCTAATTGGATGGTGTGATTTGAATTTATAAACTGTAATAACATTCAAGGCAACATGGTGATTTTGGTAAGACTAACTAATTTAAAAAGTTTGCTTGTGTTCTGTGCTAATCTTGTTTTCTGTTCACCAGGCTCGTAGGTTCGGGTACACCCTCCGGTGGTCCCCCTTCGTATCCTCGAGGGCAGTCTATGACGCCCAATCCTGCGCCTAACACCCAGAGTAACGGTCTAAATGATTCCTTGCCAGTCCCATCAGTGGGCTCCCCTGCGTCTGCTGCTCCCTCACCGCTGCCGAACCCTCACTCCCAGCCCACCTCCGTCCCGCCCACCGATGCTACCATGCCTACACTCTCACCCCACCCACCGGCCTCTAACGGCGGCCAACAACTGCAGCCCGCCACTCCAACACAAGATAAGGTTACTCCAGCTGCGACACCTTCAGATTTGAACGGTCCGAAATCGGTGTCTTCTGTTAGTAATCAGGTAGGTGGTATACTTTCTTCTGCAGGGTTGATGGGAGAAAGATCTTAATATATTTGTTACTTCAGCATCTACTCACTAGCACTCAATTGATGCTCTGCATCTTGTAATTTTTTCCTGTTGATTTTGTGCTTTACTCTTACTAAAATAACAAATTAATGCTAAATATATAACTATAAAGTTCAGAAGAGTGCAATTTTGTACACATCGGGAGCAAAACAGTTCATTAAAGTGTACCTTGCCACCATTTGTTGATGTGATACGGAGACTAACTACTACTTGCTTTTTATCCAGGTATTTTCTCCATACCCGACTACGATGAGCGTGGAACCTAGTGCTAAGCCGACAGAAAGCGTGGAGTCGGCAGCGCCTCCTCCACCACCAGCGCCTGTGCCAGAAGCGCCTACCCTCAAGCGGCCTGTGCTCTCCTCCAAGGAGTACGAGAGTATCTTGTTAGAGGAGGAGCAACACTCGGAACTGCTCTACGACTATTCCACGCTCGACGCTTGGTGAGACTAAATGCTAACTATTGACAATTGACAAGCTATGTTTTACAAGGCACATGTTGTGCCATGGATTGGATTTGGAGATGATATCATGCGCTTCTTAGAAGTAATTGATACCTACTGTTGATTACTATTTTATTTTTCTTCTAGACTATTCATAGACTAGAATAAACGTATTAAGTTGTCATTTAGGATTATTTTAGGTTTTAGTGTTTCTGAGACTACCTAATCTATGTTTAAGGTAAGTTTGTTTTTGAAACAGTGCTCGTTAATATTTTACCTGAATTGTTAGTTGAACTGTCTATTGAAACTTATTGTTTAATGGACAGAAGAGCACTAAATGTTCATGATTACAATTTTTGATGATAACTTGAAACTTCGTTTAATATGCTAGTAAGTAAAGTAACACCCAAGAATATGATTATATCTGACCTCTGTACTAAAAATTTAAGAGATTACGTACATCACCTACTAACATACAATCATGCACCAAACACTCTCTTATTGCATTGATTACTTGATTAGTACTAATACTTACCTACCTCTAGGGCTGTGCAAGTCTCGAAAGTTCTCGAATCTCGAATATGAAACTCCATCTCGATCTCGATCGTTTGTTCAAATTACCATCTCGAATTTTCAAGTCTCGAGCATATCAACTAAGAGCCATCAAGATTTCCAATTTTTTGTTATTTTTACAGGACTACGCACGCTAACTTTCTTTGTATCGTCCATAAATTTGATTTGTATTGTTTTATATATAAAGTAGACAGTTCTGCATACTTATCAAATGTTATTCTTGTGTGGCTGGACAATTTGCATTGTGTTTCTCTTCCACCAAAAAAAATAATCAACAGTAATAGAAGTAAAGGAAGACTGTAAAGGAAGACTGTTGATTCTCGATCTCGAAGGTAAAATATCTCGCTCAACTTTTATGAAATAATCTCGATCTCGCTCGACATGAAAAATTTCAATCTCGCACAGCCCTACCTACCTCTATTTTTGTCAATTGTCTACAAAAATAGACATAGGTATGAGCGATCAGTTTAACCGTACGTATTCGTGCTTATGAAAGAACACAGTTCTGTGTTCTGCCAATGACTTGCTCATTAATTTTCTTGACTCTATAGGCTGAACCACCCGGTGAAGCGGTTCAAAGCTGCGTCCGAGTCCCACTCTCCTGCCGAGCCGATGAAGACTCCTCTACAACGCCGGCCGAGTTCCGAGAACATCGTTCCACTGCCGGTAGCTTCGTCGCCTCCCAGCAGTGCTGCGCCACAGGCGCAACTGTTTCCTAAGCAGGAGATCAAGCAGGAGCCCATGCCGGTAGGTAGTCTCGCCGGTCACTCTCGTAACCGCATGCACAACCACCCGCTTACCTTCAAGTGATCAAAACATGAAGCACTGACAGTTGATAACACATATACAATCCAGATGATGTACATGAGGCAAGATGGTTTGGTGTGTGGACAATGATTGTAATGGAAGCAGGGGTGATCCTAGTGGTGAAAATATTTAAAGTAATCATTGTTGTTAAAAAAAGCATTATATAATTGCTAGTTCAAGCTTGAATTTAACAAATTTCTCTGAAAAATGATTTTCGTACTACTTCACCCTCTGCCTTCTAAATGTCAATTGCTTACTCAACAGAAATAGGAAGCAACGGAAATCTTGTTGTGTGGAAATGAGTGTTATTGTCAGATTTCATAATAATCCATTCTATATTGTGGTCCAGTGTGTGAGATACCACATGTGTTAATCTGGCAATGTGAGAGACTGTAACAGCCTGGGATCACCCCTGAATAAGGTTTGCCAAGTTAAGTGATCCACAGTTTTCTTGAATGTTACCAGTGTATTGATGTTATGTAGTTTAGTGAATGATGTCTGATGGCGGAATGCAGACTTCCGGCCGCTGACCGAGGCGTTGCGACTTGCCTTGGTGGAGATTCCCGCAACATGCAACACATTTACCGGCCAATGGCTTTCATATATCATTTCGTCGGACGTTTCTTTTCATCGTTTTCTAGCCGAACAATCTTTCTGCCCGGATATTGTTTTCTCTTCACATTATTTTGTCACAGTATTAAACAAGAACTGTCCACTCAAACGAACACTCAATGTTACAGCCTACCTATCTTTCAAGGCAGGAAACATTCAGTCTTTGTGTGACATTATCTTATGTTGTATATGTGTTATCTGTTGCTGGCACTTGTATTTCACCAAGTCTAGTCTCCACCTCACCTAGGTAAGCTGCTGGTTTTATGCAATCCCATTCCTCACATCATTAACTACAGCCGTTTGACTTCCTTCGTAATTTGTCGCTAGTCTTTGTTGTTACTGTTGTGTGACATAGAGAGAATATATTCCATTGCACTATTTCCAGATGGAAATTGATGAGATGCACCCAAAGATGCACCCAAAGTCGAAAAGGTCTGATCCTTATGAATTTGATGATGATATGGCTGCCCCAGCTGTTAGCATGGAAGGATTTAAAAGAGCAAACTCAGTCAAGGTACGGCCAATGAGCAGGCCTGCTGCATTACGATCCTATATCCATTAGTTTTATCTTTTTTAAAGGTGTTATAAGTTTTAACTGAGTGATTAATTATTGCACTTTAGGAAGAAGACAAAAAGGAAGACGGCACCGGTGAAGACGTCTCTGGAAATGGTGCGGCAAAGGCTCCCGGCAATTTATTTACAAATGAAGGTCTCCAGGCATCGTACAGAGATCTCGATCAGATCTTTGACAATTCCGATGACACTTCGAGCGACGAAGCGGTAAGAAAGCAAGCACGTAATAGCTCGTGTCTCAGGTAAAGCAGGGAAGCTAACCACAACTCCGATGTAACGTCGAATAGAAATGTGTTATCTGTCATTGGCTCTCATGTCTTGGTTAACTGCTGTCCCATGTAATCCCGGTCCTGTCCCTCCGAGCCGTACCTGTTTGAGTCTGACTTGAATTTAACTTTCCAGCAGGTGCAAGTGCCGACGCCGCCGGGCTCCAACAAGCCAGCGGGTCAACCGGAAGACACTGCCACGACGCTCATGGTGAAGCCTCCTCGCGGCTCGGGTGGCAACAGTTCGCTCAACAGCTGCGGAGGTGCCGGCATTCTCCGGCCCGAGGAGCTCTCCAAGATGTTCCCGACGCCACCGTCGCTCGAGCACAATCCTATCTCCTCGCCTTGCGGTCATCTGTCGGACACTCTGCTGGGAGAACTGATGGAGCCCATGCGCTTCAAACAAGAGATATACCCCAACATGGGAAGTCCGCAGGAAGAGTCCATCGAAGACTGGACCTACGTCTACCGCCCTCCTAAACGATGCAAGTACGTAGGTTCCTCCAAGTACGCCCCTCTGACAAATCTTCCCAGTCAGAGCCTGCCACCTGTGTCGTTGCCCTCAAACTGCGTCTACAAGCCCTCGTGGCAATATCCTCCACCAACAACAGAGAAGTCTTCACCACCGAATCACTCGAACAGTCTGATACTGCCCTTGAACTCCAACTCCAGACCCAACTCTGTGACGGGCAATCACCACTCGTTGCCCATGCCTCACCCCCACCATCAGCAACCAAGTCACCCTCACCATCCACCTCACCCACACTCGCGAGCTCACGTCTCTCCCATCTCCCCTGCCACACATTTCCCTCCTAGCCCCATGACACTGGCCAATATGGGCCCCTTCCAGATGCAGCCCCAATTCCAGCGAGGCCCTGGATCAGTGGGGAGTGTGCGCACCCCTTGTCCCCCTCCACCACCGTATGAGTTACCCAGTCCTGCCACTTCCACCGCCTCCTCGTATCTCAACAAGAACATGAACTCTGTGGAGCCTGTTCCGACACCCATTGTCACCCGGCCTCCAGAAGCCAACTCTCTTGTTGTCAACATACTCTTGGCCGACACTTCCCTCAACATTTTCCGAGACCACAACTTTGATAGTTGTAGTTTGTGTGTGTGCAACGCAGGCCCAAAGGTTGTTGGCAACATCCGAGGTGCGGATGCTGGTTTCTACATGCCAGCACCACCCGTAATGATGCCGTCTGTCCTCCCTTATCCGCCCACCTCGCCATACCCTGGCATGGGAGGCCCTCCACCTCCATACTCCATGCTGGGTTCATCTCCTGGTCACCATG
The DNA here is from genome assembly GCA_934045905.1 of Leuctra nigra. Lineage (NCBI taxonomy): Eukaryota > Metazoa > Arthropoda > Insecta > Plecoptera > Leuctridae > Leuctra > Leuctra nigra. Next base: position 33,244,464 of record OW203761.1, on the reverse strand, counting down.
CCACCATCGCGGCTCTGGTTGAAGATGATCCCATCCGCTGCAGCTGCGGCTTCAGCGCTGTCATCAACCGCAGACTTTCCCATCGCTCTGGACTCTTCTACGAGGACGAGATGGAGATCACCGGCATCGCTGAAGACCCCAGCGAGCGCAAGAAGGGATCTCTCATTGCTTATCTTCTGCCGAACAAGAATACTCAAGACAACAGTGATACAGTGGACTCGATACCTCAGCCGGTGCTGGAACTAGTGCGGGAACAGTGTGCAATGGTAGGCGTGCAGACAACTAGCAACTCGCTGTGTCGTGCTTCCAAACAGTTCCGTCAGAAAGTGGATCCGTACGGTACGACAGTGAATGTGGTGGAATTGAGTGACAGCAACGAAGTGACAGTGCTGGCATTGGACCAGAGCCGCCAGGCATTGCTGGAGTCAACGACAGTGTCCATGTGCAAGGTGGAGGAAATGCATCAACGTCAACAGCAGATGATGCACAAGACTGCCTCCGTGCTCTGCGTACATCGCTGGCCGTACTTGCGAGCTCTCGGCCCGCACTGCAATCAGGACATTGTGCGTGTGATGAAGAGCTTGCAACCGCTACTGCAGGAAGCGATCCAGAAGAAGTGTCAGACACGCTTGTGGGAGGCGCCTTACACGGTGTCGGGACCACTCACTTGGAGGCAGTTCCATCGGCTTGCAGGGCGAGGTGAGTAACTCATACGAACGTAAAAGAGCTTTCATTTCTACTAGGTAAAGGGTATTAGTTTTTCACTCATGTGATTGTCTTTTTTGGATTATTTATTATTGGAAATGATTTAATGATGGTACCTATTACCTACCTACTACACTTCCTACTTTGCACTCAACCCGCAGTTATTTCTGTCATTGTATCTTAGGGTTCAGCCATCCATCACATAAAAAGTAAGAGTTATTTTGCTAATGGTGCTACAAGACTCTGGGCAATGCAGGATTCTGTATCAAACCATAAAATGGTTCATGCTCCTTGCTGTAACCAGTCACCAAACTACATTAGTGTACTCAAATTTTCTCAGTTTACTCCTTTCTCCTTTTGATATTTATTCTAATTTTATTAATCTTTAGACTTGCAAAACTAATATATTTAGTACCTAATGTACTAATTTTATTACTACACAATATTTCTCCCGGTATTCACTTCTTCAGGTGTGTACTTAATAAAATGTCATTAAATATATACTACATAGTTTTGCAAGTCTAATTATTAAAAAAATTAGAATACATTAGTGTACATTTAAAAGCAAAATATTTCCTCAAACTCCAAACTCAAAAGTCAAAATTAGGTAGGTACTCAGTACTTGCACACTTATAATACACAGTACCTACACACACCTACACTATCACTAGTAGTACATGACATGAATGTAAAACTCCTTCATTGGTGACATTTGAAACCCCAACTGCTCCGATTTAACAAATCAATGGAATAACCGGTTCCGTATCCCAGTTTAAAAAATAATGTTAGTCACACTCACCTTTAGGTTATTCCTGAATCCTGATTAGCTCAAAAAATCAAACATTTCCTTGAACTATGAAAACACGGACTTTTTCATAAAATTTCACTTGGCATGGGTAATGGGTACGTTACTAGGGTAAGCTTGGAGAACTCATTTAAAAACCATTTAGTAGTCCAGTGTGACTGATCTTTTATGTTACCTTGAGTCTTCAGGTTCATTAGCATTTAACTACATTATTTGTTAGACTTAGGGCCGGTTTTTGTACCTCTTGCTCAAGTTCTTGATAGCTAGCTAACAGTAACAGATAAAGTTAGCAAGCATCTAATTTTACATTGATTTCATCCTAGAGCTAACACTATCAATAAGTTAAAATACGTTTGCTACCCAGTACCTACTATCAAGAACTTTATCTGGTAGCTAACTTTAGCAAGAGGAACAAAGACCGGCCCTTAGAACTTGTATTTGTAGTAGGTAGTAATAATTATTAGATTTTGTATTATTAATGCTCTTTATGATACCAAATAATGAAATACATCATTGCTTCTAGGGCAATACCTCTACTAGTTCTAAGGGGTCATATTACCATTAGTTTAATTAATCTTCAGTTTAGTTAAGCTCCGCTTCGGGAAATGTGGTGTATTACATAATAACAGTGTTTTATTATTAATAATAATCTATCCGCTGGTTCCAATTTAATGGGTCAGGGGGTGGGTGTTCCCACCAACACTAGGGCTGCAGGACTACTGGAGACCGGCTGGCCACGCCTGGCATCTCCTCCTCGTCTTCTTCTTCTTCCTCCGCTTCCAGTTGTTCCACAAATTGCCTCCACCTTGTTCTGTCCTCACTCCTCCCACTGTCTCTCAGCCTCCAACTCACTCCAACTTCCCCCTCTCTCCAAAACATCGTCCTTAATAACTCCAATCCACCTCTCTCTTGGTCTTCCTACTCTACGTGGTCCCGAAGTAGCCGACTCAAACACCCGCCGTGGCACTCGCCCTGTTCCCATCCTCTTCATGTGGCCAAACCACCGAAGCCTCTCTCTGCCCAATTTAAACCCCAATCTCTCTACCCCCAGCTCACTTCTTATCTTCTTACTTCGGATCTTGTCCATTCTTGTGACTCCCTTCACACTCCTCAAGAACTTCATCTCCGCTGCCTGAAGCTGATTTATTTCCTGTCCTCCCGCTGACCACGTCACTGCCCCGTATGTTAGAATTGGCAGGAAATACATTTTATACAATTATCATTTTACACACTTTTGGAAACTTCTCATGCCAAAGCAACTTCCTCACTGCCTGATAGAAACACTCCGCTTTCCTTCTTCTTTCCTGTGAGGTTTTAAACTAAGGAAATAAGCCGCGGAATTAAATTGCAGGATATATTGGTAATGCAGCGAGTTTTCTGAAGTGGAGTTTAAGCTAACTGTTATTATTAATAAAAGTTTTCTCTCTCTCTCTCTTGATATATTGCGGGCTGCGGAATAGCTTAAAAAACTGCAGTCCATGTAACAATGAGGTTTTAAACTAAGGAAATAAGCCGCGGAATTAAATTGCAGGATATATTGGTAGCTAATGCAGCGAGTTTTCTGAAGTGGAGTTTAAGCTAACTGTAGCTTAACTAAATAACCAGTCCTAAGTCTTACCAATTTATTTAACAGAAAAATGCTCTTATCTGGTTCTGCCTTTCCATGTTTTGCAATTTATCTTTATAAGTATTTAATATTTTGTGGTCACATTCAGGAGTTCTTTACTCCCCTTGTTGATGGGAATCTGATAAACAACTTCTGAATGTGACTGTACAACTAGTCCTTGTTGTGGGCTACCTAATTTGTATTTTTCATTGTTGTAATTTCTTATTTTTTCAAGGTGATCTCTTTTTAACTAATAGCGTTTTCCACTGGCTGCACTGGTGTGCACTCAGTGTGCACTGAGTGTGGGTATCGTTTTCCACTGGGAAATCCAGTGTGCACTGGAGTGGTTTTTGCTTTTTCCACTGGCAAAGTTGCAGTCACTGAGGGGCGAGGGCACATTTTATGATTTTTCGCACCGAGAAAATTCTCAGTGCAAGCCATTGCACTCGAATATTCCAAGATGGACGCTTGAAAAATGGTTGCTGTTTATAACCTAGTTGAATCTTCAAATAACAGTGATAGATTAATAATAGACCAACAATGGATGATCTAAAACGAATTCTATGAAATTCATTGCTATTTTTAGGTTATGTTAGCACTTCAAATATCCTTGTTTTTCACTGGGGTTGCTTTTTTTGCCGCACTAGTGCAGAGCATGACGTCACAGAGCAATAATTCTTTGCTCTCATTCAGTGCATGCCAGAGGAAAACGCTAAAACTATAAATTCACTTTAGTAACAGCCGCCAGAGTCTATTGCACTTGCGTCACGTGTAATAATTATTTTCCGATCTAATTCTTTATTTAACTTATGAGTAAAATAGGTCCTACTACAATTAGGTATATGGAATAAAGTTTTTAAACGTTGTTTTGTCAGGCTAATAGCCTGGACCCTAACACACGCTAACACCTCATAAATAAGTGTTTTGTCCTATGAGATAGTTTTGAGTGACACAAGGCATGTTTCTCTTGACAGGCACTGACGACCGATGCGAGCCACAGCCCATCCCCTCATTGATCGTCGGCTACGAGAAGGACTGGCTGTCGCTCTCGCCATACGCGATCCAGTACTGGGAGAAGCTGTTACTGGAACCCTACTCGTACGCCAGAGACGTTGCTTACATCGTGGTCGCTCCAGACAACGACTTCATCTTGCAGAGGGTGCGAACCTTCTTCAAAGAGCTCAGTGCCACGTATGAGGTTAGTAACTTTTTTCAATTCCACTTTTGTGAAATTTTAATACTGAGGGGGGGGGGGGGGGGGCTGTTGTATTCATTCAATGGACAATTTGCCCTTTTGTGATGCCAGACAAGTGAGGCTAATAATACCTTAATAAGTAATGGATAGAAACTGCTCATGAAATAAATTTGACCCGATTTTCTACTAGTACTCTTTTAGTAATGTTTTCTGTAAATGCAATGATTTGTCCATGGAGTTAAGACCAAGAACATTAAGTTGTAGTTTGTGTACTAACTAATACCTAATATCGCATTTGTCTGGTGCTCCGATGGTGCCGTGTTCAAGGTCTACTATGGCTACTATGGGCATTTAAAATGTGGCACACGGTTCTAAGTAGCTTCTAATTACGTATAAGTTATAACTGTTCTATAAAAATGTGCAATATTAGGTAAAGGCCCTGGGTATACCATAAATCAGTATTGTATTTTATTGTGTACCTATTTTATATTTTTGATTGTGTTTCTCATTGTGGCTTGTGTTTGTCAGGTTTGCCGCTTGGGCCGGCACTGCCCTATCACGAAGGTTCTTCGAGATGGCATCCTGCGAGTCGGGAAGAGCTCTGCTGTGAAACTCGCCAAAGAGCCCGTCGACGAATGGTTCATGATGCTGGGAGAAAACCCAACAACAAATATGCTCAAACTATATGCTCAAGTGAGTTGTGCACACTCTATACCTCGATACTCTATACCTACAGAGTTATACGTCCAGCTCCAATATTTACAATTAAATTAAGGCCAGTCATATATTTTTCTCCCGCCAACGGGTGGTTTGGAGCGGTTTTGGAAGGAAATGCAAAATATAAATGCCATATATGGTATGTATTTTTCTTGATTGGTTGCAAATAAATGAAAGTGAAAATTTGAAATCTAGATAATAAGTTGGGACAGTGCTACCAAATTGCACAATTCACGTAGGTGCTAAATTATTAATTATCCATGAAACTCATCATATGAACTATTACATGTATCATATAAGTATGAAACTATTAAATCTTAGGAGAGTCATGTTACTGATACTGTCTACCATTGTTTCAAACAGGTATGCCGCCATCATTTAGCTCCATACTTATCCCAAGTTCCAATGGACCGAACACTTCTGGATCCTTCTGACGGCTCTGCTAAGACCATTCCCGATCGACCAATGCCCTCGCCAATGCCACCTCCATCAACACCCGAAACACCAGCGCCAGTTCCGGAAAAACCACCAGTTACCACACCCAAACCATCGGAACATGGTAAGTAAAAATCACATCAAAATACTTCAAAATTTAACAATACAACTTGATTTCTGAAGACTGAGTCTGTAAAATTTGTTTACATTCTTTAAAGAGTTTAATGGATAGATACAAAAAACATTGATAGTCCGTTGTACAGTTTGGTGAAAACATTGATTTTTCTAATTGTGCAGGAAAATACCAAACCTTGTGATGCGATGCTACACGATACATATTTTTCATTACCTACTACTAATTACGTAATACTAATATAAATGAGTTGCGTGTCACAGTAACAAGCTGCTTCTCTCTTTCGAAATAAAATGGTTAGCTAAACTACACACATTTTTTTAAATTAATTAATATTTTACTTGATACTAAACCCGGGATGTCTGGTTTCAGCGGAAGGTCTGGGTCGCGATCCTCTACTAACAGGTGGGCCGCTTAGTGGCGGTGATGCTGGTCATGAAGAAGACACATCTGAGCCACCTGCGCTGGTCGTCTACCTCGTAGATCCCTTCACGATGGGCAGCGACAACACCGACCTACAGCGACTTGCCTGTCTGGGCTTGTTGCGTTGCTTCACCGCGGTGCTTGCTGCGTTGCCCGACAACATCAGGCAGAACATCTCCGTGCAACTCATCTCACTGGAGAGCATCGTCGACCTTGGCAACACACGAGACCGCGTGCGCCACAACGATCACATGAGAGCGCAGGCCTTCTCCGTCTACTCCCAGTGCCGGAAGATGCTCAGTCATGCATCCAACGTTAAGGCTTTGACCGGATTTGGCACTGCCGCCATGTCCGATCTCTTCCTCAAGAACAAAGATGTAAGTTTTCCTACATGTTATTGTTAAGTAATGTATAGTAATTTAAGTGCTTGTGAATATTGTCTAGTTACATGAGCAATACATTTACTCTACGGTCGGTGACAGGCAAATATGAACCCACTCGAGCATGGGCCGGCCTATACCTGGCAATGCTTAAGCGGGTCCATCTTTGCCTGTCACCGACCGTAGTCCTAAAGAAGAAGAAGAAGGCTAAAGAAGGCTAGAAAAGGCTAGAAAAACACAATGTGAATCTCTTTTGAAGATGATAGAAAGAAAAGTAATTGTAAACTTGCTGGGTTTTTAGGAGAAGAACCGAGCGCCTTATCGGCTTTACTCTCCACCGTACATCTTGGGCCCAGTGAAGGAGCGCACCGAGTCGGGTGAACTGTTCGGCCAGCAAGGCATCGAGCAGTGTTCGGTGCTCTACGCCAGTTACTGCCTGTCAGACGACCAACGCTGGTTGCTGGCAGTGGTCACCGACGAACATGGTGAAATCTTTGAGACGGCAACAATAAATATCGACATACCCAACAGAAGCAGACGGAAAAAGGCTTCTGCGCGAAGGATTGGACTACAGAAACTGATGGATTTTATCTTGGGTGTGATGTCACAGAGCGTACAACCGTGGAGACTTGTCATCGGGAGAATTGGTCGGATAGGACATGGAGAGCTTAAAGGTTAGTATTTTTAGTTTTCTAAAATTACATTGGTCGTATGTAAGCAAGGAAGTAAAGATCATGCATTGAAATTTCAAGAGAAGCATTGCATTCACTCCAAAAATACTTTTTGCTTTGCTAGTATCTTATTTTTTACCTAAATTAATGTCAGTCGCTTGACGGATTTCTTCTCGATTCTTCCAATAATGGCAACAGTTCTTAACTCTTACATATTATTTGGACCTTTAGGGGTTGAAATGTAACATTGCAATATTCAGTTCATCTCAATATTTGTTAGTACCTATGTTTTCCTAATAATCTCATCTACGTTCCAGGCTGGAGCTGGCTTCTGAGTCGGAAATCCCTGCTCAAAGCATCGAAACACTTGAAAGAGATCTGTGGACAGTGCAACCTGCTGTATCCGTCTGACGTGCCGTGCGTCTTGAGCGCTTGCTTAGTGTCATTGGAACCGGACTCGGCGCTCAGACTCATGCCTGATCAGTTCACGCCCGACGAGCGCTTCTCAGCTGCCTCTGTCAACTGCCAACTGTCCACGCCACACGATGTCTCGTGCACGCATATCCTCGTCTTCCCAACGTCGGCTACCACGCAATCTTCGCAGACTGCATTCCAGGTATGATGCACTCTTATGCTCACGGATGACCTATATCAGAAGTTAGGTAATACATTTTTTTCTTACTCTTGCTGGAAATTGCCCAAGTAAAGGTGGAGATTCCACCCCAAGCAAGACCTGACTGTATTGTTGGATATTGGTTTTGATGAATAATATGTAGTTCATTATTGATTGAAATGTGTACTTGTGCCTCTGTCCTACATAACATTTTTCACTTATATTTTTGTGCAATTCTAATTGAACTTCTACAAAACAATTTAAACATGAATCCTGAACCTTATTCTGATAAAAATCTAAATCATTAATGCTTGATCTAAATGGCAAATTCAGTACCTACTTCAGGAAGATGTTAGATGAGTCTTATAGTAAGGGTATGGATTGTTCTTTGCCCGATCTTGGTTAGGTATATACTTGAAAATGCTCGGTGTGATTTATTTACTATGTATATAATTTCATACACTCTAAAATAATTGAATAACAAATATGTGCCATGATTTTTAGTTCCTTTGACAGCTCTTTCAAAACTCTTAAAATGGCCACAAGTCTGTGAATACTTGATCGATTGAGCTGAGAAAATGTGTAAATATGAGATAATGTTGGTCTGGATCACCATGCAAGATTTGAACATTTTTATTTTCAACCAATTGGAATATTTTTTAAATTTAGGTACACCAATTGGAAAATTTGGCTGAAACTTAATAAAATTTCATAAAATGATGACCTTGCAAAATGTCTAATTGATCGGATCAACCTATCACAAGATAATATTTTTTAAAATTTGAACCAATCAATGGATTTCGAAAAAAATTACGTCTGCAAACCGCAGAGTTGGTTCATACATGTGCACAAAATTTTAGCTCTATCGGAGAAACAGTGCAACCTGTATATTGGCCTGGGACAGACAAACAAACAAACAAAAATAAATAAACAAAATGGAGGAATGTGCCAAAGGAGCGAAAAAGAGAAACCGGTCAATAAATGACAGGTTGTCATTGAAGTCGGAGAAGTAATGAAACTTGTATCACCAGGAGCAGCACATCAACGGTCCTGAGCTTGGGGACGAAGAACTCTTCTCGGGCCTCGACGACGACATGACTGATGGAATTGAAGGCAACGATATCTTCAACGACATCTTCTGGCCAGAGACTGGCGCCGGCGGGATGCAAAGTCCCACTGGAAGTCCAAGAAGGGATTCACCATCACAACCAGGAAGCCCTTCGTGTGGCTTGGGCGGAGCATCCAACCAGCACAGCCCCTTCCCTTGCAATGGCTCATCAAGAGGTGGTGGCACTCTCGGTGCAGATGTTCAGGTAGGTGTTTGTCTCACTAAGTAACGCATCACATCACTTCGCATCACTTCACTTCTCACTACGTTGGTTCAAGTGTACTTGCACCCTTTTTAAATTTGTTTAATTATTAATTAATTATCTTTGAATTATTACAAATTAATTAACAGCAACGTGATTTGAGGTTGAATCTTCCAACACAATGTTACTATTGGCCTGCCTCCTCGTGCCTCCCCCATCAACGCTTCCTTTCAGTCTTTCCACATCTCCAATCTCCTCAAACTTGTGTTATAGCTACCTACTGGCTACATGATAGTGTTATACAGCCCAAGAGATGTAACTAATATCTCGGCAACGTTTGCACAGGAGGAGGTCGGCACATTACACCAGCAGCCTCTAGCGTTGGGTTACTTCGTCTCCACCGCGCCCACTGGCCGCATGCCGCAGTGGTTCTGGGCCTCGTGTCCACACCTCGAGAATGTCTGTCCTTCATTCCTGAAGAATGCGCTCCATCTACACAGCCCTGCGATACAGCAGAACTCTGACGATCTCTTGCAACAACAGTCCAACGTTACTGTTCATCCATTGGACTCGCAGTATACAACCGATGTGCTCAGGTAAGCAATTGTGGACATACTTGACAGAAGTTATATTTTTGTGTTCGAAGTTTCAAAGATGCGACCTTTCCCTTATATTTTCCTGGGTACATATCTGCCTATTCATAGATTACACAAACTTCTTTTGTATTTTATAAGCAATGCAAAAAAATAAGTTTCCTCCGAGAAAGGACATTGTGTTGGCACGTTGACGGGTCGATTTAACTACTAATAAATAGAGGTAAATGGATGAATTTTTTTAATGTGAGTGATCCCTCTTCATATTAAAGATTTCTCCGGAGCCTACAATTGCCCAGATAACCATTAAGACTTTTCAATGTGGCCAAAAAAGCACAGAATTACAACTCAAGATGGTGGCAACTAGTATCAACGATGAATGATTTCACATGCAAGATATGAATAGGAATTAGCCCTAGTTTTATCATTGTGCACGTGGTCCTTTTCTATCAGCCGGTCATCTCTTCTGATTCAGTCTGACCTTTTAATTAATTTTTAATTGTCAGTTGGTAGATAATTTGTTCACAGAAGCCTTGTAACTGAAAATGATAGGTCACAGTTCCATATTAAAATGAATACCTATTTATTTTGTTGCAGGTATGTCTTGGAAGGGTACAATGCGCTCTCCTGGCTTGCCTTGGACTCCAATACTCGCGATCGCCTCTCCTGTCTGCCAGTACATGTCCAGGCACTAATGCAGCTCTACCACATGACCGCCGCTCTCGTCTGACCTGCGTAGAATATACTCAACAATTAGGTTGTAGCGGCCTGCTTGTAAGGTACATTACACCAAAACTACTCAAAACTGGTGATTCAACAACTATCAATGAGGTTTATTTTCCGAAGGCTGTTATCCACGATTGATCAATTATGAGGGCAATGCACAAGCAATAATCAGTACTAACTTTTGTCTGTAACGATCCGATCGGTTTCACTCTTGTTCAAATGTGTCGTAGCTCTGTGTAGGTTATTCAATGGTTGTGGACCTTGAATTCTTGTAAGGATTCATCACAGGTTTTAAGATTTTAGTTGAGCCAGCAAGAAAGTAGCCAAAGAAAACACATGTCGCAAATAGTAAGAAATAAGCTGACACGGTTGCTGTGTAATCTAGGTACCAAAGAAATGCATTTCTCAACATAATTCTTAAAACTCCGATATATTATTTTTAAAGATATTTCTTAGTTAAACTGACCGATTTACAATACATTCTGTGTCCATTGAATATGAAAGAGTGATCTTCTTTCTAGGCGTATCAGTAATTGTTTCACTTGCTCTTACTTGCTTTGGCATTTTTGTTATATTTTTATAAAAATTTTGTCCGTGTGTTTGCGCTGCACAAGTAAGCCAAAGGAACATAAGTCTACCGAGCGAATACTACTTCTATTCTAAGAAATTTGCCTAATTTTGTACTAGATGTTTTTACAGTACATACATTTTAATTTTATTACATAATTTACTTACCGAATTTGTCCTCAGAGATAGCACTAGCTGAAATCAATTTAATAATTTAATTTTTGTATACTTGCCTATATTTTTATGAGTTAATTAAGCCTTCCTATATTGTTTTTAATTTATTTCGAGGCACAGTACTATAGCCCAAAGAATGACGTAGTTGAGAATGTCATGGTTGGTTTGTTGCGCATGGCAGTACATAAGCACAAAAACTCGATGCATAGCTGGGGTGTAACAAAGCGAGAAAAGACAAAGCTAATGGTGCATGCTACCAAGCGGATTTAATGAAGTTGTGCGTATTATATTTCTCAGTTAAAACGTACACAAATTCGGAAAATGGGAAATTTTGTGTTATATAATATATATATCTACCTAGTAAATTGCAAGGTCAACATTATATTATTATATAAAATATAATATTCTAACTTTATATAAATTAATTACCTAATGTAAATAAATATCTGCTAAATAAATATGAAATAGTACAAAACTGTTGGTTGGCGATTAGTTTAAAGAAATCAAAAAGTATATATATAAAACTACTAATATTAAATACATAAGGTGTAGACTAGATTTTAGTTAGGCAAGTAAGATTACAGTGTACATTTTGTCAGCTGGTCTTATAGTTAGGACACTTAAAATACGTAATACTTGTAGGTACCCACAGATGAAAATAATTGTTTTAAACATTTTTTTAAAATGTGGTATTACGTATGGTATATAAATTGTAATGGCAGACCAGTCCATATCTAATGTAACTAATTCTTATAATTGTGAATAATTTTCGTGGACTAGATTGTTTATAAGTTTGTGTAGACATAAGTTTCAAGAGTAATAATAATGTGTCTGATTTATTTATTTTGTATATAAAACCTGCCCTGTACATTTTGCAAGTATTATGCTACTCCTCGAGCCATTGTACAGAAAACAGACACAGCAATCAAATTACCATTCTTCGTTATGTCTTAGTAGCTGTATTGATCATGTATTAAAAATTTGTTAAATATACATTTTATTAAGGGAAAATAGTTACCATAGGTGACATGAATCCTTTACGTTAACTATGATTATATATTATTATACATATGAAATATATTATCTTCGTCTTTTTAAAGATAACCCTTAGCTAGTAAATACCTGTACATTGTTAGTTACAAATCTCTTCTGTTGATGAATGTGTTTTTTTTTGCCTGTAACCGGCCTGTAAATAATTCTATGCCCCCACCCTGTGTTGTTCAGAGTTAAGAAGCAAAAGATTAACCACTGCAGGGATTAACCAGGAATTGGAACTGACAGTAAAACTAAACTAGATAAACAATGTTTTTATTACAAACATAGCATATGCCATGCAACAATGATGAACGTTCCATGGAATAAACATTGTTTGAGGCGTAGCGCTGGATGGTTCATCAACTGACTACTGCCGTTTGCAGAATTAGCAGAACTAATCAAATGAAATTCTGGATCTGGATTATTTAAAAATTCTAAAATAGCATACAAGTATTGACTTAAGCTGGGACATTCACACTTTTATACATGTAGATATTATGTGAACGTCAAATTAAGAAAATGTTACCAACGAAGTGCTCATATGAGGAAAATAGTAAATCCCCTGGACCAATTTCAGCTGAAGTCCTATCACATAAAACTTCAAAGTAAAAATTTGTATGTAATATTGAAATTTTAATTCATTGATGAAAATGAAATTTACATTTTGAAATAATCTTGGACCGAGTGTGCCCACTAGATGGTGCACTGTCATATATGTTAGAGTCAATGGTACTTGCGAGAGTTTGATGTGACAGGAATCCAGCACTGAATGCCCTGCCGTCTGAGTCATTGTAGAACAGCGAGTTGCTCAGTCACTGCGTTGCATCAAAATAATGGACTTTTAAACATGATGATTGTAGTATTTATTACTTGGGTAGCAATTAAAATATGGGATTATTAATTATTATATTATTAATATATTATGAAATAATGCAGTTTCATGTGTATATTAAAGTAAAACATTGAATTGTTTTAAAAGCTATTTTCTTTTTGAAAACCAGACCTACATCCCTCAGGTTTTGTATATTATCCTATAAGCTCCCAAATGATGAGTGTAAGCAATGCCAGCTCATCATAGTTCCAAATAGAGATGACATTTCACTTAGAAGATTTTACAGTATTGGCGATTACCAGCAAAGCTCAGTGACATCTGGCGACGAAACGCTGAACCCGCCAGGAGCGGATTGAAGAACCCAACATGGCTGCTATGCACGCTTAGGCCGGGTAGGACCAACTCTGGATTAAGTTAACTCTCGATGATTAGTGGAAATTAGTGAATCTTATTGGCTATGGAATTCGCGCCAACTTGTTTCATTGGTTAACCCTCGAGAGTTAACTTAATCCAGAGTTGGTCCTACCCGGCCTTAGTCATTGACGCTGGCCACTGCTATCTATTTGATTTTTATTAAATATAATTATGGAAATAGTGTCAAAGCACGGATATGCGTTAGGAACAAAGAGTACCGTTAGTAATAGATACTTTTCAGTGCCACAATGTAAAATAGAGCGGGAATAAATTCCTTTCATACATTTCCAAATAAACCATTAATGCGGGCAAATTGGGCGAAACCAGTGGAAATTTCATACAATCTTGATGGTTCGGTTGATTAAAACTTTTGTAGTTCTATAGTGAAATATAAAACCTTCATAATCTCTTCTTTAGCTTATGATTAATTAATTAATTGACACAAAAATCGAAATGAGAACAGAACTTATGATTGCAAAGCGAATTTGTTACTCGGGTACAAAATCTATGTGAATTTGCCCCATTTCCTGTCTAGGTTTCCATCCATACATCATTACGCATTTAAATTGCTGCCACTCTATAATAGATTGATGAAAATTTCCCACGTACTTCATGATTTTACATAATTAAATGTCCGAGGTATCCATATTAATTCGTAAATAAAATAAAACTCCCCCAAAACTAGCCGAAAAAATCCCGCTGTTTGCGAGTTCACTCCGACAGAACTACAAATGATAAGGAGCTGAAATTTGTACATGTTATAGGACACATATGATAATTTATTGCATGCGATTTGTAGAAATATTTGAGTTATGAGAAAAAAGTTACATACATTTGAATTGAGCCTTTGATCAACAGTTTATACCTAGCGTTCGAAAAGCACACGTTAGAGATTAAACAATTTGGTAGCTTGTTATAAAGAATCAGCTCTGTTTTGCACAGAAGTTTCCATTGTTGTCATAATTTGCCATAAAAGGTGTCTCCATTTAGTATAAAGTATCTTATTGATAATTGTGGTTTCAAGAATAGAAATTGAGAGGGAAGAAAATAATTGTGTATGTGTTTTTAGCGAAGATTTAGACAATGTAGGTATTTAAACTCCCGTTAATGTCAGTGGACGAAAGTTAAATACATTCTCACACATAACTCAATAAACCAAGGATAAATTTACATAGATGTATTAAAAGTTATTTCATGTTCATTTATGAATTCATAAGTAAACATAAAATCACCTACTTCCTACAAAGTAACTGCAAACAAATCCTTCAAACACGTAATTTTGTATGGATTATTCTGTTTTTTCAAAAACAACTTCGGTAATTTTTTACATTTTTCCCATTCAATAAATATGTTTGAAACTTACATATATTATATGCCAGTATGTTTTCTAAAATATGTTCAAGTTTCAAACCCCTATCTTTAATAGTGTTGATGTAGTGACCTCTCAAACAAGGGGATGTTTTGCGCCACCCGGTATAAGAATAGCACACGGCGCGTGAAATCTCCACCTGCTTATCCGCACCCGGTCCGCCATTCGCAGGCGATCTCAGCGCTACTAGCGGAGGTGGTAACCGCGAATACTACTTTCCTTCACATGAGGTGATCTGAAGATATTCAGAGAAATATATTTTAAAAAATGTACACTTAGCCAAACAAAAATTGATCGTTCAATAAATCTGATAGGCTGATAAATGTAAGATCGCACCATCAGAAGTCAGTCCAACCGATCTCATTGTCTCACTCTAGTAGGTGACCTCACATTTCAATGATAATAACAAGCTTTGATTGGCTTTGGGACATGACCAGCAGTCGTTCAATTTTTGTTTGGCCGAGTGGCGAAAGTAAATTCTCACTACCTATAAAAGAAATGCACATAGAAAAATTAAATAGGTAGGTACCTCAAACCTAGACAACATAAAAATGCATTACTCTTCAAAAATAAGAACATCGGTGTACTTTATGCCGAGGTTATGTACTTCAAAAGTTGTTCTTTTCACGAGGACCGTTTTCTGGAATAGTGAAATTATTTTCTAAATTAAAATCTATTTTATAAACAACTTCACCCTGGACTTGTTAGGTTTGTACCACGAATAAAACACTACAAGACTTGGTAATACATATTTTTAATGTGTGTTGAACCTATACACCGGTTGATCCTCAATGTAAGTTTGCATTACACTCAAGTGAACAAACTGTCGATTGCACACCACAATAAATATGCAAGATATTTTATTCTGCACCAACAATACGCAATTCTTTGATCCAGCATAAATTATATCTACGGCTTCCTTTGCAGGTGTGACTGCACTTGGTAGATTAAATCATTTATAAAAGTAAAATTAAATACTAATACTGTCAAGTTGGTACTCTAAAGGTACTGTCCTTGTTTGTTAGGTAGTAGGTACAATGTATAAAAAAAATATAATAAATTCAATGATCATACAGACTATTTACTATTTAGTAAAAAAAAAAAAAAAAGTTTCTTCATCTCCTCTTCATTCTATTATGGCCCTATGTCAAACTTGTACAGAATAATGTTGGCTTGGTACCTACATTGTGAGGTAAACAAAAATGTAACAAATACACACACAGAGTTCAGTGCATTCCGATAAGCCTCCCGAATTGGATTCATTTGATTCAGTTCATTCCACCTACTTAATAATCATTTTTAGCTTTAATTAAGTAACATCATTTCTTTCTGAAATATTTTATAACATGATAAGTGGATTTTGTTCTTGCTTCTTTTCAACTTCCATTCTTTTCTTGTGTTTCCAAGCATTGAAGTCTGTAAGTATTTGACGACCATACAAATTATGTAGTTCCCTGAAGGAGACTTTTGCTCTTGTGCTATCTGATGACCTTCCACCCTCGGGTCGACCAGGCGCCGAGCGAATACTGTGTGACCGATATCCTGTCGACATGTGTGAGCCATCCAGGCTAGTAGGCTGGCTGTTGAATGGATTATGCCTCTGTCTCGGTGGTGGTATGGGAGACCCGTTTACTTCGGCAACTCGATACGAACTGTCGGCAGCTGCAGATGTTTTTGTCTGGCTCAATGTTGTTGCCAATGCAGTACATTCTAGAAGGGGTAAATGATAATTAATTAATTCTTAAATTGATTAGGTAGGTACACTCCCCCAAATAATAAACGGTACTCGAAAGAAAATGAATTGACTGATTAAGGTTTGATGGCATCATCCCATGAAGTCAGTGCTAACGCATTATCTATAACTCTTTTAGGTGAGCTCTGATTTCATTGATAATAACAAGGATTGATTGTCAAGGAACCGGCCCAGCAGCCAATACGTTTTGTACCAAGTACCGTTTATTATTTGGGGGAGTGTACATATTATGTTTTTATTTAATCATAATAATTTCCGTTCATTCAGTTTAGATTGTCCAGGAAGGTGCAAGTCAGTGAGTGATATAACATTTGCCAACCACTGACATATATATATATATATATATATATATATATATATATACTATGTATGGACTGAGCTTCCCTTTGATAACACCACTAGCCGCCATTAGGTCAGGTTTTGGCGTCCCTTATGGGGTTGATCAGCAAATCAGAAATTCAAGCGCCGTCATTTGTTTTTTCCTTCTGCCACATTGATGAAAATAAACTTATTTCGTTGCAAAGAAGAGAATGTTTAATGCTCAATTGTTTTATTTATTTATAATATGATTAATGTAGTGATTGATTGATTTATATGTTTAATAACCTTTAATTAATTATATTTTCATTTGCAAAGTGGGAGGGGCATAGTAGGCACGTGATTTGAATTGACCAATCAGATGGATTTGTGACGCCAATCTTGATCCTCCGTGTTGGCAACATTTTCGTATATCTGACAGGCCGTCCACTTATTACATGTCAGTGTTGCCAACTCATCCTTCATAATTTTTATTTCTTTAAAACAAATTAAATTTACAAGTTAAGAGGGCTTGGTAGTGAGCGTGGCCTTGACGAGTTTTTTAATCGATTTTTATCAATATCTTTTTCCAGTGTAATTGTTATCAAAATAGGGCTATGGACGTGAATTCAGAACAATTCACTGAAAATAATTTCATGTTTTGGAATAAGCTATTAGTTTTATTGTGTCCAACAGGTGTTTAGAACCCGAAAATTACTAAATTTTCGGGTTCTAAACACCTGTTGGACAAAATAAAACTAATAACTTATTCCAAACTATGCAATTATTTTCAGTGAACTGTTCTGAATTCACGTCCATAGCCCTATTTTGTTAACAATTACACTGGAAAAAGATATTGATAAAAATCGATTAAAAAACTCTTCAAGGTCAAACTCACTACCCAGCCGTCTTAACACAATTTACAAATTTACATAGCTAAGTAGGTTTTGTCACCATTTTGTCAAGTTGATAGTGAATTTTAAGTTTGTACTATGATGGCAAATCAAAACTCTTTACTACTACTAGTCAGGAATTAGACCTACCTACATGAGATTAATTTATTAGAAGTGGTGCTTCAATATGGGACATACGGAGTAAGAAGAGGGTAAGAGTTTGTTATAAGTTGCGACATGGGGGATGCATGTAAAGCCGTGTCGTAATTCAAGGAGTTAGAGCATGAACTAAGTTTGTTAGGTAATTTTTTAATTTATCATGGTTTGATTGAAGAATGAACAATTAAATAATAACTACCATCCATTTCGTCGAGTTGCCTCTGAAGCTCCGCCACCATTAGCTTCATGTAGTCGTAACTTGCGCAAGCCAATGCTTTCATCCACTGCTCCATACTCTCCTGGGATTCCGCCCCCAAAGCATAACTTCGGTTTCCAGTTCCATGGAAAACCACCTTGAATCCAAATTGCTCTTCATCCTCTGCAAGCTCTATAAAGAAAGAAAGATAACCATCAGACATGGTGGAATATAATCATGGTATGGTGAAATCATCTCCAACCTGACACATGTAGTAGGGGAAACAGGATTTTGTGATGGAGTGATACTGGTCAACTGTTGATACCTACTACTAGCAACAAGTAAAACTACTTTGCAGCTGAATAAATAGCTTGCTGATTTCTCCCAATTCTCATAAATTAAAATCTCAATGCTAAAGCTAAGTTCCCATACTTCGCTTCGCTTAGCATTCGGTCCGGTTTCGCTAAAGTTGAAGTTTGCCCAACATTATTTTTTGGCGAAAAATGTAGCCATTTTGCGAAATTGAGCCGAAAGCGAAACGAAATCAAAGTATGGGACCTGACGAGTAGCGCATTCTGTTGAGAGTTCAGACCTAAGTTGCCCCAACTGTAAGTAGGTACCAAACTGAAACCACATCCATAGGCGTGTGCAGAAGAAATCATTAGGGGGGGGGGGGGGGGGGGGCAATCTCTGCATTGAGACAAAGGGTAGCTGGGGTAAGGGCACTTACAAGACGCGGGTCCGGGGCGCATAGACCCGGAGAAAAATTGTGATCCTCGAGTCGATTTGATTTGATCCTCGAGTAACCCTTTGATTTTGCAAATAAAATTTTGGTAAAAATAAAAAGTGCTTGCTGTATAGGTACAGGGTTATGTATTTCGAGCAGCCAATAATATAGTGCTACTTATTTTTTTAATTATTGTGAGGAAAGGGGGTTCGCGGGCAAAGACCATGAGAAAATTTTCTCTCATACCTATATCTCAGAGCAAACTTGAGCAAGACCCCCCCCCCCTGCTCGCGCCTATGTCCACATCAGATTTGATCATTTGAAATCGCGTACCTAGTATTAGCAAACTACCATTGTATGGGCCTGAGATTTAATGTCGTTTTCGGCTGGCCGCACTGGGGTTGCACTGAGCTGCACCGAGTGCAAGTAGCGTGTTCGACTGGCAGTGCGCAGTTGCTCTGGGGCAATGTTTTCGTATTCGACTGGGAAGTGGTGCACACTGGGTGCGCACTCAGTGCACTATTTCTTGCTCGGAAATATTAGGTAGAGTTGCCCCCACCACTCCGCCGCACTCCGACAAAATGGCGGCGCAAAAAACAAAATTGATGTTACTGGAGGTTTTCCTTCAAAACACTCGGGAGCTCAATTTCTTCGGTTGCCATTTGAAAATAGCTGTCAGTGTCAAAACACAAAATCAAAACATATCATTCGTATTCGGCTGAGACCGCACTGGGGGCAGCACTAGGCAGCACTAGGCAGCACTAGGGCAAAACCAGGTTACGGCATGACGTCACGATCAAGAACTCAGTGCGTGCAACCCCAGTGCGGCCAGCCGAAAACGACATAAGATAAGTATATGTGTACTCACCTATTGTACATCCTTCGAGAACTACAACCCCTACAGGCTCCTTATCACCTCGCTTCTCGAAGTAGAAAAGAAGGTTTCCCTTGAGCACAAACCACCGCTTTTGGTAACCTCTATTAACCTCCCCTCTTTTGAAAAGCCATCCTTCTCTGTCAACTGGGGTTGCTGAAAGAGCGAACGCCGCCAAATTCTTCTCATTGATCTTCATGCTGGTTGTCAATCTTGCATTATTGTTGATTTGTACAAAGTTTCGTGTTGTCACCGACTAGACATCCAGACGGTTCGCCATTCTTACATTTAAAAGCCTGGAAAGTAATACAATGTTGAACTCGATTTAAAAACCAATAACTAGAGACAATATCGCGATAAATTATTTTATTAAATAATGTGCAAGTCAATAAGATGTAAAATTTCAGAGCATTCCTAAAAATGGGCGTTTCAAGACGGTAGCCGCAGGGTGTCAATAACCTAAATTAAACGATTGAACTGAGTCCGCTTATGGCTTAAACCCGACGTTCTTTTTAAAAAAGTAATATACTTACTGAATACTGATGAAACAATAAGTAAGCACTTCCAATAACAGAAAAAGACTTTTAACTTCAGTTAACGTCAGAGTGAAGAGAGACGTCAACTTGTTGAGAATGAGCCGCCGCCGACGTCAATAGGATTAGTACCAATTTCTAAATGCAGATACCGCTTAAAGCACTACCGGGAGTTTTTCAAACACTCGCAATAATAACTCCATGCTCGCACAATAAAGCAGAAGAAACTACTTCTCCATAAAAGCGGAAAACTATGTTTTTCAATCATTCATTGGGTTTGACTAAAATCATTAAAATTAATCGTACTATAAGAATTTTTAACGACAACAACGTTTCTCGGTTTTCAGAGCGGCATTGCCAAGCCGAAAACGTGATCGGCATTTTTTATTTTTTTTATTGTATCTTACATAGGATTTTGTTAAGGATCTTATTTGGCCTTAATTTTGGAGTAGAGATGTAGGTGGGAAGGAGGCGGTCGTGGCCTATTAATAGGCCACTTTCCCAGCATTCATCCCTCGACTGAAGAAAACCACGTAAAACTTCAGTCAGGTAGGACCTTCCACCATGGAGGTGTTGCACCTCCACCATCTGAGTAGGACCATGGAGTGGAGGACGACGGCGGCCATCGAGCGCGGGACCTTCAGATTGCAAGTTCACAACGGGGCGCGGGGATATTTGCTAGGGGGTCTGAAAGCCAATTTCCTTTTTTTATTACCTCAACGCACATCCTTCTGAAAACCACCCAAAAATGAGCCTCAATGCACTAGAGGTGTCGCGTGAAGTGATAGTTACGAATGTTGATGAGAGTGTTTGGTCGTACATCCTTGTGAAAATGTCGTCCGTGAGCGTGCTTCATCGTACATCCTTGTGAAAATGTCATCCGTGAGTGTGCTAAGTTTTCCCTCACACTTGAATCGTGTCACGAGTAAATTCTTTCAAGTACTAGATATTTTCCACTTTCAAACCAAATTTGTGTGGCAAATATGTGAAAGAGATTAGAAATCCAAAAATGTCCCGTGGCTGTGAACCCTGGGAACCCGCATGTCCTGTGAAACCTTGCCCCAGCCCCCCCCCCCCCCCCCCCTCACCATCACTGTGCACAGTATACATGGCCAACTGTACCCCATGAGAGGGAGGAAAGGGGCGCCAAAATATTTTCGCCCGAGGAGTCAAAGAGTCAAGAGCTCTGAGAACGCACTATATGATAACATCCGGGGCGAGGCATTATTGGTGAAGGAGGTGTTTCACCCCCTCGTATATTATAACTTTGTACTTGAAATTGACAAATCAGCGAAATTAAGTTATAATTTTACTAATTATTATAATAACATTCGGGGTTGTAGTTCATGTGACCAGTTTCTGTCTGATTAGTGAATAAGACTGAAGATTAAAGGTCAATGGCATGTCAATACATCAATTTATTTTACAATACTGTGCGATAGCGACTGCGATTTCAAGCCAGTAGTTGGTCTGACATTGAGTGGACATGTCTTCACTACAGACTGTCACACTTGCGTTTGCAATTACAATCGTGTTACTGCTTGTAAATAGTTCACGTGCCAACTCTAATGACAAATTTGGTTACGTCAAGTACGACGGAGAAGCGGAGAACAAATATCGAGTGTTTTTATACGAACGTAATGCCGATCCAAAAATAAGTGCTCAGCAGATTCCTGCTGATAATGTCGCAAGAGCCAAATACGAGAACAAAATCAACCAGACAGGGTAAGAAGATTTGAGTTGACACATAGTTTTATTCAAGTTGTGCACTGTTTTGTTGATTAGAGGTCACTGGTATCATTGACACGACTCTAATCTATCATAACATACATCTTTGACATAATCATGCCAATGAATAATATTTGCGATCCGATTTTCTATAATAATCTTTAGCATCCTTCATTAAACATAAATATTAATTAATAATTAATAATCATTAATAATTAATTAATAATCATTAATATATCATTAATATTAATAATAATCCTTCATTAATAATTATTTAAATTTGCCTTCTCTTGCCACTAATGTTTTTTTAAGACTTGGCTGATGCACGTACTATTACACTAATTACAATACACTACTTAGCTACTATCTTATCGCAATACGTACGACGGCAGTAGGTATATATTGTGTTTATTTCATAAAGCTTGTGTTGACTCAAGACTGTAGTAGTACTTTTATTATTGTAACTAGGTACTTACCAAATTATTTGTCCTCCCAGACAAAGCAATTCCTATACAGTATACCAATATCGAAAAACATAACTCCATCGTACATACATGCTATGCTATGCTACATGCTTTTTTTTTAAAAAAATATTGTTGCAAGTATACCAAAATGGACTTTCAATCACTTCCATAGTGAACCAAAGTATTGCACGAATGGGGCTAACTATAGAATCTAAGCCCAAAAAAAGTATGAAACCGAAAGTTGTTTGTTGTACACAGAAAAGAGATCGTGTACATAATTTTTTATATTTTATTGTGATTTTTTTCATAGTTTATTCAGTGTGATCCCTCTTACTAACAAGTACCTATGGAAGAAGAACAATTAAATTTCAAACATCCTCTAGTATATTTAATACTTGACCCTGCAATATAAAACACAGGGTACACTATCAATAAAAAAAGAGCTGAGAGCAGAGCAGCTCTCTCATTGGCTGACAGCTGCCACGTGACCTTACTTGCCTCTGCTATTCGGTCATGATCGAAAAAACAGAGAGTACCTAACTTGAAAAGTAAAAACATAAAAGTACAAAATTACAAAGAAGCAAAAGAATTCATCAAGAAATGTCTCATTGTTCGGTTATTCATTCATACATATTTTACCAATTTGTAATTGATTCCTTCATGATCATTCATAAAATTTTCTTTAATTGTATCACTATGATTATAATATATTGCTTTTGTGTTATTCTCTTATTGTCTTATTAAAATCTTAGTGCTTCTATAATACGGACGTCTACCAATGCGGACGTATGGCACGTCTAGTAGTCGAGTAATTGTTTACGTCAGTGAAGTTGAGTTTGTCAATCGACTGTCACATGTCATCCGATCTTCGTAAGGTCACGTGGGGTATCATGTCAGTCGCACTCTCAACTCTTCTCTCATTTATATTGATTTATTCCTCGCTAATAGTCGAACTCATCACGTATGTATACAAGTACAGGTATGATTCTCCTGCTCTGACTTCATCCTCCAGGTGGGGTTTCTTCGAAGTGCAGAGTAACGAGAACTACTCAGACGAAGATCAAGCGTATGGAGCGGGATTGTTGGAAGGATCTCTGACTCATGAGCTAATCTACATGCACTGGTTCAACACAGTCAAGGACTTCTGCACGGGAAGAGCACCACTTTGTCAGAAGATCGACAATTATGTCAACACAAATCAGCGGTGGATTAACGCTATGGTTGCGAACTACAGTCGCACGGATGATTATTGGTATCAGGTACACAAGTCATCTTATAGCACTCTTATAGTATCTTACCCTTATTACGTAATGGTCATGCGGGTCAATAAAGAACTATTTCCGTGACTGTTCACCGCTTCACAGATCGACCTTCCTGACTAATATGATCGATAGGCTAACGCCTTTCATGAATCATGACTCAGGATCTCATCTGATAGGCCACGACAGCTTCCTTCTCACCTTACATCTGCTCTCAAAAATGACCTAGCGTTCGGCCAAAAGCGACACAAAAAAGATTTCATGATCACTCCTCATGGGCACTTCAACGGCCTCTTACAGATCAGATAATTTTCATGACTTCTAATACTTCCTATAGTCTCGCAGATCACTCGTCAGGTGTCACTTTTCCACGTATCATTGTCACTCAATCATGAGTCACTCAACTTGTCTAGTTCTACAGTCTATATTATTCAGACATGTAATTATTGTCGCTTATAGTTTGGGCGTTCTCGTTTTGAACATTCATTGACCAACGTCAAGAATCAAGATTGAAAAATATGGTTACAAATGTCAAGAGTACTGATATCAGTTGCATCCATGAAAAAAATTTGAAGTATAAAATTCAAAAGATTGTATTTTGTATACAATATTCTTTTGTGATACCTATCCCTACCTATGGTCGGTGACAGGCAAAGATAAGCCCGCTCTAGCATGGGCCGCCGCCGCCCAATACCTGGCAATGCTAAAGTGGGTTCATCTTTGCCTGTCCCCGACTTGACTCTAATTTTTCGTCGGTTGTCGCTGGGTTGATTCACTTGCATCACGTGTTGCATTGCCAGGTGAAGCTCTTCTACAAGCAACTCGAAGGCCTGTCCGCCGGCTACACCCGCGCCAACAAGGACAGCGACCGCGCTCTGACCTTGCACGACCTCCTCTGGCTCAACCTGGACGGCGACCTCGAGGACCTCGCTGCCGCGTTCGACGAAGACGCCGTCGAGACCGACTACTTGTCGAGGGGCGGGAAGGTTGTGGGGTCGGGGTCATGTTCGTCGCTCATCAAGCTCCTGCCAGACGCCTCCGACTTGCTCGTGTCACACGTCACGTGGTCAGGGTACGTCAGACATTCGGCGAAACAGTTTATTCCCGATATTAAATCCCGGATTAAATCATAAATCATGAGCAGCCTTCCTATTTTTTTTTCTTAACTCTAGATCTCAGTGCCAAACCACTTCCTCATAAATCAGTGCCACAAATCTCAAACAAAGTCTTTGTGGCTCTGTATACTCGCCCTCTCTTCCTCATAATGTACAAGAACAGTTTGCTCATGTGGAGGTCGAGGTTTGAATTCTGTGGCTAATGTTCCTGTTGGTCCCTTACTATACAACAAGATTTGACAGATCCGCCTCCTTCACCTTCCCCACTCCTTCCTACCATTTCTTCACATTCAACAACACCATTCTCATCATTAAAATCGTCATAAGTAAGATCTTATAGATCCAATTTCATCCTCATAAGTCATAATAATTCCAAAATCGCTATAAGTTTTTATGGAGTCGAGTAGTCTACTCTCTCTACATACTCTCTATTGCATAACAATGCTCCAGCTACAACACGATGCTGCGCCTGGAGAAGAAGTACATGCTGCCGTTCCACAAGGGTCCCAACAGTGTGGAGGTGATCCCCGGCAGAGCCATGTCGTTCTCGTCGTTCCCCGGAGGCATCCAGTCGGGGGACGACTTCTTCCTCATCTCCTCGGGGTTGGTCACTCTGGAGACCACCATCGGCAACAGCAACGCGTCACGCTGGCAATACATCAAACCAGAAGGATCGGTAAGAGACATATTTTCCTGCGATATGAATTATGATCATACGGATGATGATAAAAAGTCATTTTGTTATGAAAGAATTATGTCAGAATTTTATTAAAAAAAAAGTTTCTGTTTTACGCACTCGTGCCAATTCTTACACTTTTATCATCAAGCGCACAAAGTGCGTACAGCCGCCTCGTTATGTTGTCATAAAAGCCAGCGATGAAACCAGTCTTGCAAATCACCCTTCTATACAAATTGTATCAATAGTTCAGGCAACTTTTACTACGTCTGTGTACGACTGGTAGTATAGTGATAGGGACGGGTAAGTTTTATCAGGACATGTAGAGGACAGTGTTTGAGTATTGAATATTATTTCTGTGATTGTTGCTAGGTGTTGGAAGTCGTGCGCACGATGGTGGCGAATCGTCTGGGACACTGCGGGAAGACCTGGTCCAAGATCTTCACCGCCTACAACAGCGGCACTTACAACAACCAGTGGATGATCGTCGACTACAAGCGCTTCAAACCCGGGACGAAGCAAGCAGATCTGAAGGACAACCTGCTGTGGGTGTTGGAACAGATTCCCGGCCTCATCGTCGCCGACGACATGACGAAGACGCTTCGTCAGCAGTCCTACTGGCCGAGCTACAATGTGCCGTCATTCGAGCAAGTATTCAAACTGGCCGGACAAGAAGCTTTCGTCGCAAAGTTCGGTGACTGGTTCACTTATGATCGCAACCCTCGAGCCCTGATCTTCAAACGTGACCACGACAAAGTCCACGACGCCACCTCTATGATGGCGTTGATGCGGTACAACGACTTCCGTCACGACCCTCTGTCCCGATGCAACTGCACTCCTCCGTACAGCGCCGAGAACGCCATCTCGGCGAGATGCGATCTGAACCCCGCCAATGGAACGTATCCGTTTGGTGCCTTGGGACATCGCTCTCATGGAGCCACTGACGCCAAGATCACGACGAGGACGATGTTCATGGAGTTGATGATGATTGCAGTGTCTGGACCAGTAACGAACGCCTTCTTGCCGCCGTTTCAATGGACTCAAACAGACTTTGGGTCTACGCTACCTCACGTAGGACATCCAGGTGAGTTCGATCCCTAATAATTATATACAAATAAATACATTTTTGACTTATTATTTGCCCTTTACATTACCGTGGATCATTACTAAATGTTTGATTCATTTGCCTTGCTTTGTTGTTTCAGACTTATGGCAGTTCTCTCCGGTCATACATGCCTGGACGTGGAATAAGTTCAACTAAATCGATGTGATCGATCAACTAACTACCAATATAAACCCATTTATTCCCAAAACATGACAATTATTGTAACAATGAAGTTTCGTCACTCTATACATTTTAAATAATGATATGAAAATAAATACAAAAATAAATAAATTGCAAATTTTTACCTACGTTATTTGCCCTGTACGTATGATATTACCATAGTTCATATTAGTACTAAATATTTGATTCGATTCTCCTCCTGTCTGTTCGTTACTTCCTACTTTGTTCAGAGTCAGACTTCTGATGAACATGAGTTGTGTTTCAATGACATAATAGCAGGTGTCGGTTCCATTGTCACTCAAATTACAAACATCCTTTCATGTAGAACCGTACTTTTATTCCTAGCGACTGTTTCTGCAGAATTGTTAATGTCGTGAATGACGAATGATCGAATGAATTAGTATTATGAGGCTGTTGTTGGAAACAGGCACGTGGTGCTCTGCGGAGACAATGAACGGCATCGACGGGAATCGAACCTGGCCCGGAAATCATGACCAGTAGGTACAGAGAACTGCCGCAAGAGCCATCAGTTCATTCATCCCGATATATAGTGAACTTAGATCAACTATTGAGCAGATTCAATTTTCAATTTTATTAATTTTAGAGGTTTAGATTTTAAGTGAATAAAATACACATGGATCAAATAATATGGTATGTGATGAAAAATAATACTGGAATTTATTTAAATTATGACATGCTATTATTTGAATAATTTGAATTACAATTTCAATACTATCAGGGTTTGTGATCTCAGTGTATTTCAATCCAAGCAGTCAGTTCTCAAGTCTGACAACATGTCACTGGAGAGCAACATTACAGAGGCCCGACTTCGATTCCCGTCGCTAATAATACTGAATATGTTATTTATTATTGTTTTTATCAATCGATACACAAAGTGGTATTTTCAACATCAGCTCCAATCATCGCCATAATTATTCTCACGTGGGAAATCGCCTGGCGGTCTCAGACAAAATTAAAAAAGCAAAATTCAAAAAAATATCCTTTTGCTAGATGAGAACGTGATAGCTTCAGGTATTCTTGGAATTCTCGTGTGAAGAATCTTCACCTCTCTCAAGAATTTTCGTCAAGGCCTAGCCAGTCTGTGGAATCCTCCTGCCTCCAGGTTTCGCAAAGCTTCAGGCAATCAGAGAACTTCTGACAATCGCTTCTCCCTGATCGCCCTAGGGTGATTGCGATCATGAGCGCGTGGCTAATCGCTCGGCGCCCCGAGTCAGATATTCAGGTACTAGGGAAACGCTCTGTGTAAACGTGTTGATAAGCGAGCCTTCGTATTGCATGGGAATTAATAATCGTGTGAAAGTTGCTGCTACTACAGGTCTTCTTCGAAATAGCTAAGAAGACAATATGCGTCCAAGGAGCAGGGATATATTTTTTTAATTATAATACATGTCATTAAAATGTCAATTACTACTCTTGAAGTTCTTGACAAATTTGTCTGAAACAATCACCAGATCAACCTATCAGAAGATATTTTTTTACATTATGACCATCAACGGATTTCTAAAACAAAGTCGATCTGAAAACGTGGTCTTTACATTGTATGAAAATTTCAGCTCGATCGGTAAAAATGTGTGAGGTGTATCTATGTCGCCAACAATGTGAAAAAAACGGAGGTCCGTGCCAAAACAGACAAAAGGTAGGTACTCCTGACCTAACGTCATGATACGTCACAGGTTTTCTACCCATGAGGTACTAGGTTCGAGCTCGCTTTGAGACCTATCGTGATTGTGGTTTAGAGTGATTTAACAATTTTTATGTAACTTCTGCGATTTAATAGTTCACATAATTAATTAAACATACTGAAACTGAAAATCAATTTTTACACATTAGATTGAACGAATCATTTAGTCACAAATCTCTTTCTCACAATAAAATTCTCTGAAATGGAATTTTACTCAATTTGTGCGATCTGTCTCTCCGTACGTTGTCTATGTGCAGACCGTATCTGTTTGTCCTGTGCGATTTGCCCTTCACCCCCACAGTGACCGCCATTGCACGCTGCTTCAACAATGCATTCAGCTTATAATAACAAAAAAAGTCCATGAGATCGTCTGTGTCTCGCACCTTGAAACAGTTCATTCAAGACTCGTTTCCCACTCCTCTCGAATTTCCTCGTGTGGTGTCTCGCCAGCGCCACGTGCATTTCACCGCCTCCTAACTGACACCACAAGGCCGTGGCCGATGATCACCGCTTCTTTGACGCTCCGAGCCGCCAGATCATTCCAGCACCGACCGCCGGGCTCATTGGACGTGTGAATACGGGACTTAGGACTACTCGGAGCTCTTCCTAGGTCTAATACGACGCTCATACAGGGAATGTAGTCGACTGGAAACTGTTTAAAGCATCATCCTTTGCATCAATGAAATCTGGGTAAGTTTTCGTCTCAAATATTTTAAAAATATTTTTTTTTACATTTTCATTTTTTAAATATAAAAATTGTGTTATTATACGCTGCTGCATGATCAATAACAAAACTTTCTTTTGAGGAATAATGAACATAATATTAACAAATACATGTTGCGAGTATATATAATTTGTAGATTGTAACTTTAAATGGCAAAAGGGGATGTAAATTGGAGAATTTATTTTTTTTAGTTTCATTACCGATCGCTACATTCTAACAAACTAGTGATATCTTAAATAAGTCCATAACAAGAAAGTTTTGCATAACCACAGCCAAGCGAACTTTGGGATGAAATTTCACTGTTATAGCTTTCAAACACTTTTCCAAGAAGTTCGGTTGAATCATCCAAATGTAAAAACTCGCAATCTCACTCTCATTTCTTTGCTCCCAACAGTCGCCGATGAGTCAATGTAATCTACTTCAAAGTAAGCAACAAAACACTTTCTCCCACGAGGTGAACTTTGGTCCTGACACAAATGAATCGATCAGATCAGCGGATGTTGCTTCATCTCTCATCTTCATGCAAAATTCATTATTGATGAGATGAACAATGAGCCTCTTCTCCCCATCTCATTTATAAATAGTATCTGACTTTGGCACAGCAAAAAGCAGTGCTATTTGTGTCATGCTCCTGTTAGCCGTCGTGTTGTTAATCAAATATATTACAATTTACAATGGTTTACGTCGTGGTGTCGTATATGTTTGAAATATAATTTACAGCGTTTGACTCTTTGACAATCTGTTGTTGGCTGTGTTGAAAGTAAACTAATAACTGTTAGTAAAACAAGGTGGATGTTTAATTTGTGTGCGCTACCTTACACCTAGGCAGGTTTTCCGAGTCCTTCGTGCTTCCAAGTGTACACATGATGTCAACACATGTATAATTCATTAGGTATTATCAGTAATGAGTCAATAACTTTGGCTTTGAGTAAGGTTTAAATTACACCATGTTTTTATTGTTTCAGGTGCATGCGAGTTAAACAAGATTTAAAACTTTAGAAATCGGGATCTAGTGCAGCAGCATCCAATGGGTTGAGAAGAGAAAATTCTGTCTTGGAAAAGTCCTATCCAAATACAAAATCATCTTGCAGTTCGAGCAGTCCAATCTGTTGTCATCTGTCTTCAAAAATAGGAATTCATTTTTCAAAGTTAGTAATACAACATTACTTTCAGTAACTTGAACTTAGTCATATCATCACAAATAGCACATGGAAAGGAATTAGCAAGCAATTGCTGTAGATGCATCTTGGTGTGACTTAGTGTATTGCAGTTTCAACAGTCTGAAGCTCATCTTCACTTGTTAATAATCATCCATCAGCATTAATTATCATGAAATAAATCACAATGCTGCGATTTGTCAAATGTTTTGATGCTAATTAATGAAGTGGTGACTTCTCAGACTGCAGGTTCTGGAGCCCCACAATGTTGAAGGTGGTCGGAGCCTCCTGGACCACTTCGCGCGTGTGGACCCTGATCATCGGGGCTGGGGTGGTCGTCATCTTCATCTTCATCCTCAACTGGGAGCTGGATAGGTGAGTGGCGGCCGTTGCTATTGGCCGGGAGGGAAAGCTCTGACCAATCAGCAGTGGCTGGCATTCCCGCGCAATACTTAATGCACAGCCATTTCATGTAATTCTCTTGTACTATTAATCTAACACATCTCCTTCAAGAACACTATTTTATCTCTGCAATAATTTCGCAGCAAAAACATTGCATAATACATTTTAACACCACGTGACTTCCACGCACTGCTGTCATTGGACTGAAATTAACATTGAATTGAAATGTTTCATAAATCAAAATCAATTTAAATGAGATCAAAGGCCAGATCAGTTTTAAATAACATCCGAAGCTGTTGCTATTTTCATGTGCATTGCACAATATGGTGCAATTTGTTTATTTATAATGATCGAAAATTTGGATTGCTTTGTAGATTGCGTCCAAAGAATTGATATTGGCGAATAGACTGTGTTATATCATTATATATCGATTAGTAGTTTCTTCTCCACGTGCTGAATGTAGCGACAAACACACAGTCCTACTTATTCACAGCATTAAAAAACTAGCACGTCAAGGAGATGTTCTACTTTTACAACTTGCAGAAATTTCGCAGAGCGTTTTCACTGATACTGACGCGTGTTTAGTAAAAGTCATTGAAGATAATCGTGCTAATTTGCAGCACTTTGTTGAGCTAATTGTTGTCCCCCGCCCCCGCCTCTTCTTCTAGTTGGTCTTATCATTTGCGACAAGCTAGGTCACAAGAGGCCCTGTAATTAGCGAGACCTTGCTCGGGCCACGTGTGACGCTATCACGCTCTGAGTGACGTAAGTAGAGATAACAGTGACGTGCAGTTCCATCCCATCAATGACAGTGACGTCAAGACAAACAGATTTGTGCACCTTGAGAGGAAATATATTATATCTTCGGAATTCCTACTCTTATGACTCATGTTTTATTTCGCATTAAAGAAGTCGCAGTGAAAGAAGCGGAAAAGACGACCAATAAATGTAAAATCATATGCAAATTATTAGAATGGCGCTATGAATTGTGTAATGCGAACGCAACCATAACATTTAAACTAGGAAAACGCTCTGCGCACGCGTTGAAAAGCGAGCATGTGTAATTCAAATGTTGGGAGAGAGTCGTTTGACAGCTGTAAAGACAAACTTCATTATTTGCAAGTGATCAAGGGGCTGAGCATAATACTTTATCGAAAAAACATATTTCACAATTATATTTCTGGTGTACCTATTTCAAAATAAGCTTAGAATGTCAATTACCCTTGACGCATTTGAATTTTACATGTGTGCTTAAGAGTGCAATCGCCTAATATGCGACAAGGAAAATATCTGACAAGGAAAACATTCAATCAAGAGTATTACAATGGTATCAAGATCAGTAATGCAAGCACAGTTTATGTCTGCACCTACAGCATTCTATAGAGTTGCTGTCTGTTGAACAAATAATATGATTATATCTCTTTGAATGATCTTTCAAATTCCATGTAGGTAGTAAAATATACAATTTAATATTTGTACCATGAAATAATTGCACAATTTAAAACTGTTGGTTTGATTTTTTCCTTTTCAGTGTGCTTTTCATAACTTGAGTATATTCTTTTCCCGTCTGTTGTGATGCAGATAGTAAAAAGCTTTTCTTCCGAATAGAATATTTAGCAAAACATTCAATAGATAGCACAATCGATCTAATAGATGGCTGTTTCCTGGAATAATCTTGAGTGACCTACGAAGACGAGACCAAAGAAGATAAGAAGCAAGACATCCGTCTAACTCCGACGCTCTCTCGTGTTATCTCGCACGCTAATTACTGACTGACGAACTCGTGTCTGATTGGCTGTTCCAGAGCTGAGGAGGACGGCAACTACTCGGCGACGGTCTTCTGGAGCGAGGAGTCGGGATACCGCATCGACTTCTGGGGCCAAGGCAATGATCTGACTCAAATCCCCAAAGGAGTTGTCAGAGCTGTCTTGCGAGTTAACATCAAGCGGACAGGGTAAGTCATGGACGAGAGAAGGAAATCGGAGCATTTATTTTTGAAAATATTTGCACTAATTTACTTGATGCAATCATGGACGAATACTCCAATATGTAATGATGCAGTGATGAACATCTTGATGGCAATAGTACCTAAGAGAAAATTCTTTTATCCCGACGGGATTGGCCTTTGTTTCGTTGTAATGAAACACAATTGACTCGAGGTACTTTACCTACATACCTACATAATTTTATGCCTTCTGGGAAAAGACAGAAATTTTATGCTTTTCTTGCAAATTATATCGTAAAGAAACTCCGCCTATAATGAGAATATATTCATGGCTTGCACGAACTTCTATTGTTTCCATCAACAATGCACAAATTGAATATAGGCTACTCTGAGTTGAACCGTGGCCATTAGGTTGACACAGATGCCAGGTGAAATTTAACTTACATTGAGTTAAATCAACGATTCTGAACAAAATCAGTAATTTCTGTGCATAGTAAAAAACTATCCACAGGCTAAAAGTTCCACATTTAGCCATATTATCACGAGCACTAATTGCCAGCCATTGCCGTGTGTCAACACAATGGCCGCCGCAGCAATGTGTGACGTCACATGATGAATGCTCAGGTGGGCCGAGCTGGAGCTGGAGTCTCAGGGCGAGTACAGCGACGAGGTCCAGGCGTTCTCAGCCGGCTACGTGGAAGGCAGCATCTCCTGGGAGCTGATCTACCAGCAGTGGCTGAACACGGTGGCCGAGGCGTGCATCGACAGAGAACACTACTGTCAAAAAGTCCGCGACATCTTGCGCGAAAACAGCGAGACAGTGCGGGAAACGGCAGTCAGCAAGCAAGACCACGATCCGTTCTGGCACCAGGTACAGAGCTCACTTCACACTTGTAGCCAATACGACACGTTTTACAATACCCGACGAAGTGAGATTTGTTCAAAATATCAAAACAAAATAATAATTGAATATTATGCTCAAATGCCCCACATTCTACTTGCAAGTTCGCAAATAATATTTATCGTGTCAAAGTGTCCCACATTCTACTTAAAATCAACAGATCGTATCCAGCATGCCCAAGTGTCCTACATTCCACTTAGCTTCCACAAAGCGTTAAGGGAGCATAGCGAGTGTCACCACGGGACTCTTACTACTGTGTCAAGTTTCTGCCAAGAAATGTCAAAGAAATCATCCTTGTTCCTTTGCCGCATTGCATTAGATCATCGCCACTGGAGGGCTATTATAAATTCCCTTGTCTCGTATCCCTTTATAGGTCTCACTGCTATCTACGAGATTTAACATGGTAGTGACACCGTATCAATTGGAACGAGACGACAGGGAAATTTAGCCACCCTGGGGTTTCCAAGGAACGTTGAGCAGCAACTTTCACACGCTATTAAGGCGCGTGCAGTGCGAAGGCTCGCTTATCAACGCGCTATACAGAGCGTTTTCATTGTATCAACCATGCCCAAGTGTCCCACTTTCTACATTCCGTTTCATCATTCTCCTTGTCACATTGTAAACATTGTATTTCCATACATTTAAGACAATCTGTAAGTAGCTATTAATACTAAAATGTTAGAAAACGATTATGATAATCACTAGCAAGATATTTTATTAATTAATCATTAGGAATCACACATAATAATGTTGTACTGTGTTGTGCATACGGACTTCTTACGAGACAAAAATTATTCAAGAACCCAAAGAAAGTGTAAGAAAAATATATCATGTTGATTCATGGATTGTATATTATGTAAATTTGTTATTTTAAGGTCTACCTGTTCTATGTACAACTGGATGGAATAAAGATCGGTTGGCAGTCCGGTATGAGCCGCGGTCGAAGTGAATTCAAAGCTGTTTCTATCCCTGATGAAGACTTTTTGTAAGTATAATCAAACATGACTGTTCTCATGATTACATGAAGATGGCGCTCATCATTTCTTGGTTTGATATTTCAAGATGGATGAATGTCGTCAGTGATCTTGCCGACTTCGAGCGTGTGTTCAATGGCTCCTACGAAGACACCAAGTCTCCGCTTGCTTTCTCAGCCCTCGCTGGCATCTCTTCGGCTTTTGTTAAGATTCTTCCAGACAAAAAGGACCTTTTTGTTGCCCACAACTCTGCTGGATTGTAAGTACGTCTAGACAGACAGAAAATATTATAAATTAATTAATATAATATCATTATAATCAATTAATAATATGCAGAAAACAGTTTACTTATTTTGGAAATCAAAACTTGCTTTGAATCATTTTTATTATCTCATTATTACATATTCTTAAAATATTTGCATTTATACAAGAATTTCTACTGTAATATAAGTAAAAGGGATTTTTTCTGATCAACAATAAAGAGTCGAGGGAAAATATTAAGTTATTTAATTCTATAAACTAAATTAGGGATGGTAAGAAAAGGGAAAAGTAAAAAATATCATTATATTGGAAACATAACAATAACTTCAATAAGTTTATGGCAATAGTTTCAAAGTTATTACCATCATCACAATTTCCCTTGATCTAAATGAGTAATAAACATGAGTAATTATATAAGTATAGTAGTAATAACATTGCAGATATCGGTCGATGCTGAAGATGCTGAAGCGATACCAGCTGCGCTATCATGAGACCTCCGCTCCGGATTCTCCGATCGTACCGGGCCGCACCGTCGAGTTCTCGTCGTATCCTGGTGCGGTGCATTCGCAGGATGACTTCTACTATATCTCCGGCCGGCCACGACATCATCTGGCAGTTGTGGGCTCTGCGATCAACATCGACAACTCTGACCTCTGGAAGGACATCACATTCCAAGATCAGGTACCATTCCTGTTGATTTGTCAAGATAATAGCACAAACAATTTGAACATTCTTTAAGAGTATATTTACCACCGTCTTTTATTTCCAAGAAAACGATGCAAGAAATTACTTTATATAATATATTGGTTGTTTATCAAGTATACTATCAAATGATCATACAGAATTCGTTATTCATTGTTGTTGAAGATACTACTGTAATCTTAAACTTGCTTAAACCTAGATCTTTTTCAACTAAAATGTGTATTCTTTCTTTTCAATCGAAGAGGAAATAATGTAAGTACACAATAGTTGTTATGTAAATGAATCTTAGCATATTCTGATCTAAATTGCATAATAAATGACAGCTTAGAAATATAATGTTGTTAAATATTAAGAAAAATAATAGAAAAATACATTTCAGAAATACAATTGGTGGCAGATGTTGGACGAAAATATGTTACTTATTTCATTCGGTATTTAAATAATTTTATATTAACTTATAGCTATAGACAACTCTACCTATAACCTTATAGAGTCTGTTTAAGTAGGTATTCTAATGTACAGGTGCTCCTGGGACCGAGAGTGATGGCCGCAAACCGTCTGGCGACAACCGGCAAGTCCTGGAGCCACATGCTCGGCCGGTTCAACAGCGGAACCGGCAACAAGCAGTGGCTGGTGGTAGATCCGAGCCGGTTGTCCCACGACGTCAAGAAGGGTCTACTCCTGGTGGTTGAGCAGTTGCCGGGACATGTTCACGTCTCTGATCACAGCCATGTGCTCTGGAGCCGCGGTTACTTTGCAGCCAACGGAATACCCTACCATCAAGTGAGTGCTCTACACAAAGTCAGTACAGTAAAGAAATGGAGGATCTTGCTAATTTTAATAGTGTATTATGAAATATCTAATCCAGTGGCGTACACTGGCGGTATTAAGTTGTTTGTAATCTATCTCTCTCTGCTCCATATAAAACATGTTTATGATATGGGTCAGAGAGAGGCAGAGTGCAGAGATCATATTGCCGCCACTGTACACAGGGATGTCCTCATCCCACTCAAAAAAGATTTACCTGGAATTCCACTGACGCTATTATTTATTCATGTGAGTAGAAATTTTCAATTCATTGATCTGCAATTCAAATCTATTGTTTTCACTACCTATGTTTAGAAATAAAGATTTGATTATTAATATGAATTAATTTCCATGTAATTTAATTTATATAGGTTAGTGTGGGCACAAAACCTTGGTGTGCTATGCGCAGAGCACAAATATGTTAAAGATTTCGTGCATCTATGAAAATATACAAAAATCAACTATCCAACTTGTCATAACTAATTCCACGATCTTATTTCAAAATATAATGCTGTATTGAAGCAAAATTAATTTAAATAATTAAATATTGCAATATTACAAAAATTTAAAAACATTAAATAATTGTTATTCTGATTATAGAATGTGATAATATTGTGTTTCACTGTTTTAAGAATGTACACAATAAATTGTAAATTTAGTTTAACTGACATTGTTTCCTGTGTGTTCAAGGACATCTTGGCAGCAAGCGGAAACGATGTGTTGGAGAAGCGGTTTGGCTCAGAATTCTCGACGCAGGAATCAGCGTTGGCTCGCATCGTCCATCGCGACCAAGAGAACGCCAGCGATGTCCAGAGTATCGAGCAACTGATGCGCAGCAATGACTTCATCGATGATAACACCATCCTATTGCGTCCCCTAGGTATCACTGACACGAAAATAATCAGCTTTCATACATCCCGATCCCATCCCGGTCACACCCGATCACATCCCATCACATCCCAATCCGGGCAAACTACTTACACATCCGGTCCCACGTTCAATGACGATATGAGTTATATAGGACACATAGGACATCCAAGTATATGGAATTTTACTTCAATCCAGCCTTCCTGGGCTTATAACTAAGCCATATAAATTTAGCTAATTTGTTTAATTAAATCTGCACTACAAAATATTATAAATTCTATTAATGCTAAAAATACTAAAGGTAATATTTCATACGGATCCCTGCAACTTTATTTAGGCCAACACGAAAAACAAGATTGATATCTAATTTTCTGAAATAGAACCCACATTTTCACATTTTTTAATGTAACTCCAAAATATGTTTGCGTTTTTAATTGCACTCGAGCCGAGAAAAGTCGTAAAATTGAGACTCATTGTGTAATGTCACCTTGAGATAAAACTCCATACAAAATTTCTCACGATTTTAAATACATTTTTTTGTAATGAGTATTCCTGGTGTTCCCGGTCTTCTTGCTCTTCACTTCACATCACTCTCCTCCTCTTGAATACTCCATCAAATGAATACTTACATTTTAAAATTAATTGCGCAAACGAACATCCAAATTAAAGCAACCCATACATTGGCTTAGCCCATGAAATTTGTTTAGAGAATTTTAAATTAATGTCTTCATAACTTAGTAAATTCTGATTAAAACTGCCAAATTCAACTATTTTCTTTCAAATTGCTTCCGAACTCCTTTTCCTGTGTCAATTCCTGATAGTCTGATAGCTTGTTCAATTTGTCAATTGTCTAGTTCTACTTATTCAATCCAACAACACAATAGGTATGGTAAAGTTCCAGTTTTGGATGGTGTCAAGAAGATAAAATTTTAAAAAACAAATTTACATTTTACTTATTTTTTACTTGATAGTATTGTTTTAAATAAACACATGTACAATATTAAGTCGACAACTTAATTTAAACATTAATATAAGAAATGCTAATTTTAAATTATGAAAAATTGATAATTAATCCAGAATACCAGTTTTGGATTATAAAACTCGACGTGAACTGTTGATATCAAAAAATATTCATTTCTAATGTGAACATGGGCTTAAAATTCTAATATTTCCCGAGTTAGCTCCATAAATCCACGGCAGTGCGTGTACTATCAAGCAAATCTTCAATCTTCAATCAATAGCGTCATTCTTTTGCATGAATCTCGAGATTTATTTTTTACGTGAAATTGAGTGGAATGATCATGTTGGCAACACTGCTACGATAAAGAATATAATATTGGCCAACATGTAAGTAAGCAGCGACATCGTTTGGCAACACTTTAATTAATAAATTAAAAAATGTCTATTTAGATTACAGATTTGTCATTATTTTGACAAACTAAACCAAAATCATGATTCTGTTAAATACTCATAAAATATTCACATTTTAAGATTATTCATATTTTTATGTCTCAACTCACACTTTACATATCTTTGAAAAATTTTTCTCACAAATACTGAAAGTTATCATGAAAAGATTTCTTCTGAAAACATTTGCTAGCTTTATTACAGCAAACCAACTAATTGTAACAGTTGATACATTTTTCACAATTTGGAGGCTGTATAGTAAAGATAAGAGATAAGAGAATGAAAGAGTCATACGAAATAAAAGCGCATATCGAAAAGAGAGTGTAAAACTCTTAAGGGTCGGTTTTTAACTGTTAAATAAGTTAACACTTACTTAGTGATCATTCAAGGAATTACATTGGTTGTTGCCATGGCAATCTAGTCCAAATCAACCGTTTAAAAGTTAGCAGAGTATTGAAAGACTGGCCCTAATTGCGGGTTTCAGTAATATTTCCAATTCCATCATTCTAACAACCTCAAGAGAATAGTTCTAAGTAGAATACTATTTGACTGATTTTGCGCATTTTATTTCTGTGTTTAGTATTTTAGATACTATTTTATTCCCTATTCCTTGTATTCATTCATTGTGATTTCCTACAAAGCTGCTGCGGTATTATGGTTTACAATTGAGACTAATATTTGTACTGACAGACTGATACTGATACTGACAGTGACAATATTATAGCAGAGTCGATAAAACAGTTGCGTGTTTTCCGCCCACATAGTAACTGTAATTTTAAGTTACAGATT
Organism: Leuctra nigra; assembly: GCA_934045905.1. Taxonomy (NCBI): domain Eukaryota; kingdom Metazoa; phylum Arthropoda; class Insecta; order Plecoptera; family Leuctridae; genus Leuctra; species Leuctra nigra. The sequence continues at coordinate 33,205,164 of OW203761.1, read as the reverse complement.
ATTGCCGTTTCTTGCTTGGTTGAATCAGGGAATACAGAAATGTGACATTTATAAATAAAAGAAAAATACAAGAGACTATCCGTCCAGTTGAAAATAATAAAAATGGTTGGAATGGAACAAGATATAGAAAAGAGAACCCAACATATTATTTTATAAAACTCAAATTACAATATTATCCTCCTGATTTTAATGGTGCTTTATTTTGTATCATTGTTGCAATTCTGCTCAACATGTTCGACACTGACCACTGACACATGAGCATACAGACGGGAAGTATTTAGCAAGCCAACATTTCAAAACAGGTAAGAAAAACTCAATTAAATTCCATAATAGTTGCTGATTGATTAGTTTGTGATCACACCACTGTTGTTATGTCTGATGACGGAGTTAGCAAACAGTCGCATGCAGTCCTAGCGTGCACTCTGACGTCGACATTGCGAACTATTGAAATGCACTTTAAAATCCGATCAAAAGTGCATTCCTGTTACTATTTCACGATGCACATTCCTAGAAGTCACATACGAGTACAAACCGTCCATGTAAGGTTAATAAACTGGTTGCTGTCTGTAGTCTATCATATCGTAAAACTCAGGTGATGCTCGGAAGACCAATCAGAAGTGAGGAGTAGAAACCAGAAAGGAAAATTCTCATTCGCGATGTACAATTATTGAATTGCACTGAAATGAGACCAATCAATTTCACCATAACTAATACTCAGTATTGTGATGGGAAGTATTCCCAATATTATTCCTATAGTATTTACTGCTATACATTCTTACGAACTCTATTTACCATAACAAATAAATACACATATATTTTACATATTCCCTACATATTGCTAGAATCTTCAAACTATGTATTTCGCTGTTTTTATTTTTTTTTACTTTCAAACTACCTATTGTACTTTTAAACTTTCTGCCCTGAAGAAGAGATCACCATGGATCTCGAAACGTTGGCATAAAAACACGACTATATAGTTCAATTTACTACATTATGTGACCTTAAAAACTTGCCATTCCTATCAAACTACATTCTGATTTTTACCTGATCAGACTGGGATGATCTGAGATCGAAGGTAAGTAGCTGGAGGGTCAGCTCGCAAGTTTCGTGCAGTGACCGGGAATTGAACATTGAACCAAGCCCCTCGCATGGGCCCACACTGTCTCAATGAATCAACTTTCTCACCAGAAATACCTGTGATCGTTTGAATTACCTAATAAAAAGACACGTAATTTCTCAACTCCCATTGTGACAAGAACAGTATGACTAAATGAATTGGTATTCATTTGACCGTGATTATGATAATTTATTTGAAGATTCTTGTGTGGGCGTCTAAAGTATGACGTGCACTGTTATTGTGGGTGTTTTCGTTTATGATCACCATGATGCATTCACCTGAAATAAGTCGTTACATATTCCATTTAAGATTGTGCTAAAGATGGTGCAATTGTGCTTGTGCTAACATCGAATTTATCTGCAATTATCAAATAATAACGTCATACATTAACGTTAAATATAAAAATGCATAGAAATCGATAATCGGAAAAAGCACAACTTTTAGAAAATAAACACAGTTAGTAGCCCATCGTTTCTTTTTCTTTTTGATCACAGTGTGATAAATAAACCTATCTAGTGGAGCGGTCGCTCCACGCCAGCCAAGTCGTACGGCGCGCGCACACTCTCATATAAAGGCTGGAGCAAACCCACTTTTACTGTAAGCATCAAAGTGGCATTTTCGGCCTACTGGATCTTAAAATTGAGAAATCTCACATTGTTGCGAAATATCTTAATTTCGAGCTATGGCCCACCCTACAACATATACTAAATTTGGGAACAATAGGTTACGCCCTTTGCGCGCTAGAGGGCCGTGAAAACTGTGTTTTAGGGCGGTTTTCATAATAATAATCTTAGTAGTAGTAGGCTGGAGCTCAAATCCGGTAAACAGGCCACAGCCTAAGCGGCTGAACCGATTGATCTCACATTTTTACCACGTGTGCACTTTTGGCGTCTGATTTAACCTTGTCCCCATGAATTTTTTGTGCCGCCATTTTGAAACCGGAAGTGACGTCATATCTCGTCAACGGTTGGACCGATCGGAACGAAATTTGCGCCAATCGTTTCAGACGGTCATCTATATGGATTATCAATATCAAAAGACTGAACATTATTTTAAATAAACCGGAAATGACGTCATGAAATTTAATATACATCGATTTGCATTTCAGCAACAACTGTTGATCCGATTGTCTTGATATTTATGTAACGTTTGTACTTTTGATATTTCATTTGACTTGTTATAAAACCAACCGGAAGCCGCCATTTTGAAACCGGAAGTGACATCATGTCTCAAAAACGGCTAAACAGATTAGAACAAAACCAGCGCTAAACGATTTAGACGGTCAACTTTATGTAATCAGTAATATTTGATGATTCAAATATCGAAACCGGAAATGACGTCACACATTTTATGACCTATACCGGAAATGACGTCATAAATATGCTAAATGACGCTAAATTCACCACTTTATACTTTAAAATAGATATAAGTAAACGTACTTTGTAAATAATTATAAATTCAAGGTTGCAGTGTTCTCGGCGGCCATTTTTAAAACCGGAAGTGACGTCATATATCGTAAACGGTTGTACCGATTGCAACCTAAGTTTGGAAATGTGTTGGACTAATAATTATGAATTTAAGACGACATTATTTTCGGCCGCCATTGTTAAAACCGGAAGTGACGTCAAATATCGAAAATGGCTGTACCGATTGCAATCAAATTTTGGAAATGTGTTGTACTAATAATTATGAATTCAAGACGACATTATTTTCGGCCGCCATTGTTAAAACCGGAAGTGACGTCATATATCGAAAATGGCTGTACCGATTGCAACCAAATTTTGGAAATGTGTTGTACTAATAATTATGAATTCAAGACGACATTATTTTCGGCCGCCATTGCTAAAACCGGAAGTGACGTCATATATCAAAAACGGCTGTACCGATTGCAACCAAATTTTGGAAATGTGTAGGAGTAATAATTATGAATTCAAGACGACATTATTTTCGGCCGCCATTGCTAAAACCGGAAGTGACGTCATATATCGAAAACGGCTGGACCGATTGTAACGAAACTTAAAGCTATTCTTCTTGGATAATTATTTTAATCTTATATACCAAACGCAACTTTTCTAAGTATCCAAATCGGCATAGGCGTATTTTTTTAAAGAAATAAGTTCTTGCACGGACACAAGCTGTGCTACAAGCTGTATGAATAAACTAACAAAAGAAGTGATATCCCAGAAAAAAACACTCCGTGTAAAAAAGGCAGCCAAGTCTCTTTACTTTAAAAAAATTCAACACCGAAAAGGAGTGATATCAAAAAAGGAGCCAAGTCAATGACATTTCCAAATATTTAATCGTATCTTTGAAATAAAAGTATAAACACCGAGATATACTTTACAAAAGGACTTGGCGCATTGTTTTTTTAAAGACATTTTTCTATTCATAAGCATGTGCCATTTATATACAACCGTCATTTTGAATGTTTAGAATAATAGGGAAACATCTTTCAATTAGGTACATATTATACACACCTTCTGTAAAATATTTTCTATATGATTATATACGCTATGAAACTTGTTGTCTATGCTTTCTATAAATATACACAATAGTTATCTTCGTAATATTGTTTCGTGGTGAATATAATTAAGTCTCATGCGTTATACCTTCTCATCATGTAACAATTTCTATTAATACACATTTTATAAAAATACATTTCACAAAGAAGACAGTCATATTGAATTTCTATTAAAAAATTTAACTTTATACACTTGACACTTCAAAAATATATAATTGTGTTCCATTAGTTAGTAATTATTTGACAACGTTTCATGATTTCCTTCAGTCAAGATCAAATTATGAAAAGATACCAGTCTAATATCGCCATATTAACAGTACTGCAAGAATATGTATGAGCCCACTTCCAATTGATATGAAGGGATGTGTGTTGTGAAAAATATCCGACCGAACCGGGGCACGAACTTGGGACCTCTCACTTGCCGGGCGAGAGCTCTACCAACTGAGCTACCCGATCGGACGGGCGGACATTAGACACAACACACTGATGAGGATCCTGACTCCTGACTCCATGGAAGTTTTCCAAAGAAACCTACATTCTCACCACTTCCAATTGTTATGTAATTCTTTCACCCTTATATTACTTATATATTACAGCATAAAATCATGCTTCTATCGCCATTGACAAAACTATAAAATAGTCATTACTAAAAGTAGCTTGATTCATAGATTCTGGCTCTAATAGAAAGAGGAAAATGTACCTACTTGTAAATTTCTTTCCACTTTTAGGATAGAATGATGTCTTTAAAAAAACGATGCGCCAAGTCCTTTTGTAAAGTATATCTCGGTGTTTATACTTTTATTTCAAAGATACGATTAAATATTTGGAAATGTCATTGACTTGGCTCCTTTTTTGATATCACTCCTTTTCGGTGTTGAATTTTTTTAAAGTAAAGAGACTTGGCTGCCTTTTTTACACGGAGTGTTTTTTTCTGGGATAAATAATACATAAACAATGAATAAATACATCAATCTCTGATTTCCCCAATTGTACGTTTTAATGTTAGTAATTAGTCTACATCAAAGCCTGAAACCACAGACCAGCTGAAACTCTTCCTGGTAAGTGGAAAGACATCTTGCAAAGAGGTCCTTGGTTCTTGTTGCTGTTTGATCGGAGGGGAGGTATTCTTAAATATAAAATAGGAAAAAACTTAATCATAATGTCAAGATACTTTCGACCTCAGGTCATGAAGACCACAAGGCTCTCTGTGACCGGAAATTAGAGCTAAATTACCCAATATTTGATAAGGAAGTTGATTTGGTAATTGGTACTGAAGTACCTTAGTGGGCAATGTATAAAACCAGAGTCGCTGATGGCAAAGATTCAAACAAAGAGTTGGGCTTGCGGCCAGGCCATCTGATTCTATCATCATTTTGATACATATAATTTCCATGAAATTATAAAATCATACCTTTGACTTAGCTTTAAAAGCAATTGACTTTAAATAGGAAAACGCTCAGTGTACCGCGTTGATGAGCGAGCACTGGTACGTGCAAATTCTCGGACCGGAAATGCTTACAGAACGAACAGAAAACATATACATCCATATTGAATTGAAATATGATCAACTCAACCAACATAAAAATGCTTTTCATCGAAACTTGAAAAAGCATCTAAGCACCCTGGCACTGGAAAACATTCATCTCGCGATACTTCATTTCTGACAGTTATTTTAACTGATTGGGATGAAAATTTGTAAAATAAGAGACAATGTTGGTCTTAATGACCATGCAAAATATGAGTTTGAATAGGTAACACTTATTGAAGACCATTTTCATTTTTCAACCTATCAGGAGATGTTTATTTAAATTATAACCAATAAATGGATTTCAAAAAAATTATCTGCAAACAGAAAAGGTTGTTTGTACATGTGTGTAAAATTTCAAAAATAAATCAGAGGTCCGTGTCAACAGAGTCAAAAGGAGTCGCTCGCTCAATAAAATGTTATTGGCTATAGGTAGTTCTTTATACCATGCTTACAGAGGATATTGCTTGAAAAATACAATTTCAAGGATTTTATTTAAATTGCAATTAATTTACAATAGTTTTTTTATTAAATGTAATTGGTAAATAATTGCTCACTTACTGATAATAGGAACAAGCATCAACTCAAACCATTTACTTACTTTTAACGCGGAAGCGAAAACAAACTGAGAAAGGTCGCACACCAAACATTGCTCAATTTCTTTTTTTAATGTTAATTTATTGTTTGTGAAATATATTTGTATTTGCTTTGGAAATTAATTAAAATTAAGTCTAGCATAAAACAAATTTTTATTATATGTTTTCGAGCAACAAATTCGCCATAATTTTGAGTGTATAGAAACACTGACTCAACATCAAGTCTCGAGCCAAACTTTTAACTAATATCGTATTTTAACTAATTCAAATATAACGTTGTCATTTGCTATAAGTTTTCAATTTATGTTATTCAAATATTGTTTTCACTTAGTTTGCCTTGTGGCTTCCGCCCTAATTTTGAGATTTTATTGAAGACAGTCGTCCGTGCTACTTAATTACCTAAAATATCTAACACATTCTGAAATGCTGAAACATGAATACGGATTTATTTTCTTCTAATCTCCATGAATGAAAAGTCGCCATGTGTAAGTTTCTCCCCGTTGGTCCAGTTATTACCGTATCGTCTCGTCTCGGGCGAGTCTGCGAGATTGTTGTGCCGCAGCCAATGAGTGGCCTTACCTTGGCTCCGGCTCGGCATTTGCGTCACCCAAGAATTCATCACCTGATTCTCGCAGCTCGAAGCCACATCGAGAGTCAAGGAAAGAAGCGTTCAAGGAGATACTTAATTACACACCGAAATAATAACAATATGGAATCTTTATTGCATTCATTTCTCATACACATAAAACAACATTGGTGTTCAAAAAGATAATGGTAATAATAAAAGGACATTATAATTAAAATTCACTTCACACCAAATATTCGTAACGGTCAATCAGAAAGTGAAGTGAAATGTTTTAATGTATGTAATAAAATGATTGAAGGATGAAAGTAATCAAAATGTGTGAAATTACGACGAAGTAATGAAGCATTCATGCGGTTTGCTAATATTAGGCGTCGTTCAATATAAAAGAGGCTAAGATAAATATTTTTGGCACATTCTTATCATTTCTGTTTTATTTCCAGTTCAACGATAAGATTTACAATTAGTCTTCTACTGACAACATTTCAATAGGGTATTATTTACATTTAGAGATGGTTCTAGGTCTAAGTACAGCAACAGTGAGATTCCAGAGGTATCACTCCAATGAGCAGTCCGTGGAGGAGGTACAACTACTGTGATTGTATTAGTATACCATTTGTAATATACTTGAGCGTACTCGAAGAGTATAGTTGTTGTGTAGCTTATAGTTAAACATGAATACAAAAAATAACATTTATTGTTTAACTAAAAATCAGGAATTTTATTACCGATTTAAATAAATCTCTATATTTTAATGTTATAATAATTAATAAATAATGTACAAAACCGTCGTTAGGTTCACAGATCATAACTCTTATTCCTAGACGATTTAACCTACTAACGCTTCGGTTGTAATAAATACTTGGCTGTTTTGAGCGATGGACTTGTGAGATCGACGCTCGCTGAGTCTTTGGACGTCGGTATCGCGGCGCCGGCGTCGCCAGGGCGTCGCGGCGTTGACTCCGACCCGCGAAAGTCAAAAGTGTCAATTGATTCTAAGCAATCGATCAATAAGGAACGTTGTCTCTTAAGAATGCTCGCTTTTTATGTTGATATTTTTCACATTTGCCCCACCATGATCGCGAGATGCACACTTTCTCCGGTTTGATGACAAAACACTTGGCTTGGACGACGTTGAAGAAGAGTTTGCCGACGATGTTGGCCGCGCCTGTGCCGGACATCTTCAGACACGTGCGGAAACTGTCAACAGAAACAACAACGAATTAGTCAAACAACACCACTTCAGGGAGATGCATTTATCTTGTGACATTCTTACACCTGAAGAAACTATTCAACGACAAAGGCTTTTCTTTCCAAACCCAACGTCCTAAGTACTGTCTCACAACTCTCTACATTTTTACAATAAACCACATTGTTTCTTGTTATTGTTTTGTAAGAAAATGGTAAATTAGCGACTACTCATATTCAAGAAAAAAATCGAACCTTTGAACAGTGCTAACGGTGTTGTTGCAAAAGATCGCAGAACGGTGACTCTTTGTTTCTACCTCGAGACCAAATCATCACCTTCCTCGCATGAAAACGGGCCCAATGACAATCAGGCCCACGGAATGAGCTGATATTTAGTGGGTCACGTGATCGGTGCGGAAGTCTTCCGAGTTGCGTTCATCTTATCCGCGACGCGATGACAAAGCGTGCATGCAGTGAGCACACCGACACAATCAGAAGAGCTATTCATCATCAGGCGCTCCACACATTCTCTCCACCACCAGAATGGAGTTAACGGAGTGGAAAGATACTTCTCAATCAGATAATAATTGTGGCATCAGAGGTTTTATGAGTTGTGTGTTCTTTAGTGCTAGACTATAGGATGTTATGGTGAATCGAACACTTTCAACAATTAAGTCTTGCGTGGGTGATTTGTTCGATCAGTTGTTTGAATCTGCTAGTGAAGGAATGTCGACGGGAGATAAGATGTCGCGAGTGAGCAATGCAGAGATGTTCTTGCGCACGGCGCGGTGTACTATACTAGGTGAACTAATAGCGTGTTCTTGCGTAGGGTGTCGTGTGCCCTCGTCTGGAAGGGGCTTGATAAAGGAAGGAGCAAGAGGGAAGGAGAATACCGGAGAAACTGTGTCAGAGGGAGAGAGTGTAGCACGTTGGGGAGATTATGAAGGAAAGGAACCACACATGAAAAACGAGATCAAGTTTGTAGTTGACTGAATCAGCGGTTTTGAAAGAAACAGCATTAGGTTCGTTGTAAATCTTTTTCTTTTGAGACGATTTCAGTATAAGCCGATATAAATTTATATGTGAATTGTTTTAAGTCAGCATATTTCTTTCCAAAAATCAAAGTGAACCACAAAAGTTGTACCTATTTGTCGTCCTAACGAAGCACAGAGCAGGGGTCAGCAAGAAACGCACCATCAGTATAAGGAGATTTCCCCTCTCGTTCTTCGATATTAGATTGATCGATTATTGCCGCGACTTTGATCGCATGTCGTTATCGTTCAATTGAACATGACTATATTCATATTTCACAACTTAACGTCCGTGTGCCTTGACAAGGGGTTGGGGAGGGGGGGGGGGGCGTAGACCCAGCCAAAACGTGCGAACTTTTCTCAGCGCAGAATATTTTAGTTGGCGGTAAGAGCTGTCATTTCCACGGCAATGAATATCTAGTAAATCACTGTTAATGAGTGGCGTTATAGAAATGGTCGTGTGAATGATGACCACGCGATGAGCGTTCACTGATAAAAAGAGCCAGACCATGGAGTTGAGCACACAAACGCTCGTCAGACCGTGAAGGGGATGGTAATAATATATCGGGTGGTAGACTTCATACAACAATACATAGGTACCAGACTAGGGGATGAATGAAGAGGGTTGAGAATATAGCTGACAGTGGAGAGACATGTCAGTAAATACTTGTAAAGATGGCCAACGTCTTTGCCAGAATCTGATTGGCTAATCTGCTTTCTCGCGATTCAAAGCCAAATAGTTCGTAATCTTTTCTCTTCCTTGCGTTTCCTCAGAGTGATTTGAGTCTGTCTTGATTGAATCGATGTGATTGACTCTAAGCTCAGTAGAGGGTAGAAATTGAACGACGTCGAGGTCCGACGCATGGCGAGAACGGACGCCCAAATGAAGACGCTAACCAACGCCTGATATCGGGAAAGTAACAAGTAGTGACATTAAAAAGATGCCAGATTAATTATAATTCATTGCGAATTATTAATAACTGTTTTGACACGAACATTATCGCCGCCTCGCGCAACTCAGTATTTATCAATGTAACGAAACTGGTATTTTTATTTGCGAACTTTGTATTTATTTGCTCGGGCCTCAGGTCAATTCCTGACCCGGAGGTTCGAAAGTGCGGATTAAAAGAAAAATTGCAAGTTCGTTCTTCGTGAGATCCGATTATACTCTTCAACTTTCAATAGCAACCATTCGTGTGTTGCATTCCTCAGGTGGTCACAGGTAAAGGAGTTTCTTTCAACATCGGTGTTTCCTTAGAGATCTTCTTGTCCTGGGGTTTGTTGATGCAAGGGTCCTCATTCTTCTCTTTCTAAGATACACCTGATTGTACCAAAACACCGAGGATCCATGTTCTAGCCAGGTAGACAAGCAAGATAGCTGCGATCAATCTGACATGGCCGCTTTACAAGAGAAAAGAAAAATCCTAATATTCAATGATATCATGATTTTGGTTTCTAACCGTCAATAATGTTCGATTTTTTTACCGATAGCTTCGAGATATATCGTGATTAGAATCCCTCTTATAATTATAAGTTCTCGATGTTCAAGCTGAAACACTACTTTTAATTATGCCCATAGGCACATTCATAATTAGTTCTCATAATAGTTTACATGTCCTAATAATTATTTACATTTCAACAAACAGTTTGTGTTCCCATTGACATGATCGAGGAAGAAGCATCGTGATCGAAGATTTGTCTAATCCGCTGCAAGTTCTCTTCCGAATCCTCACATCAAAATCCTCAAACTTTGTGTGAGTTTAAGAGAAATTATTCATTGGATTTCACGTATATTGTTCACTAATTATTAATGAACCTGCTAGACAATGGAGACGTTCTTAGCTAATTGCGTATCTTTATCTACCTGACAAATAGATTTATGATTCGAATCTCAAGAGACAAGGGTTTCGAGGCGAACATACATAAAAACGTGACTTTTTACCTCCGTTCTTATTAGATCTTCTGAAATTAGGGGTGTGCGTCGGTTGTTAGTTTTAGAAGATCATTATTCTGGATCTCTGTGTAACCAATCACACGCGACTCCCGAGCTGTATAAGCAGTCTTTGTCTTCTATTGACATTTGAAATGAGAGGCGGGATTCGATACTTGACTGTCGTGAGGCGAGCCTCCAGACCAGAATACGTCAATTACAGTCATCTGACGTTCGAAGAATGCGAGACACGATCAATGCCATTGAAACAATCATTCGAAGGATTCTTGGATTCTTGACCTGGATTTTAATTTCTGTTCTGTCATTACGTTAATTGTCCGTGACGTCGAAACAGAATCACGCCATTCTCTCGGCCAATGAGAAGCTAGCCTTCGCGCACACCTCCCGATGTCGTATGTCGTGGTAATGCTTTTGGCGGGAGCACTTGGCTGCAACCTAGATATGCGCTTCGGGCTGCCAAACGAGTTCCACACGAGTAAACTATAGATAGAAGAGGTGCTACAGATAACTACTGCTCGTTAGTTTCTGTTGTTATGTTCAATAGATCCAAGTTGAGATAGATCTCTTTACATGACTCGTATAAATAACAGAGAAGATGGATTCTAACCGCTGTCTGCGAGAGGGATTTAAAAAAAACATGGCGGCGCCACACGCGAGTCAAGTAGGTATCCATGACGCAAGAGAATCTGTTTAACTTTCACAAATCATACGATCCGACAGCCAATCAGCTTCCTCCATTCGCAATCTTAGATTTTAATATACCTCTGAGTCTGGATATCGTTTGAATATAATCTGAACGACTCTCAAGGAAATGTCACGCTCACAGCATGGCGTGGTGCATTGTGGGCAGCGCGCAGGCGCACCTCACAGGCCCGGAAGGACACTCGGAATGTCGCGCGTATAGTGAAGAAACAATTCGAACTGGGACACGGCTTGTTCGAATCTTCCCACAAGACGATGAGTATTTCAATAATCTCGCCGAGGCGTCTGCTTGTGGCGCAAGCCGCCTCGTTCGAGAGAAAGCAGATGAAGCAGCACAGTGGCCGCCCTTTAGCCGAGCTTCAACCCCCGTCGTGCAGCTCGAGAGCCGCTTAAAACATCACTTCTCAAGACGATCACAGATTTCAAGACGTTCGTATTTACTTTCGATACAGAAGTGGTTGACAAGAGGCGATCCGATGCCTCCTGAACAAACATGCGGGAAAGGTGTTGCTTGGTCTCCAAACAAAATTAAGTAAACTAATTGATTGTTGACTCGTCGCTATAATGGAATCTGTCTGAGTCTACACCATTTCCGTTATTTCACTAACTAAACCTCCGACCGCAAAAACCAATTAAATCCCAAAAAACAACAACACAATGGGGAAATCCTCGCGATTATCGATTAAAATAAATCCTACTCAAGTCACGATTATCAGATGTCTGGCTATGTGGTTTGTTAACCACATTCACCTCGGAGTTCGGTGTTACATGAATCGCACACGGTGTTAACTTACCGTTCATCACAAGCACAGTGATTCATGGTGCTAATGCCCCAGTTGAAGAGGCCGAACTTCTCCTCGAGGGCGGTGATGAAGAAGGGACACGCCGTGTCGTGGACGCGACAGCAGCGGTCGGCGCCTCCGAACCCTCCTAGATGTGTGTACTTCCTAGCCGTGTTGCCCTTACCGCACCACTTGGTCCCCGGCACACGGAACATGTCCATGAGCTCGCGCTTGCGTCTGGAATTGCGAGTCTTGCTGTCAAGATCGTGTCACTTACCTGCCGTTGCCGAGTCGAGTCCGACGACGCCGAGGACGGCGAGGAAGTGGAGGTGGAGAGGTGGTTTGATAAAGATGCATGGGATGAAGAGTGTCGTAAGATTGAGTTGTTCAACCGTCAAATTAATTGCAAACGTACAGGTGGACATGAAGCATATGGAAATGTGCGAATGTTAAATATTTGCGCTGGATTTCTCGTCGCAAAGCGATGATGTAGACATGGCGGTGTAAGGGGAAAAGTGTTGAGGGAAGAGGAGGGTTAAGTATCAAAGATTAAAAGATCCCCTCTCGAGGAAGCGGAAGCAGAAGTTGATGTTGCGGAGGGAAATGAAATCACGAAGAGAATTGAAAAAGGGGCGGCAAACCAAGAAGTCGCCTGACGTCGCGCTTCTCGCTGACAAACTCTCCCGACGTTCCGACCGACTGAACTTGCTTTTAATTTGCCCAATTTGAAGTTGACCTCACCTTCTGTCACAGTTACAGTGGCTGATGGTGAATGGCCGATAGTTTAGCAAGTCATATTTGGTCTCGAACCCAGGAATCGCGAGAGAACAGTGATCATGACGGCGACAGCACCGGTCGGTCACCGAGAATGGTCCCAATTGAGAGTATCTGTCAGCAAGACGTTTGTGTCCACACCACTTGGTGCCGGGGGCGATCAGCATGGACGCGAGACCGCGTTTAAACCTGTCATAACACCCACATCACTTAGCACATTGCTGACAAGACAGCGTCATAGACGTCATAGAACGTCATAGTTGTGACAAGACAACGTCATAGACGTGTCATCGAAGTTCGGTAATGATTACCGACTTCACTTCCATATCATACAAATTTTACTGTAATTTAAGCAAAATTAAAAGAGACTATCCCAATTTGAAACATTAGTGAAAAAGCACACGCAACATATAAGCAAGCAAGTGCAGGCAGACAGAATGGCGAAGAAGTTTCGACGAAACAAAGCGATTGGCAATGATTTCACAGCAAAGAAGTGAAATGAAAAGTGTGGAAGAACGATTGAGAGTTGCAGTGTGTGATGAGATGATGAAGAAAGCACACAGGCCAGGTGAAGAACACGTGTTACGAGGACGAACAGGGGGATGTAATGATGAAGAAAGCACACAGGACAGGTGACGTGTTACGAGGACGAACAGGGTGTGATGAGATGATGAAGAAAGCACACAGGACCGGTGAAGAACACGTGTTACGAGGACAAACAGGGGGATGTAATGATGAAGAAAGCACACAGGACCGGTGAAGAACACGTGTTACGAGGACGAACAGGGTGTGATGAGATGATGAAGATAGCACACAGGCCAGGTGAAGAACACGTGTTACGAGGACGAACAGGGTGTGATGAGATGATGAAGAAAGCACACAGGACCGGTGAAGAACACGTGTTACGAGGACGAACAGGGTGTGATGAGATGATGAAGAAAGCACACAGGACCGGTGAAGAACACGTGTTACGAGGACGAACAGGGTGTGATGAGATGATGAAGAAAGCACACAGGACAGGTGACGTGTTACGAGGACGAACAGGGTGTGATGAGATGATGAAGAAAGCACACAGGACCGGTGAAGAACACGTGTTACGAGGACAAACAGGGGGATGTAATGATGAAGAAAGCACACATGACAGGTGAAGAACACTTGTTACGAGGACAAACAGGGGGGATGTAATGGCGTCGTCGACTTAAATCGGCAGCGGCATTCACTTACATTGCATTACAAGTCAGTGGAACAAAGTATTACATAAGAATAAGAAACAAGACAACAGTTGGCGTAAACTCACTGATTTCTATTATATGTATGGTTAGATATTAGAAATTGTAATGTTAAGTTATTATGTATCCTTCAATAAAAGGTCTGGTACGTTAAACTTATTCTGTCGTAATGTTAGACAAGACAAGAGATTGTTCTTCTGTTCCAGAATGTTTTACGCAAAATCTGCGAAACTGCGAGATCAATTGTAAAGTTGTTGAGGTGAGATAACTTCACATCATAATATTGATAAATAAGTGTTAATCTTACTATTGATAAGAGATACACATTTGATGATCTCGTACATCACTTCGTCTGCTATTTGAAATACGCAGTGTACTTTGAATGATCATTGCGTCTGGACGTGGATTACGGATTACAGAAGTCAAGTTCAATTATACTAATGCATTTCAACCGATGTCAATGACGCATTAAACCAATCACAACAATAAAGGGATTTCGACAAAATGCAAGAACGCCACAGAATTACGCGTTCATTTAGAACCGAAAGTTCGGAAACGACTGGGGGATGAAATCGATCCATTATGGCGGCCAAATGAACCCCTCAAACACAGTGTCACTCATCCGAAGAAAGAACAATGATGTAACAATAAAGATTTATTAGTTTTTGACATCTCTTTTGTATTTATTCATCATCGAGATCAAGAGAAAATTACTCTTTTATTTTTTGTGTCTACGTATTGATTAGATACCTACATTATAGGTATGTTGAAAAGCTAATGTAGGACGAGTAATTTATGCATCCACGGGTGGGTCTTAAAGTTGTATAATTCGAATTCGAATTTAATTTGCCATTTAGAACCGAATAGTTCTCGAAATAGATCGAGTGTTAGAAGATGAAATTGTGTTAATGAATGAATGAATGGAATTATTTTCCCACCACCAACACACAGAAACACTCACCACCGTTGCAAATAGAGAACTTGTCAATGTCTTACCTCTCAAGATGATCTGCCGCATGTCGCTTCTGATCCTCTGTTCCATGCTCCTTGATATGAACCAGCTTCCTGATCTCACGATGTTTCTTCTTGCACTGTTGCTTCAACTCGTCGTACTGCATCCATTGGGCCAAGTCAGCGGGCAAGCTAGCACCTCTCGGCAGCACTTCGAATGTCACGTTGCGGAACTCCGGTTCCAAGACGCCGTCCTCGTCGACGTCCTCGTTGTAGTCGTCGGCGTCGGCGTCGGCGTCGAGCGACGTCCGCGCGCGAGACATGTCCTTGGAGAAGGAGGCGAGGAAGTCGTGGACCACGGGCTTCTGTCGGATGAACTCGCAGTCGCGGATCTCGTTGTCTGACCCGTAGATCAGCTGGATGAAGTGGATGCCGTCGGTGATCTGCAGAAGTTTCACGCCGTTGCTGCAACAACAATATGACAGTCACACATTTGCTCCGTTAAAATATCTAATTTTATCATTTAAAAATTGTATTAAACATGTTTTTAATGATTCATGACTAGGTATTATTATTAAAACAACGCAAATTTTTGGGATATTGCGTCACGTTTTACATAAAACTATTTATTTCTGTCAACAGTTTTGATTTTAATTTCAAAATCTTTTTCATGACTTCTTAAATCTTCTTCCTGAAGAAGATGTTGAGATTAAAATCTCAACTGTTGACGGAAGTAAATAATTTTATATACAACATGACGCAATATCCCAAAACTTCGAATTGTTTAAATTGTATCATTAGTTTTACTTTTAGTTCATTATTCTCGGCTGGAAGCAAACGTATTTCAAGCAAATATTATTTATTGTCAAACACGTTACGATTATTATTTATTATAGCCGTTAAAACTTATTAAATTTATTTTAAGTACAACATTTTCATCGCTAAACGTAATCTCTTATTTTTGTCCGAACTTGGAACATCAAGTTTGTACAGAAACTCCTCGGGGTAAAATCTTCTAGATAATTAAAATGTTCACATAAAAGTGTTTCGTCCATCATGAAGACTTGGATTCGACCGCAACCAATCTCACACGGCTCGATGTAACCGCGTTGGCTGTAAAGATGCTGCTGCCTAATCAGTTGTCGCATCTTTATTAGCCATGAAGTAGTAATTGAATCAGTTTTCAAATAGCTTTGCGTGCCCCATCCCCCTCGCCCTCTGTCATCATCGCCTCCCCTCTTGGAGGGCACTCTCGAGGTATCTAGAGCATGCTTGGTTCCGGGTTGGGGTTGTTGCAAGGGTGCTCGACGTCGAGGGTGCTCGAGCTCGCTACCTGCGTCGCGACGTTCAACGACGCCCCCGTCAAGCGCCACCCGTGGATGATACACTGCGAGATCGTTCCTCCCACACTTAGATCATGTCCACCGCCGGCGACTGTTTCATTTCAATGCCGTTCGTTTGATTGATCCGTTATCAAAATCTCACTGCCCTTAATTGCTCATTGTCTTCATCCTAACGTGTCGAAAGCACATTCCATAAATCTTCCTGAGGTCTCGTTAAGGAAGCCTAATTACAAACACATAGAGACTCTTCTTTTTGGGTGGCACCAACCTTCAATTTTTTTCCCCCCTTCGACGTCTGACGTATTTAACGCCCCTCCGTCCTACAAGCAGCAACGCATTATGATTTACATAAACGCCGCTTTGTAATTATCGGTTTGAGCGATAATTCTATCTGGATTGTCGCTGACGGCAGTTACTCCATGTGCGGTATGCAACCTGTCGTGCTCGCAAGTAAAGAATGTACGGCTATTATTTATAGGAAATTGTAAATATCAATGCATGTCTTCAGCGGTTGAAGCTGACATGACACACCCTCTACAGTAACAAGGTATTTCCATTTACCATGCGGACATCGAGAGCTGTTGTTAGTTTAGAGAAAAGAGTCATAAGGTAGTATGCGTATTTAGCCATTGTTGCTGAGAGAGAAAAGGCTGTAGGATCATGGACGATTGTGTTCCACCCTTGCCTCATTCTTTCAAGCAGCTCTTGGTCTCTCCCTCCCCTAAGCCCTTGTGTTGAGCTGTCGCCTAGTTTGTACAATGCATCGAAATGAGCACCAAGCCCAACAAGATCTCAATCGGATCGCCCCAGCATTCAATCCTCGCATAACATAACAAGTATCATTTTTCACGTTCCAAATTGGATTAAGTCGTCAATAAATCGCCCCCGTGATGGAAGTCGTCGGCGACGCTAGTGATCAAACGCAAGTGTCTAGAGTGCGTTTCACTCAATCTGCAAGTGTAATTGCAAGATAATCACTTGCATCACGGAGGGATGATGGTGATCCTATAAGGGAAATAACATGACTCACGAGCCGAAATTCTCTCGCCATTTACACCCCTTGCATTATGTTGCATCCCCTATGAAATAAAAGTCTTTGAATTCGGGTGCACATTTGGAACCCCTGACTAACTACAAGTCTCGGTGGACTAGTAGACAAAGTGATTTCATGTTTGGTGTCTAGTTTAACAAGAAGAATAATTCATACCGACTGTAAGTGACAAGTCAGACGCTAATAGGTTCGTATACTGACGTTCAGAGCAGGGAGTCGAACCCTTGCTACTCTTAGAGTAATTATTCACGAACTGGCTAGACAATGATAGGTGCAACCAGACATTATCGCAATCAAGAAGAGTACATACACCGTCATACCGTCATTCATTCATCCACTCTTTTCCTGCACTGAATAGTGAATTTGAACCAATTATTCAAGGAGTTGGAAAATGACGGGACAAGTCCCCTCACGAGAATATACCTTTGTTTCCCACTCATTTAATTTCTCTGAAACCTCCTCAAGACTTATTCCCGGTGATACACGTGTCTTAGCAAGTTCAGGGACGATGATTCTGCAACGCCGACACAACAAGGACTTGTGATACTTTCCTTGTCTCGTGATGTGTCTGCGAACATTCCTCTCAATCCTCGCTTCTCATTGGTCGAACTACATCAGGTGACGGCCTTGCTGACGTAACGACTTTATTAGCGACTAGCGTTATCTTTTACCTGGCTGGCGCTAGAGTTATAATGAGTAACGCTCAAGGTGGCTTCCTAGTAGATTTACCAATGATGTAATAAAAATAAACACGCCTGCTGATACGTCAGGCGGTATCGCGCGATTCATTAGAATTGAAATGTAAAGAACGGATTTGGTTGGCTGTTGAGAATCGTATGATACTCAGGTGATAATTTAGTAATGGTTATACAGCATAACCCGCATAGTGACGTAGAAACGTTTCCTGTACGTCTATTCAAATATCGCGACGAATTCGTTATGTAGACAGCATTTCTAAGTCACGTGAACATCATGAAAATATCAATACATAATGCGTGAAAGTCAATATCAAGCATAACTTGCAATATCTTAATGATGCTGAGATTGCATTTTCGGTATCCGCAATTTGTCTGCTAAAAACCTAACGCTTATCATTTATAATTATTTTTAATTTAATCTTTGTTTTAACGGAAACAATCTAATCCTTGTTCCTGCTTATAAAGACTTTGTCAAATGTCAAAATTTGGCCTTGTCAAAGGCCAAGTTGCAAAATGTGTACTTTTGTAATTTTTATAATTTTATCTCTAATAAGTCATCAGTTAATCTGAAACTTTCATTTTGCACAATTCCTCAAAATCATAATTTATTTTTTACAGATACTTATTACAAAAAATTAGCGTCTTACCTTTCTCCGTCATCTGACACTCCTCCTCCAACCGACGTCTCTTTCGCCGTGATACCATTATAATGAATCCGACGCTCTTGTTCGCCGTCGGTCAAGGCGTCGGTCGAGATAAAGTTCCTTGTCCTGAACTCCGGCGTCAAAGTCTCAGGCGTTGGCGTCGCTCGAGTTACACAAAACGACAAACAAATCAACACCACCAACATGTCAAACATTCTTCTAATGAGCATTTTGTGCGTATAATTGACGAGTACGTAATACACCGCGTGAGCTTGCGGAGAGCGAGTTGCTAACGCGTGTGCACTGATCGGAAGTAGCACGTGGACTGACCGAACTCGGGAGGCGGAGAGACACTTGAATGAATCGCGCTCAGCAGTTCACCTCGACACTTCACTTGCAATTCGCGATTAAAATATTTTTAAACTCTTCCCTGTGTGTCCGCAATCGTTCGAGTTCTGGCTTTGGACTGAATTAGCTCGCTTGCGTTCTGATTGCATTTATAGGTCGCGTCGAATGAGCGATACCTCGGGATCGGCGTCAAGTCTTGCGTTGCAGTCACCGCCCTCCTCCCTTCCCCCTCTCAGACGACGTCCAGAGACGCCCTCTGGTGCGTCGATCGCGAAACGTCAACAACTATTAACATACGTGGAACTTACGTGGTCCTAGACGCCTACTATTCTTAGACAATGTTGCGATCTCTATGTCACGACTAGCAGGTACGAAGGCGCCACTTGATAAAATTGAACCTCACCGTCTACTTTTACATTCTAAATGAGAGCAACAAGTTGGTCCTCGAGGAATTACTACACAGAGATTGTCTCTGAAATGACTATCAATGTCGTGATGCTCAGAAGATCATCGCTCATTAACGAGGTAGTTAATCTAGACGAGTTTTGGATGGTGTTCAGTTCGATAAACTACGTCTCATGACTGTTGAGGTGGTGTGATCATAGTGAGACCTGATTGGCTGTTCGAGTTGAACACCTTTTCGAAAGAAATGTTTCGTGCAGCGCGACTGTTCTTTTCAATGTTTCGGCTTCTTTTCTTAGGTCCTTTTGATGATACCTGTAGTCTACCTGCGACAACCACCACCCTTCAGCAACAATACATCGCACCCCGGGCGCTAGGGTCGTTTACTGCGAATCTCGCAACTGGCAATAAATAGCAATCAAACGATTGTACTTCTACAAGAAGATTTCTTCCTAACTAACCATTCTTATTCAGAATCAAATGTAAATTTTTCCGGACTCGATAGATCTTGAATGTCAATATTTTGTATTCATTTTTTTCTATTTTAAAAATCCGCTAAAATATTGATATTATTATGAACGGTATGAAAGTTGCGCACAATATCTACGTTTAAATATCCAGTAATCATTGCTGTCAGCTTTTAATTATTGAGTAGCTTTAGTTACCATTGTGATGAGGCATCAGATAAAAATGAAATCAATACATCTTCCTTAGAATAAGATGGACTTGGATATGAAAACGATAGTGATCCGAAATGATCCGTGTTTTTCCGAAATAAAAACACTATTCTGAAACACTGAGTTATGTAGGTAGTTTTTTTTTGTATTCAATACGTCCCGTTTTTACAACCTCAAAGGAAACACGTCATTCAGTGAATAACATTGCTAATCTGCCACGTTAGCCAGATTGATTTTGTTTATTCGTTACGATTGACTTCTTATTATCGATCTAAGAAATACAACGTATGCGTCAGTACATCAGTTCGCCAACAGAAGGAAACACGTATCAATTCTTAGGATGATAAGGAAAATACTTACACAATGTGCTGTAAATAAAACTATACCCTCATATTTTTACTACCACTGATTCAATTTTTGCTAATACTCGAATTTCTTGATAACTCTGATATCCAGTGTGTTACCAAATTATTGGGATTCATCTCAATTCGTTGTAGATTATGTCAGGACATATGTGGCATGACTTTACTAAGAAGAAGGCTACTAGGTCGAACCAGGTTTAACGTAGTTTTAATTGCCGTGTATACACATAGTAAGTAAGGTTATCAAGAAACGTAATTTTATCTGACGAGTGTAATATTATCATTTATCAAGACTTGATCGAATTATATTCCTGAGGCTCCGCTTTATCCATAGCGTAATGTTTACTTTCAGATGAGAAGCATAAGACCGAGTGCGCTGCGCGAAATAAATTGGCACCAAACGGAAATAATTTTTTTTTAATAGTAGTGATCAAGCCCTTTTATTATCATACCTAAAACTTATTTTGATATCAAGTTATTTGAAACATATTACGGAGTGGCTGTACAGTAAATGTTTTGGATTTTCTCTGGGGCATGAATCTGTGGTCGAATCATGGAGGTGTATGTCGAACCTCCGCGAATCTCCGCGAACCTCCTGCGAAACATTGTCGGCTCGGCCGTGTTTGACCATTAAAATTTAATTGCCTAAACCGAATAATGTGCAGAAGGGGAGAATATGTCATTATATGAGAAGATACCACATTATACTAATATTTACAATAGGAAGGTTGGGTTTACTCTTCATCAGTCTCTCTTCAGAGGGTGAATTTCTGCTCGTGAGATTTGAATGATGACGTCTGTGAGTTGAGGTATCAACGGATTCATCAACCATCTGTGATGGATTCACAGTCAGGTGTTGTTATCGTTGACTCTACATACGTCAAATGATCATCCATGTCCCAATATTCTCTAATTTTTTTGTATTAATGACTAATAATTAGCTGATGTGTAATCTATTTACGAGTTATTGTTTAAAAATACTGCGTCTTAATTAGACGAGATAATTAAATCTGATTTGTTAATTGTCATTTATGTAGCTTGAATATAGCATCGTAGGTCATGGGGACGCAATCTGGGAACGGATTAAAAAGTGGTAAATTATCAAGAAACGGGGACTCGATGTGGCAAGACTTGTTTCTACAAACAGAATTAATTTGAGTTTCCAGCAATTAAGTAGAGACTATTCTTTACAAGTATTTGTGGTCATTCCAATTGACCCAACTTAGGTCAATCTCGCATCCTTCAGCCACAGCGAGTTAAAACCACCACGTGACTGTAAGCAGCTCTCTGATTGGCTGATCAGAAAATCGTATGATGTCCCTCGTCATAATAGTTTATCTATTACAATAGCTTCAAGTGGTTGGCTTCGTAATTCACAACTTATTTGTAATGTCTATGGAAAAAGCTGAGTCAGACATTTATGAAAGAAATCGCAACCAATCCTACGCCGAAGCCATGAAAATTGCCTATATCCCAGGAGTAAATGCCGATTTGGTAATTTTTATGTTTGTCAGTGTTCGATTAGGAAATAATTCAAAACAATAATAAACTATAATAACAACAACAACACAAATATTCTCTACATATATTGTTATTAATTATTGTTGTATTGGTCATGGAATTTAATCATACCTACATAAACAATAAAATCAGTTTCTTTCCTTAACAGGTTTTTGTTCATTATAATTGAACAAGAAGCTAAGAAAGAATTAGCGACGTACAAGGAACAAAACAACCGTACGTTGAAAGTTTCAATCAATAATACAATGTAATATAATAATGCCTTTTCCATGACGTTATATTATGAGTAATGACGGTATTGGAAATCTGTTTAATTCAAGATCACAATCGCAAATAGCTTACGTTATTTCGCCATTTGTAGACATAATCTGGAAACAAAAAATGTACAATTTATTTATTATCTTTTCTTACGATTAAATAATATTATTTAATCGTGTATTAACACGAATAAACTATAGCTTTTGTTGGAAATTATAGGGAGTATAAATGACAGTGAACTGTACTTGGTGACATGTTTTCTAACAGTTAAAAAGCCACCCCTTCATTTTATTATAACCACCGTGATTATAACTAACTATTATCCAAAGATCTAGATTTTATGTTAGGTCTACAGGATCAATTATATGGATATCTCTTCTGGAGCTCCACAATTTAACTGCTAAACTTCTTTCCAAAACACAGCCAGGGCGTGCCCCAGTAAGAGATGCAGTCAAAGAGGTCAGCCAACTGCCAGCAGAGGAAATAAAAATTATATTATGTGATCGTAATTTAATGATTTCAAAAGTCTGTGAAAGTCAGTTTGGAAAATCTTCTTCCTTCATTCGATTCGTTTTATTCTCGGTTCATAAAACTATGAGTAATCTGACTGAGCTTAGATTTCTCGAGAATACCTTTTTCATTTGCGATATGATGTCTTGAGTCGTATGATGTATGGCGCCAGCCCTCAAGGTCCTGAGAATATAATTCCTGCTACTAATTACTTGCCACAGGCTGCAAGTGGTGCGCAGTTTCTCTTCTTACATCAAGACCTCGAGTACAAATAACAATTATCACGCCGACCGATAATTTTCTTGGCAGTTATATTGTTATTGTTAATTTATATGGCGTTGATCGTTTTCAACCCTGAGTCGATCAAGTATGAATCTACCCAGGCGCGTAGGAACTTCATTTTGAGTGGGGGGGGGGGGGGGCAAAATTATCGGGGATCGATAAATGTGAGGAAAAGGTATGGTTCGCCGTTTAGAGGGTCTGCCCCTCATTTTGCCCCACAGGGCCCTTATTGAACTTTTGATACAAAAGAATCGAATTTGAAACTATTTTGGTATTCTTCTCAAAGAAATTTACAATGTGTGAATTCTGTGGAAACTTTAGGCAAATGTACCTAATATAATCTGTAACAATTTGTTTTTATTGAATTTACATATTATTGTTATCTGTAAATTTTGTTATTTGATAAAATCCTCAATGGCCCCCCAGGGTCTTTTTTTGAATTTCTAGTCAAAGCGAATAGATTATGAATCGATTTTGGAATTCCTTTGAAAAAGGTTGCAATAAGCAACAGCAATAAGCAATATAAAAATCTGTATGTGTTTTGGTTTTATTGTTTAACGTATAATATTAAATTGTATTCATGAGGATGATCACGTTGGACAAATGAGTCATTGTCTCATTGGATAATATCTCTGATCAATTAGTTTTGCAAAACTTGAAAACATTTTGAGAATTCAACCTCATAATGGAGCAAATCTGTAATAATCTCATTTTTAAATCTCTTAATCAACATTTTTGTATATCTGGGGGTGTCAAGATGAAAAGTGGGGGGGGGGGGTCATTGGCCCCCACTCCCCCCACCACCCTTCATACGCGCCTGAATCTACCTAAACGTCTCAATCTGACTTATTTTGACTTAGCCTTTGCTTTTGTGTTAGTACAGATTTTTCCTCTGATCAAACTATAAGAGAACTCAATACTTTTGGTTGAGAAGTGAAAATAGATTACATGGCGTATCAGTATAATATTTAATGTTGAGTTCTTACCTATCACGCGAATTTTGAAAAAGATTAACTCATATTGAAATAAATTTAAAATTTAAATCAACAGATCACATGCATCCTGATCGCCATCAATATTATTGGATCCTGATCCTGATTATACGCTCTCAAGAGATCAGCAAATAGGTAGGTACTCAATACACATTGCATTCTATTGAAATTGCATTCTATTGAAATTGCATTGCACGGTATGATTCATTCTGTATGAACAGTAAAAACTAGCTTATAAAATAATATCAGTTCTTATCTTATTTACAGATACTCTGTTTGGATGTTTGCAGACATTTTTCTCAGGGGGGGAGCGGTGGGCAAATTGAAACATGGGGGTTTAAAGTATTTTATTTTTATGCATGGTATTTAATTGATATTTCTTCAGCAGAACCCTAAATTTTGATCAGCAATTATATTTAGTGTGCAAAATATTGCTTTCCCCGCAGTTTTCTTCTCATTTGGAAAGAAATTTGTGACATTGAAAAGCTAATTGTATTACATAGCTTCACTTAATATTTTATACAAAATGCTCACAAGTTCACAGCCTATAATTAATTTACAATACGATTGAAGGAAACATTGATTGTTGTCGTTGAGCTCGGAGAAGGGGGAAGGGGGAGAACTCTGCCCCCCTTTCAAAACATGCCTGGAGTCGCCCTGGTTACAATAGTTTAGGCATTGACAAGCAAAAATGTTTCCCAGTAATCTCAATGTTTTTATACATAATTCTGAGCTAAAAAATGTGATATTGCTAATAGCTTAAGGCTGAATTACACGATTCAAGTTTCCTTGAATTCAACCCTTTCAAGGGGGTTGAATTCAAGACTTGGATCGTCTAAATGATAACATTGAAGCATTTAACAAGTGTCCAAGTCTTGAATTCAAGACATCTCTTCAGCCTTTCCACTTAGAACATGTCCTATTTTTCTTCAAGTCTTGAAATACTTCAACCAATTGTTAATTTCACCGCAACTTCAATCAACAATAAACATTAAATCGTCTAAAAACTATTTCAAGTTTTCTTGAAATCAAGGGTTGAATTCAATCCCTTCAAGGAAACTTGAACCGTGTAATTCAGGCTTTAGTTAAGTTGAGTTTAGTGTTGAACAAGACACGTTTTTCTTGCAGGCAGTGGCGGCGTTACGGGGGAGGGCCACTGCCCCCCACGAAATTACCGTGCACCCCAAGCTTGTCCCTCAGTCAAACTGCACACTATAAATATTGCCCCCTCCGTTTTTCCCTGTTCTGACACCTCAGCATCTTTTTCAGGCGTCGTAAACAGTAGTAAACGTGTTTTGTTCAATCTAAGTTAACTTGTTGCGAAAAGAAAGGAAAACACCCAGTTTGATCAGAACCGTATTCTTATTCGTTTACCTATCGAGAGGGGTAATTGCCAAAGTGACTAAGTGAATGTTCTGTGCTCTCTAGGTCTCCTTCATTAATTCTCGACTAATTGTCAACCGTCTCCTTCAAGAGTTATGAACTTAGCTCTTTGGCAAGCGGCGCCAAGCTGTGTAGATGGTACTTTACAGCGTGGCGTCGCGCCGCCCAGCGTCGGCCAGTTGAAGCG
Source organism: Leuctra nigra (assembly GCA_934045905.1). Lineage (NCBI taxonomy): Eukaryota > Metazoa > Arthropoda > Insecta > Plecoptera > Leuctridae > Leuctra > Leuctra nigra. The sequence continues at coordinate 33,179,556 of OW203761.1, read as the reverse complement.
TCGTGGGGGAGTGAGGGGTTAGGAGGAGGGGGCATCTCCCACAGTACAGAGTAATTATAACCGATAAAATGCACTCAGTGTTAATGAAGACAGTCTTCAAATAAAAGCGCTCAGCATTAAAAGAGATATCAATAACTAAGGGGGATAAAGATAATGTAGGTAGTCCTCTTCATATTTTGAGCTCAATTAAGTATCAACAGTTGATGTTCAATCTGCATGTAGGTATGTAAAATTGAATAACATGCCTCAAAGTGCATAATGTAGTCAAAATTTAGAAGAAAGTTGGTGTTGTCATTGTATGTGGAAGAAATAATCTTTCCAATTTACAGGTAGGTATATTTCTCTCGTCATAAAATGTAACATTAATGTAAAATGTTTCATAATAACCTAAACCTATACTTGAAGTACCTACTTCCTTATTATAATTTCTACACTGAGGCCCTACATCACTGAGATATTTTCGTCGATAGTCAATATATTTAGATGGTAGGTTAGATCACGACCGCCTCCATCCCACCTTCCATTTTCATTTTCATCATCAACATCATCGTCCAATAATCCTCATTTTCATTTATCTGTCGCAATTAGCCTAATTGCAGTTGCAGTGCAGAACAATTCGACGTTAGAATCCATTATAGACTAATATTATAATCTACAAAATTTTACTGAAAAGTTATTTGAAAAGTGTTTCATTTTGAATCAAGATTTATTGTCAGTAGGTTAGGAACAGTCTTTAGTGGCGTGCAGCACTCATAATGCTGCATGCAGCAAAATATGACGATATATCATTGCTTGCTTTGCACAATCTCCCCGTCTAGAGTGCATTGCTTTTACACTCCGATCTTTTTTTGTAATAAGTAAGTATTATGTAAAATTTGGAATGTATTTGTTCAGATATTAGGTAATTGATGTTGTGCCGACTTACCCATTGCGTGCAAATACCAAATGAAAAGTAGCGCAAAAAAACAATAATCTAGAATCCAGACTTTTTTAGCTTTATCAAAGAAGATGGAATTTGACAATCTTGCAACAGTCAACACTTGAAGTAGGTGACGAATAATTTGAATACGTGCTATTCATTTGCACTATATTATTTTCTTACTATGCGTGTTCTTACTATAACTCAAGAAACGATATTTTTTGGTTTAAGGCCACAAAATATAAGGCCAGGCATTTAATAAGGCCCAGTTGCTGATTCTCATACAAGGATTTTTTCTATGATATTGAAACTGATGGCATTCGATTCCTTGCTTTATAAACCATTTTTTCATTTTTTCATTTTCATTCCATTTATTATTCATTCATCATACAGGGTCATACAGTAAAAATCATGGCACCTCCATAAGCCAAACTGGCCTGTGCAGAGGTACACTTGGCCAAACAAAACTTTAACGTTCAATAAATCTGATAGGCTGATAAATGTAAGATCACACCATCAGAAGTCAGTCTGAGCGATCTCATTGTCTCACTCTAGTAGGTGACCTCACATTTCAATGACAATAACAATCTTTGATTGGTTATGGGACATGACCATTGACCAGCAGTCATCAAATTTGGTCAACGTTCAAGTTTTGTTTGGCCGAGTGTACATGCGGAATATTACTAATAGAAAACATATTACTATTAGATACAAAATCCTGATGATAAACAATAATTACAATAAGCATATAGATGTAGAAAACACTACATTAGTCATGATATACTAAAAACAATTGTGATCAGTATAAATGTATTTTAATTATATAACTGAAAAAATGCTAATTATACAAATGGAAACTACGTCACATAAATTATACTTTTGAACGAGGAAACAGGAGTATTAAATATCCAAACTTTTAACTTAGATTTAAAGATTTTATAAGAAGCTGCCGACGACACCAAAGTGTTTCTAATATCAATTGGTAGAAAATTATATAACTTAGGAAGTTAGGACCAATGAAAGCCCCATAATTTGCAGTGCTAACTTCATTGGTCAGAATCGAGGGCCTCGTCTGAGTTCTATGACCTCAGACCTTTGGCATTTTGCGGTCGCACTTTTTCAAGCTGATTGTAAAAATGTGTAAATTCGGCCAGTAAATTGCGCCAATGTGTGTTAATATGTTCATATCAGGGGATCGAACCCGAACCTGAACCTGAACCTGAACCCGTAAATGATCGGATTCGATGCCCTGGTTCATATACCCCTAGATAATATTCAACCAGTGTTATTCTTCATCTGTCATTTCCTGAAAGATTCACTTAGATTACCACATTCCAAAATTTTCTAGAGTACTTTAAACAATACATTGAAAAGCAATTAATAATGCCCACCCTTTCGCAGTGGTTGAGAGCAAAGCAATACATTTACATAGGAAAATACAATAATGTTACATTTTTACTCTAGTATATTAAATTATTGACTATTCTATTATAATTAGTTTTTATGACAGACAAGCATGTAAAACTTTGACTTTATTTAGATTATTCTATTTGTTTTCGGTTATTTTTTATTAGTTTTTACTTAATTTTAATTTTTCATGTTTTGGTATAATAATATTTTATTTTTTATTTTTTTATTAGTTTGTTTAATATATAATATATTATATTTATTTTATTTTCCTATATTTAAAAAATATATATTTGCAAGTGGGCCTTAATAACTTTTTAACTAGGTACCATTGACAATTTTATTGTAGTTTTTCGTTTTATCATATGTCAAACATATATCAAAGTGTATGAATACATTAATTTCTATTGTGTATATTTATTTTACTGTTCCTTTAAATTAGGTGGGCCTTATTTGTGCCCCTTACCTTACCTTTTCAGTTATCCTGAATGTATTGTTTTGAACACCCATCGGAACCAAATAAGGCAACATGGCGGAAGTGCTCAATTTTTGGGACTGTATTATAATATGCAAGTATTTTCTGATGACAGTATTTTCCTTTTTTAAAAATTAGAATGTGCGAAATCATGATAATCCTCTAGTACACGTGCGAGGAAACCCAGAGAATAACAAAATAATAAGGTGTCGGTGTATGACAGGGCCACAACTCCATAAGATGGACTGTATTTTTTGTGATCATCTACAAATTACAACCACATAACACATTTCGCTTGTGTTCGCTCACATTTCCGGAATAAAATGCAATCTTTCATTTCTGCTGCTGGCTGTTTATTCTCACCTTGTTGGTTCAAGGTTCAAGCTTTGAAATCATCTCAGCTCAGTCACCTCCCCAGTTTAGTGTTTAATTCCTTCTAATGAGTGCTTGGCGCCCTATTTCTGATTCACTAGCAACTGACTAGCAACTAAATATTAGTTCCTGAATCTGTTAGTCAGTTTGTGATTCTCCACCCTACCTACCGCACCACCACCCACCCGGGTCAGGTACCCACACACCCCCAAAAATTCCGGCGCATTTGCGCCAAATTTCAATAAGTCGGCACGCCACTGTTTTAGAATTATGAAGAAACTTACAATAATATACTGCGCGTATAATGTCATATTTAATAAGTATGTATCACATCACAAAACTTACAGTCAATAGGGAATATAGTACATGTTTTATTAAAAAGTAATTTCAATATAACAACATTTTTCACTTATGAGTTTGAAAGTAAACAAAAACTCGACAGGAATTCCGTTTTCCCGCCAAAATGTCTGCTGAATTTAAATTTCATATTTATGAATGAAAAATAATACACTTTTGAGTGTGAATTTGGAAACATATAAAACTTGCTTATGCATATTCCCTACTTATTATGTATCTTTGTGTCATATTTCCTACTGTGCTGCATTTCGTTTGTTTAGGTGGCAGAGATTACCTACAACCTGCTTCTTTCATTTTATATTGTTACAGAAATCACGAAGATCATTCATTCTAAGGATAATACTAACAGGAGTTTCTTAAATTCACAAATAATTAAAATGTTGTGTTTCAATTTTCATATTGTATGATTTATTTTGACAGATATACCTAGTAAGAACAGATTATTTTTTAGTTTGCATAATAAACTTAGTAGGTAGCCTAACTACTTTCATACTAGGAATGTGTATGGTATTTTCCATTCAACCATGGTCTACTAGTAAGACATACATATTTCAATTTCAATGTGACAAAAATATCGGGTTTTCATGATTTTAAATTAAAGATATTTGAACTGTAAAAATGGATCACTGATATTGACAAATTTAGGTACCAAATTATTATCCCGAAAAGTAATTAATCCGCTTTTAGCAACACATATCAAAGTAGGTTTGCTTTGCTTTACATTGCAGTTGGTATTTATTAACATTCACCTAACTGAGGGATTCAGTAAAAATCATATTTCAAACTTTGATTCTGTTGCTGTCAAAGAATAATGTGTTATAATTTCATTAGTGTAATTCCTTCTAACCGAATTATACCAGACTTGGACATTAGGTATCTAGATAGGTACATGGATCTCATTCTCATACCTATTATATTCATATTATTCATATTATTCTCATATTATTATATAATATTTGCATCTTGAATTTTAAATATGAAATTTAAATCATACTTTAAAACATTTATAGAGATGATTTATTTCTTGTGGCATGGCATTGTTGTGAGATCATGTTTACAGTGCTCTCTTACCCAATCATTAAGAAAACCGAAGTTAAATGGAGTTCTTATTTTGTTAGAGAAATATTAGTTTACTATAGAAATATAAGTAGGTAGTTAGGTGTACCTTACCAATAAATATAATTCACAAGAATATTTACAGAAAAGTTATATTATTTAACAACATTAAGGTTTAATCTAATTAAGTGTCTTTCAGAAAGTAAAACTGCAAGGTCCCCATACTGGGGCATTAAAATGTCTTTTCAGTTTTCACTAATAAAGTATTAACTCATAGACTACATGAAGAATATATATTTTCACTTTCAATAATTAATACTTATCAAAATAATAATCGAGTCCAATCGGCCCACACATTGTTTCATCCGGAATCGCTCAATCCATCGAGCTCATCTTCGTCGCCTCCCATGGCCCTCCAGAAGGCCATGACCACCTCCTCAGCAGCGGCCTTGCGACTCTCGCTTGGCATGACGGACACTTGCTCTTTCATGTTGTGCAGTTGGTCGAAGAGAGTCGAGAACCCAGCAATTGCACCGGCCTCTTCCGACTCATCTGCAAATAGGAATGCCATGTTATTTAGGACATTTCACGATAGTATCTTTCATCCTAACCAACCCAATTTTAGTAAATTATGGAATAGTTTCCGAATCGAGTACCTACATATAATTATAAAGTAGGTAACTAGGATCCAGAGACAAAACACTTATGAACAAGAAGAGTCACCAGGGTCGCAGCTCATGAAAAGTAATTGAAATCCAGGTGGCATTGCATGTACCGAAATGAACGTTCAGAGGCTGCGTACTACAGTTTCTTCTTAGCGAGTACTGCGGGTTGCTGTTAGGGGTAGATATAGTGACGTAGATTGACTGACTGAATGCGAATCACAACTCACGAGCCAAATCACCCCTCACAGAGCCGTCAGACAACTCAACTTCATTAATTTCAATTTGTCATCATAATATGTGAATGAAAAACTTCCTGGGGTGATTTGCACTTCCGTACTTTCGGCGATTTACCTATGATAATAAGAGAGGGGGGGGCAATTAAAGATGGCAATACACGAAGGCCGTCAATAATCCGTAGAGATAACATCCCCGTATAATATTATGTCAGTTCCTGTGTTTAGTTCAATCCCTTGATAACATTGGAAGGAGAAGAGCTCAATTCAATTATTAATTGAGCGAGCAAAGCGAGCGTCTCCTTTTGGCTCATTTGGCACGGGCCTCTGTTTTTTTTTTGTGTGTTTTTCTGTTACTGATGATATACAGGTTAGAGTTTTTCTTCGATCGAGCTGAAATTTTGCACACGTGTTCGGACATTCTCTGGGCGTTGCTGACCCTAATGGTTTTGAAATCCATTCATTGCTTAAAATTTAAATAAACATCTCCTGATAGGTTGAAAAATGAAAATGGTCTTCAATAAATCTGATCAAACTCATATTTTGGCTATACAGGTCAGAGTTTTCCTTCGATCGAGCTGAAATTTTGCACACATGTAGAGACAACTTTTTCTGTTTGTAGATCCCAATTTTTTTGAAATCCATTAATTGGTTAAAATTTAAATAAACATCTCCTTATGGGTTGTAAAATGAAAATGGTCTTCGATAAATGTGATCAAACTCAAATTTTGCATGGTCATTAAGACCAACAATGTCTCTTATTTTACAAATTTTCAGCCCTATCAGTTAAGAACATATGCACTTATTGACATTTTTAATAGCTGTCAGAGATGAAGTATCGTAATAACTGTTTTTCCACTGCCACATGGATCTGATTTGCTTTAGGAACCACAGTGTTTAGATGCTATTTTCACATTCCAATGAAAAGCAGATTCATTTTTAACGACTGAGTGGATCATTTTTCAATTCAATATGGATGTATTTGTTTTCTGTGCGTTCTGTACGCATTCCGGATCGAGAATTTGAATGTCCCCGTGCTCGCTCATCAACGCATTACACTAAGCGTTTTCCTAGTGTATTTTAAATTTACTGAATGAACAAAATCCTGAAATTAAGCTTTCGGTGCTAATCAGACAAGACATTTTGGAAGTGTTGTAAAATCACAAAACAGTAGGTACTTATACGTCATAGACCTACACTCCACAATACACTCAATCAGCAATGTCGGTCCCAGGAATCAAACCCGGGATAAATAAAATAATTATTAATTTTATAATTATTTCATTAAAATAATAATATTTGGTGGTACTGGTACCTATTCTAGCTAGCAAAAGGTGAAGGTTAAACTTTTAACAATGTAAGGGGGCATCCATCAATTATGCCAGAGTTTTTTATGCCTTTGCCCCTCCCCCCAATTCCCATTTTGTCACAAAATTGATAACCCCCCCTTAATAATAATGTCATATATTTATCCCCCCCCCCCCCACCATTTCCAAGCATATTGCGTAATTTTTATATAGGTAGGTAGTACCTAATTTATTTATTTTTATTGTACCTACCTATTACGGTTTTACTTTTATTGCAAGGCAATATTTTAGGTTTTTATATGTAAATTTTAAATCGAAGTAGCTAACTGGTATCACTTCACTTCAATAAAAGAACCAAATTAAAATTCAAGGTGTGTACTGTGTACCAAACTAACTCACGAACTTGAAAGTTACTATTTTATTTTTAAGTACCTGTATTAAAATATTTGGGAAAGTTTAGTTTCAATGAAGTGTTATTAAGTCACACACCTCTTACCTCTTACACACCACACCCCCTCCCTCCCTTGTCACACTGTGTCACAAATTGCGATACAAACTGCGTACCTACGTAATTAATGGACACCCCCTATATAAGGATTACCACCAACCTATTTCCTCATCGATGTCCCTATTACTAGCAATAAGAAGATTGTCCAGATCTTGCTCCAGCTCTTCAACACCTGGTCCGTTAAGAGCAGACTGAACGTTACGAGACAGCTGCGATGACTTCTCTTTCATGAGGAGGTTGGGCCACAGATGCGCATGCATCGCTTGGACCACTCGCTTGATGCCTGTCGTCTCGATGAAGTCTTGTTCTTCCTCCCACTCCAAGTCCAGTTCAGGGTTGAGTTCAACGAGCTCAAACCCGCGCTCAATGCACCAATGTTGAGCTGAAATAAACGGGTGGTGAGGATGTGAAGGAATAAGATAATTAAATTGAAGTTGAATTCACAAAGGAAGAATGAGTGTAATGATTGTAGTATTGTCACTTACAACTTACAGTCCTAGTGCAAATCAAAACAACATTACAGTCTTTCAGGAGAGCCAAAATATGAAATTAAATAAACAAACTGAATGGATATGAATATGAAACAAAATATGAAGTAGGTATGTGCATCTACTGAGACAATAGGGTAGGTATTAAATTGATTAGAAAAAAAATTTGGTGCACACTTTTCTGCTCCAATTGCACCCATTTTTACCTACCTTTTACTTTAGCGATGCCGACTGGAGGAGCCTCTTCACATCTGTCGCAGAGTAAAATCTGAACTTCCGGTTCAAACTCCTTTAGGAACGCCAGCCAGCTTCCCACAACGTCCAGACCATCATCCTGTAAACAGACAACACGCAGATGTGGAGTAGAAGTTCACGTTTGATAATGTTTTTATGTTGTTCTGAATAAAATCTGAATTCCTGTTCTGAATTGACAATGCCAAACAAGATGTTTCATGATGCAGATTAATGAAAAGTGGATAATTTGGAGGAAATACATAAAAAGAATGTTAGATAGGAACACTGTGTACCTAGTAGTAGAGCAGTTAATTCCTCAAGTTTTATTTCACATGTTAATTTTAGAAGTGAAATTATCTCTAGTATTTTCTGTTTTTAAGCTCAACTTAAAGATACCATAACTTTCGTTCCACTGCTATATGCCTATATATGGGATTTTTTCAGGGATGTACGAAGTCAATTGACCAGTCAATTGACCGGACAATTGACCGGTCAAATACGTTTTATAATTGACCGGTCAATTACAAAAAAAAACTATTATTTTAATACAATAAAAATATAAATAAAATATTCCATACATTAGTGAGAGACTGTATCTGCTTTACTCTGTTCTCAACTCTCACTTCTGTATTGATGTCAGATCATAGACTATCAAATTTTGAAGATATAATGTCATTAAACAGAGAGAGACAGAAGAAAATACTTACCGCCAAAATTTTCAAACTATAAGGTTGGCCAATAAGACAAGCAAATCAAGGCCAATAAACCCAGTGGTGGAGACTAAGTTAGGTTGTCAGTCAACTCATCTGCTCAGTGCAACCTAATGTGCAAGTGCAACTCAACTAATTGTTATTGCTAGTGCTAATTAAATAAAAAAAAAAAAAAAAAAAAGTTAAATAAAAAAATCAATAACAATGTAATAAGTAAAAATGTTAATGCGTTTTCTTTCAATTTACTCTGATTAGAATTTTTTATTTGAATTAATTTTTCCTTAATAATCCTGTAACAAATTTATGAAAAATAACCAAGTAGTTAAGCACAACAAAATATATAAAGTGTGATTTTATATTTGACCGGTCAATTGACGTCAAATACGGTCAATTGACCGGTCAATTTCCATCACTAGATTTTTTTGAGCCACCCCAGGTATTATACCATGGATTTATATATAGTACTGTAACTCCATGATTATACTACAAAAAGCAAAAAAAAATCTCATAAAATAATTTCCAAAAAACTGTATCTGTGCCTAATCTGTAGGTATACAAATTTGTATAATAGGGAATGCATAAGTTTTTAAATCCGGTTAAAATACAATACTATTTCAAAATACCAACATAGTACCTATATGTTGGTAAAACACACTAGGTTTATTTAATCTCAAAAGTGTAAATTTTCATTATTGGTACTTATAGTGACCCAGTTCTGTCTGTCTGGGTGTCAGGAACGCCGGCGCGCATCACACTCCATTTATTGAAAATGGATGGTGTTACATTGCCAAGGCAATTATGTCTAAAATTAAATTACCTAGAGCCGTCTTCTGCTTTTTGTAAATAAATAAATAGCTGAAACTCACCTCACCACAGACGCATACCTTCTCCTTTTGTATTTGTATCAAATCTACTCTAATACATAATAACTGTCAAATTAAATAGACATTCCACAGAACTCCTCCTCCTTCCAACTAGTCCATTAGTTATTATACCTACTCACTCTTTTACTGTCAAAGTTGATAACAGCAGCCTCAACAGACAAAGCAAACTTCTCGCTTCCAAGTGTTTTCTTTTCTATCGAACACAGATTTACATCAGCAGTGTAATACTTCGTGCTAATCTGCCATGGGTATGCTTTGATGCCATCTTCTAAGCATGTGGGTTCTGGTAGGTCATCAACACCAAGTATAACTGAAAGCAAAAATAAATTACTATGAATAGAAGGTTTTGGCTTGGAAGCAGTGGTGGAACTAAGGGACAGCAGAGTAGGTACACATTAACAACCACCACAGTGGTATCGGCTTCAGCCACTAGCCAGTAGCATTGGCTAGTGGCATCGGCTTACGATAATTTTTTAATTTACACACAGCAATGCCCTTTACCTAATGACTGCAGCGGCTCGAGATATTACAAACATTTACACGTTAACCAGGACTTAAACATTGCTAGTCAGTCATACCCTCCTTGCACACCCAGAAGAAACTATCGGATCCGGTAATTATACAATAAGCGTATTCACTCTAGCCTTCCCCATGGTGGGATGAAGGAGCAATGCTATAGTGAATACGCTTATCGTAAATTTACCTCGGATCCTAGGTTGAATGTAGAGAAGGTAGTAGGTAGGTAGGTAGGTATCTATACTACGGAAATTAATCCCACTGAACACTACAACATCTATGTAATATATATAGGACACTGCCTCGACTCTTATATAAGGTACGGTCTTACTAGGTAGTACGCAGACACTATAAAAGGTAGTAGGTACTAGAGTAGGTATACTGCTACCTACCTACACTGCCTGCTACTATTGCTACCTACCTAGCTGTCATCCTACTTACGTTTGATTATTTCGTCTGGATGGGATCCTGTGCAACTAGCAACAACTGCACAAGGCTTATACTCCATAACTAATATAACAAAAATATATTTATATCACGTATAGCTCTAAAACGGTTATAATATAATTACTGACAATTGACAACTCAAACGACGATGACACTCTATGTCATAATATTAGGTTATGTTTGAAATGAAGTGTCCTTGATAAATCAACGCCTTCTTGCTTGAAGATCTGAAGTCTAGAAGGCAGTGACATACATATTTTGCAAAGTGGACCTTGGAAATTGAAAATGGTGGGCCTAGATTGACAGCAGCGAGCAAGTACTGTACTGTGGCCGTTTCTTAATTTTATTACAATTTTAAGCAGATTCGGCCAGACGCTTTAGATTCACATTACTTTGGTCCGTTTACTAATTTTACTTCCATGTTTGTAAATGCCACTTTCATGAATAAAGAAGATGGTAAGTGGTCTTTTAATCGTTCATAATTTCTCACTAATGACAGTTTTTTGCATTGTGCAAATGGGGTGTAGTTTGGGTCTAGATCAAGATTGAAATTTGAGATAAAATACACTATGATAAAGTTATCATAACATCAACACGTGTTCTTATGTCTGTTTATTCTTACAGTTGGCGTAGGACTCGTATTCCTTATTAATGCATTTTGAGTCCTTAAAAGTGGTTTCCGAGCACCTTGTCGAAAGGATAAAATTGGAAGAAACAGCTTGTCGAGATGTGCCAACTCTGCTTTTGTCCAACCCACGAGAGCTTCAACAATTCGGCAACATGAACAATAACTTTATGTGTTCAACAATGTTCTTAATGAATGATAGTCTCCAGCCAAATAGCATTCATCAATCAACAAGTACGAACTCAAAGAAACATGATGTCGAGTTATTCAATATTGCATATGACAAGGGGTGTAATTTTGATGCAGCGAACTCATTGCTCCGAGCAGGAATGATTACAGCCGATAAAAATTTTCTGGCTCATCGAGGGCAGCTACATTTAACTGCTCAAGAATGTGGAGAATTGTTCTTAAAGAAAATAACAGAATCAAACAGTATACTAGGAAATGAATCGCACAATTTAAGTACAAGTCATCCTAACAATCCATGTAATATAAATGATCATTCAGAAAGTAGGTTACCTGTAACATCTAACAACAGTAACAATACGAATGCAAGTGGGTCAAATTCATCAAAGAGTTGGCCAAAATCTCGTCAGACGTTTCGAGTGGACAAGGAGCGGCCCTTCTCGTGTCCGGAGTGTGGCAAGTCGTTCCTGCTGAAACATCACCTCGTGACTCACGCGCGTGTCCACAGCGGCGAACGGCCACACATCTGCACTGAGTGTGGGAAGAGCTTCGCTCACAAGCATTGTCTCAGCACACATCTCCTCCTTCATAGTAGTCAACGACCCTACCAGTGTACAGACTGTAAGAAGTCTTTCACGCTCAAACATCATCTTGTTACTCATTCTCGTGTTCATAGTCGCGACCGTCCGTTTATTTGTCAGGAGTGTGGTCGAACTTTCCCACAAAAACGGCATCTCGTAACGCATGCCAAGTTTCATTCCGGGGAGCGGCCCTTCGTGTGCGAAGAGTGTGGAGAGTCATTCTCGCAGAAGGAGCATCTTGTGATGCACTCGAGGTTTCACGGCGGGCAACATTCTTATGCGTGCACGGATTGTGGAGCATCATTCGCTCGTAAGTTCGAACTTGTCAACCATGAGCGACTCCATGGACGGCAACCTCATTCATGCAATGTGTGTGGAAAAGAGTTCCTTCAGAAGAGAACTTTGTTGGCTCATGTTCGTCTTCATGTTGATGAGTTCCCATGCCAACAATGCGGTGAGGTGTTCCCCAACAAACCAGTCTTAACCGAACACTTTGCCGTTCACATTCAAGAAAAAGCTTTCCTGTGTCGTAATTTTTCCGCCATATCTCCGCATTTCCTCTGTCCTCAGCAAGCGAAGGCATCTACAACGAGTGCCGCTGTCCAGACGGACTCTCTCCACAAGCCAAAGCCTCACGTCTGCACAGACTGTGGGAAGTCATTTACACAGAAGCATGGTTTAACGCAGCACAACAAGCGCCATCTTACAGGAGAAGGCTGTGATGTTCGTAATCATATATGCAGCAAGTGTGGTAAAGCATTCTTCCAAAAGAATCACCTTGCCCTGCATTCGCGACAACACATGGAAGTTGTTATCAAGAAGGAAGATTGTGAAGCATCACCTGTTCTTAACCATAACAACTCATCAACAGCAACCTCATCACAACCCACACAGCCTTCCCTTGCAATATACCTTGATGCAACTCCTGTCCTATCTATTCTTCCTCCTCATCCTTCAACGACTATATCAACAGTCTCTTCGAATCAATCGAGAGTCACAACTCTTGCTCAGACGAGAACATCGTTCACTAGTTCCAATTCAATTATTACAGTCTCCCCTTCAGCACCCATTTCATTAGAGTTATCAGATCCGTCTTCTGTTGACCAGCTTAGCTCTACAGATAGAAACTGGCAAATCAGTGGATCACCAAAAGTTCACCAGTCCTAAATAATCAATAGCTAATCTTTATATTCATTCTAGCCCCGTGAACTAAACTTCTCACGCCACATCACTGAGATGACTGATAACTGAACTGATTCTATTAGGTAGTACTATTGAGGGACCCTCTGTAAAAAGGGAATTTTTTAATGAATTTTATGAACTCATTAGTCGTAGTAGCCTAAATTGAAGATAGGCACCAAGAAATCCTTAATGGTACCAAACTTCTCTTGGTGCGTCTCAATTCTACATACGTTGGCTAATTGTTATGTCATCACTCATAGTCATCACACTTCTTCAAAGGGCTCCTCGCTTTTCTCAAAACCTACCATTTTACATAGGTACCAGTTATCTATTTAGTATTACATACATTTACATAACTAGCAAGATATTCATGCACACTGATAATTTTCTAGATTGTAAATTGCTGTTGTAAATATTATAAATTGCTGTTGTCTGTGTTAAACAAACTGTGTACTTAGGTAAACTGCGGAATATTATTAGTACCTAATTAATTTACCTTCTACCTACTGTTAATTGAAACAAAACTGATATTTGGTTCAACTTAATTCAAATGTTGTTATTTTCAAAAGTACTAAATACAAAGTCAAAAGGAGACATTCAAGAAAAATATATAAGCACACTCTTTGTTATTGTTAGTCAGGGCCCTGATTCTACAACTCCATTGCAGTTGCCTAGCAATTATTTCAATGTTAAGTATATGGATTGCTAGGCGACCGCAATGGAGTTGTAGAATCAGGGCCCAGTGCTGTTTAATTTGATTCTACTAAAATAATATATTGCCTTTACAGGAAATTACCTATGTAACTATTTAATTAGAGTACCTACCTATCTGACTAGTTATAGAAAGATTCAATGCAGTATTACTACAGGTGTTATGGTTTTATAAACAAATTAACCATTCTCAAAATGTGTTGGTTTAGTTATCCAATGGCTCTAGGTAACTAAATGTGTAACCTAGTCTCACTGTTATGTAATTAAAATGTCAATGTGAATATGAACTTGTTATTTATTTATTTAGCAATATACCTAAAAATGTTTTTTAACATACTCAAAAAAGAAAACAATAGTTACTCATGGCTTATTTAAATATTTATTGGTGTTACTGTTAAATGAACACATTTATTTTAAGTTTCTGGCAAAATGCATAAAAGTTCTGTTTTCTTGTCCTTATAATCTGCAATTACTGATCAATTACTGATCAGGTGATTCAGATTAGGGGATTTGTTGATCTAATATTGATCGTGATTTGGCCATGTAAAATTTCTTGGGAACAATTTCATTTTTCAACCAATGAGAAGATTTTCTTAAATTTTCAAGCAATCTGAGTATTTGACTATATTGCAAAATTTCAGCTTTGATGATTTTGATATTGCAAAATTTCAACTTTATTGGAACATTTTATAGTTTCTCAAAAGCGGACTCTTTTTTATGTTATCCAATCTGGGATAAACAGAAGAGACCTTATTTAGATTCAGAATCAGATTGAAAATTTAGTATTTGACAACATAACAACAACCCGCCGACTTACAGTTTTCTCGTCAATTTCAGAAAACTGTGTTTTCAGTTGTGTTTTACCAATGGTTTTACCAAATCAAATATATTTTACTAAATCTTGAAACATGAAAAGTAACACATTTTCTCACTGTATCTCAGTTGCTCAATAATGCGACTTGTCCATGAAAATTCGTTACACAACTTAGGTAGGTAATGCTACTTTTTTAAGTAGGCAAATTGCAATAGTACCTACACTTGACAATGTTGAAGTAGGTAGTGTTAAAAATGCGATTCTTGACTACAATATTTATCATGCATGATGATGCACCAAACTACTAAGCATAACATTACGACTGAAAATAATTTCAAATGTATGTGTGTGTGTTGAACACAAAGTCGAACGAAGTCCGAGGACTACGTTTTGCCTCAGTAGGTAGGTATACGTCATAAGTGCGCCGTTAAATCTTGTTATTCATAGTTTTAAGATAGTTTACTGGAATAGGATCTAGCGTAAACTTCGGATTGGTGAATTTGTTTATCACTACCTTCTTCTTTATCGTAGATATGTACTAACATTACCTATATAATTCTTTAGCCGATTTTCTAATGAATTGAACGCAGGGATTAGCATCTGCGGTTTAAAAACGGAACAAATTACCCTACAAACACTGGGCGGCCCGGGCTTCTGCCCATCTAGCGCCCAAGTGGGACGTCCCGGGCGGGAACTGCAAGGGCATGCCCTGGGCCTGCCCAACGAAGCCCAACCGATCCGTTTTATCTGGCTGTAAAATTTCTAAGAATGTCCCGCCTTGGCCCCGCCCGGGAATGGCTAGGGACGGCCCGCGCGGGCGCTACGAATGTTTGAATTTGAGCTGCTGAAGTGACGTATTTTTTTCATATTTATAACTTCATTTCTATAATAATTACATCAACATTTCACATGGATATATTGATTTAAGAATAAATAAGTTTACAATTCCAAAGCATAGTATTCATGCCATTTTAAACGTTATAAGTAAAGTTTCTTTTATGAACTCGGCAGTCGGCCATCTTCGTGAATCAACTTGTTTCCGTTCCTCCTTACTTTCACAGTTTCAAACGCGGCGTTTGACGTTTGTTCATGAGTGTGTAGTTTACGTCCTTTTGAGTGATTTTGAATGTGATTTCAATTATTATCTGTGTCCGTGCATGCAGTGTTCACTGCCGAATAGTTTGTCTCAGTTCATACCATTTAATGTGACACAAATCGTGAAATAATTACAGTTTTGTGCTGCCTATTTTGCTTGGATTTTCATCACAGAGCCCTACAACCCATTGAAGGTGAGTCTTCATCAGAACTACATAAGTATCCAGGCATAATTAATCGTTGTTACTTTAGTTTTGTATGCTGGGGATACTAATAAACCAATAGTGTAAACAAAAGTTCAGTAAACATTAACCTCAAATGTAAAATATTGAAATGTAGAAATGTATGCAAAGTAAAATTTCCAACTAGGAGGTAGGACCTGTAACTAGTTTAGGTATTTATAAAATAAATAAAGTATCTAGGTAAACAGTTTGCTTGGCGTGGTAGTGTATACATATCAGTGGTAGTAGGTAGTTAGTAGGAGTGGCTACCTGTAGGTAGGTAGGTACTACCTACCTAGTACGTACCTCCGCCTATTTTGGAAATGTTTTCACCTCTACATTAACCATCCCACATACCTAGGTACCTACTGCAGTTTTAATAATGTTACTTGTTAAAGGTGAATCTACTCTGGAAGAAAATAGGCTATTAAGATATCGAACTCCAGAAACAAAGCGCGTATTCCTCAGCAGCGAGCTCGGTGCTGCAGAACCGAGCTGTATCGTCAAACCGAGCCGAAACATTTGAACCGAACAGAGCAGAGTGGTAAATATTTTCATTATATTTAATTATTTAACTTTATCAAGGATTTTAGTTACACAACAATTATTTTTGTTTGTCGTACCTTACAAGGACAATAACAAACATTTTTGTTGTGATCCGAAAGTAAAAATTATGTTGCATGGAAATCACATTCTTGTAGGAGGTAGTAGATACATAAATTGAATGGTGGTCCCGCTTCATTCAAATACATGTAGGTAACATTTTTGAGATTGGATGCTGTCATCCAAAAAAATAAACCGCACCTTTTGAATTTCCTTTAATGCGCCGGTGGTAAGAGAGCAGCCATTCCATGCAAATGCAGACATACATATATGCTGAATTATTAAATGTAAATAAATCAGCATGTTTTTATATTAAATTCATGGTATTTTCTTGCTGATACCTAATCAGTTTTGTGCTAAGTTTGAATAGTTATTTTGTTATCAGTAAAATTGTGGGACCGCATTTAAATTTAAATTTCGTGTCGAAAATAGTCAAGATTCACAAGTGGTCTATGGTCTACTCTGCAGCTTTTTATTTCTTCAACATCACTATAATTATAATTAGAAAAGGAAGGATCTTTAAACTCTTAAGTGTTTTAGTAAGCTACTTTGAATATATTAAATGTGTACCACCATCGCTGTGTAACACGGTAACACTTTTAGTAACTTTTTTAGTATTTTCAATGAAGCATCCACAAATATTCATGAAAATATATTTTTTTTAAGTTTAGTTCATACCTAAACATATCCAATATCTACATTTAGTTGATTGGTCCCAAAGTATTATATTCGTGTTACGGGTGATACAAAACTTGCTGTTACGGGTGTTACGTGTCATTTAAAATAGGAATACTCAACACAAAAACATATCTAGGTGGCACTTTGCATAATTTTGTAATTTTTTAAGATCTAGACCAAGCTTTTAAAAACAATACCTACTTAGAAACAAAAAATAAAATAAAATATGTACTTAAAATTTTAAAATTTTGGGTTCAAAATTTTAACTTGGCTGTTAGTAGTCTATTTTAAAATTTCTGAGGTAAAGAGAACCCTAATTTTTTATTATTGTCGTGCCTTTTTGTTGCGGCTTGCGGTACAAATTTTAATAAAATAATTTTTTTAAAGTATTTTTCTTCTACTCTTGCTGATGAAATAGGTTAATTTTAATTCAAGTTTACATGTAATGCAATAAAATAATGCAAAAATACACGCTGATACCTATTTTAACATAGTCTTTCGTACGACGTAACGTAACACCCGTAACGGCCTGTAACACCCGTAACACAAATTTTATACATTTTTAATTGCATCTGCAAATATTTTAATTTTGCTAAAAATACCTTTTTATGAATGCTGTGACATTGCTTTACAAGAAAAAAAAATGTAATACAAAAGTAAATTCACAGAGTTTGACATATTGTCTTACATGCTAACACAAAATGCTTGTCCAAATTGAGTAACACCCGTAACAGGTATACACAATTTTTTTTATGGGTAGACGTTAATACCTTATTGAGATTTTATTTTTTTCCTACGCTCTCGAACCATAATGTAAATTAGGTACATGAAAAATTTAGAAGGCACAATGATTTACAATGATCCTAACTATTTTTATTTTTCTTATTTTTTCTTATTAGATGCTGAACCATAGCCAACTGACATTTCGGTTTTCATCCACGAAATGTCAGTTGGCTATGGCTGAACATACACCCGTAACACCCGTAACACGGAATGGCTGAGAGGAAATTAATTTTAGTTGCTAACTTTCACCTTACTTTTTGTTGGTTCTACAGATTCACCGTGAACTTGCCTGCTCTATCCTAGAGTCGATTTAAGAGCCTACCTACTTCAATTAAAAAGTAAATTGACTTCTTGGCAAATTAGCAAGATATTCTGGAGATGCACAGGACTTGGGACTTCATCATGTTACCTATACAGAAATGATTCAAACCTCTCTGATGGTAAGCCACATTTGTAGTATTTTATATGTGTAGTATTACCTCTAACCTTACCTAATCACATTTACATGCAATATAGAATGTTCCATATTTTTATTGGGGTTAAATAATAGTTTACCTAATGGTAAATAATTTTACCTTAAGTGATTATTGTGGCAGGTCACACAACACAAAAATGATTTTTGTATTATTCATTGCCAAGAAGTTTATCAATTTACAAATTCTTCATTGAAACTATGTACCTATCTTTTTTTTAGGGATCACTCAGTGCCAAAAATTCAATTTTTTAAAATTTTGCAGCTATAGCAGTTATTTACATTAAATAGTTCTTGTGTAGTACCTAGGTAGAAACTATTTGCTGGCTACAGCCTTGTGCTCAAAAGATTGCATCCGGGTAGATTGCGGATGTCAGTCCTCAACTCCACAAGACTGTGTGCTAATAATTTATGGATGGAATCCAGTATCTGGCCATTAAATCGGAAAATTCTTTTGAGCATAGTGTTAATTGACAAAATTAACAAAATCTTAGCGATAACAAGATCTTGTAAATGTTGCACTTTCATTGGTAGGACCTAATAAAAATTAAAAATTTACACAAAAAACACTTCTAACAATACGCCGCATGTTGCTAAACTTTTCAAGATCTTGTATAAATCTTGTTTAGGCTAGAATCTGTACAATAATAATTGCAAATATCTTGCGAACATTATTAGTACAAGGTACCTTACCTAAATACTTTGCAATTTTATTTTTTCAGATGAAAGAAATACGTATTCAAGTGCATTCATTTTCTTGAAAAACTGAAGATGAAAAATTGTGCCAACATATCCGTGAGTGAAGTAAAATCCGAATTGTGTCTTGTCGATAAAGAGACAGCGTGCCAGACTTACTACCAGGTAGTACCTACCTCAGAATGTTTTGATACTATGTGACGTGTGAAAGTTGAAGGACATTTAAATTATGCTTTTTAGATTTTTGTATGTGCAGTTTGCACTGAGAATATCAATATGAAAGTTATCAGTATGGTCTTTATCGTAGATGCACTGTTAATAATGTATAGAAAATTATTTGCGCATGATGATAACTGCAAAAGTTAGGTACACATATTTTTAGTTTGTTTACTGTCGACATATTTTGCTGCATACACATTTAATGTTTTGTTACTTAATTTTCACGTGCTAATGAAGCTATACCTACCTACTACCAGATGACTTGGTCTACTTCATTTGCAATTTTAAGTGATGTGGTAGTATAATCATTTACAATAATATATGTTTATATCATATGAAACTGTTTTTTTTTTTAATTTTCAGGTTTTCCTGCTCTTTATTATTCCTAAAAATTCAATTGCAGTGTATGATCTCCTATGTGTAGCATTTTATTTTTTGTAATTTATCAAAACAATATAGTAAGTAAGTAGGGAACACCTGAAAAAATTATTATTGAAACGATTCAATTGTCCTGTAAGAGATTATCAAAAAATAATTGCTAATTTCAAAATCCAACAACTGATTCATATAAACAAAAATTATGGATATTTTTATCCTTCTTAATTTTTTTATGAATTAGGTAGGTAATAAGTCTCGTGAAATTTTGTTCCAGTAAGTTTTTAAATGTCAACACAAATAATTACTGACACTTGTCACACGCGAAATGTAAAAAAATTAATCATGCAAATGAAATTCAATTATAATGGGACTTTTGGCGGGAAAAACGACGTATTTCAAGAATCCACTTACACTAATGTGTTACCATGGTGAACCATCCGTCAATTTTCTGTCAATTTTCCTGTTAAGTAATCTATCAAACTTTGTAATTCATTCCTTGAAAACTATTCATCCCACAGCAAAAATAAAAGCACGATCTGTGTTCAGCAACATAATCAACTTTCATAAAATAATACCTATTATTCTGAAATCTGTATTTCACGAGACTTCCCCATTATGTGACAGTCAAGTTGAGGATTTCAAATGATCCCAAAATATTTTCCGAATAAAAATGAGTTAAAAATTAAAACAGTAGGTACCTAGGTACCTTAGGTAAAGTGTCAGGTCAGTAGAACAGCTGTCAAACAAGTATAGGGAAACATGGCGAGACAAAATAACTTAAAATAACCACTGATTAACTTAACAATATACCTGCAATTTTTTGAATTGATATTGACCATTTAAATGCATTTCTATTGTGTTTGAGTAGACCTACTGTTCTTCTAGCATAATAAATTACAACAGTTGTGAAATATTCCGTGAACTGTGAACTAATACATTGACCCTGGAAGGAAATACCTGGTTTATTTTTTTCGTATGGCAACGTACCCTCCGAAATTGTAAAAAAAATCCCGTTTCTCGTGTCACTCACGTTTGCAATCAATTATGTCTTAATGAAACGTATTTTTTTCAGGTACATTCGCATTCAAAATTAGTGCCTACATGCACGTGTCTGGATCAACGGCACGTTTTGTAGGTACTGCGTTTTGAATGAGAGTGTACCTATCTAGATAGCACGTGACCGTTATGGAATGTGCGTAGGGGGAGGGGGCTACTGAGCGAGCAGCTGCTCCCGCGCGGGCCGCCCGGGAGGGGGCCAGGGCCGGCCCATGCCTCCCGCGCGGGCCGCCCGGAAGGGTCCAGGGTCGGCCCATACCTCCCGCGCGGGCGTCATGGGACGGCCCAGGCCGCCGCCCGGGCTTATTCCCAGTGGCAGGCCCCGGGAGTCTCACTCCATGCTAATCACCCATAAGACGGGAGGGCCCTGGGCAGGCCCGTACGCCCATCTGGGACGGCCTAGGACGCGTCCAGGGACCTCCCAGTGTTTGTAGGGTTATTTCAAAATTTTTAATTTAAATATTTTTTTGTAATATATCTTTAATTTTTTCAAATTAAATTATACTGCATATTCTTTAATTAACTATTACTTATGCGACCATCCTGTTGTGAAAATGTTCTAGTGATTGAAAGATTGCATCGACCGCCCGACCTCTCGGGCTATAGCATGCGGCTAGAACAAGTGGTATGCGTGTATTAATGCAATATAACAGATATTACTAGCGTGTCAGAGGGATATTCGGCAGATTGGTGAAGGATGGCTGTCCTCCTGTGAAAGATTTCGCTCTCTGTAAAGAAGGAAAGAAGTCCGAGAAATACATATTTTCATCAATACATGGATTCGAGCTGACAATCGATATGGGCCAATAGGCCTATTTTGAAATAACAAATTTGAGCTGAAAACACCATGAAATAAAGAAAACTACCTTGATATATTGTCATAGAAGTCTACGTATTATCAATAACAATATAGTACAATTGGCACAACTAAAATTGATTGCTCAACTTTTCTGATTGACTCAAAAACATTAGATCGCACAATCCAGTAAGCGATTTCCTTGTCTCACTGAAGTAAGTGAGCTCTCATTTCAATGATAATAACAAGCATCTATTGTTATGCAACATAACCAGCAGTCATTCAAAGTTGATCACAGTTCATTTTTTATTTTACCAAGTGATTTATTTCGCTCTCTAATATAACTGGGGTTGGACCAATTTTGTCTACGGCGTCTTATTACATCGATTGACTGTTGCATATTTATTATTTGTTTCGTTTTTCATGTTAATTTCATTGATTGATAAAATAAAAATTATTCGGGGATGAGTTGAAGAAATGAGCGGACTCGAAGAGGACAGTCAGCAGTTACCCATGACTTCGGTCGACTGAGGAAACCACGAAAACTTAGGACGTTGCAGGCGCGTAGGAATAGGGGGGGGGGGAGGGGGGAACGAACCCCCCCTGTCTGGAGTCTGACCCCCCCTGCCAGAGATCCTGACCCCCCCTGCTAGAGACTCTGACCCCCCCTGCTAGAGATCCTGAACACATCCAGATATTCACAAATGTTGATTAAGTGTTGCACAGAATGCACAGATTTGCTCCATTATGAGGTTGAATTCTCAAAATTTTCTCAAGTTTTGCAAAACTAATTGAACAGAGGTATTATCCAATGAGACAACTCATTTACTCATTTGTCCAACATGATCATCCTCATGAATCAAATTAAATAATTACACGTTAAACTAATAGATTCCAAAACACATACAGATTTTTCTTATTGATTGCTTATTGCTGTTGCTCGTGCAACCTTTTTCAAAGGTCGATTCCAAAATCAATTCATAATCGATTCTCTTTCACTAGAATTGAAGTATTTCCCTGCGGGGCCATTTAGGATTTTTTTCAAATAACAAAATTTTATATTTATACAAAATTTTATAACAAGAATATTGCATAGGACACACATTTTAAATTTCTTTAAAAAAAATGCCAAAAAAGCGTCGAATTCGATTCTTTTTTATCAAGATGTAAAAAAAATGCCCTGCGGGGCCATTGGGAATTCTATAAAAACAAGTTTTCTTAAGTTCCCACAGTATATTCAATATTGCATATCACACATTTTACATTTCTTTGAGAAGAATAGCTTAAAATTCGATTATTCTGTATCAAAAATCCAAAAAAAGGCCCTGCGGGGCTAACTGGGGGTGAGTTCCCCAGACCCCTTGTAGCAGTGCACCTTTTCCTGACATCCATCGATCCCCTATAATTTTTACCCCCCCTGTCAAAATAAAGTTCCTACGCGCCTGGGACGTTGGGCAACGGGAATCGAACCCGGACTAAAAGAAAGATTAAAATACTTTGTTTTGTTTTGTTTATTTAACGGTTTTAAACACGCGATAAGTTATTTTGACTCCAATTATGTGAATAGGGTTTTAGGCGTACTCGTTGTGGTCAAGTGAATCCACTGACATTATCAACATTAATTATCTGTTAGTTTACTGTAAAAGGAAGTTGGCCCGCAGCCCCGCAACCAAGTAAATTTGTATTAATTTCTCACAATGGAACGCACTTAAGAAATAAGAACGATAATAATGACGGAACTCGATAGCGGAGACAAGATAACAGAAAGTAGGAAAATAATTATCTATGGTGGGGCAAAAAACTCGTTTTACAATGTTATGATCTTGCAGGAGAAAAGGAATACACCTTTATACCTACCTACGACAATGAGAATTAACGTCATTTTCTTGATTTTATCCATTCCAGTCGACGTCTCGCGTTTTGCTTGTTTAGCAAGATCGACAAAATGATTTCCACATTGTTTAAATGGTTTTTGTCCCCCCCCCATTACGTTTTTCCTGTGAGAATTTTCTTGTTTGTGCAAGCGTCACCACGATACTCTTCTTGGCACTTTTTTCCTGCACTGCCCAGCAACCAATAGATCTGAAATTTTGCACACATACTAACATAATCTAACCGGTCTCTGGGATCGTTTTTAAACGGGATCCTGTGATTGGTTCAAATTTAAAAAAAATTATCCTTCGATTAGTTGGTCCGATCAATTTGAAATTTTTCGAAGTCATTCCAACCACCATTGTCCCGGACCAATCTTACAAAGTTTCAGCCAAAGTTAAACTTTAAAACCATCTGTCGTGATTTTTAAAATTTCAACTAGAACCGTTTGACCGATCAACTTAAAACTTTACATGGCCATTGGAACCATTCAGTCTAATCTGTCGTTATCTTCAAAAGTTATTGTCATTTTAACATTTTGTTCTATAATCTTGAAATATTTGCAAATTAATACCATAATTCAATTATTATAATATCAGTACTATCTTGTTGCTTCAGGTCCAAGCCATGACCTGTAGGTAGAGCAGAGACTTGAACCTTTGAATATTTAAAGGATTACATATTCAAAACCACACAGAGCGTTTTCCTAGTGTAAGTACCTATCTTTTTCTAGGACTAAGAAAACTTTTTACAAAACGAAGCAGCGGGGTGAATGACTTTAGTTCAAATATCTTTATTTTTGTCATACAACATTGGGGTATATTTTAATTTTAATTTTTATTAATTTTTATAGTCGCATGATCGAAAAAGTATATGTGTATCTCTGTAAAAGTAAGAAATGTGACCGAAATACTTAATTTTCTTGATGTGAAAATCTGTCCAATAAATGTACTCCCAACACACAAAAAAACACATTGTACAATACAATGTGTGTCAAAGGCGGATCCTGACCCATGCTTTAGGTAGAAAGGGGGGGGGGGGGGGGGGGACGAATATTCTTAAAACAAATATGGTCATTTTAGGGGAGAGCGATTTTTTGCAATTTAAACAATAATTTATAAGTATTGGGACGCTAAACTTAATTTAGTATGGGATTTTTTTTGAATTTATGATTCTTAGGGGGGAGCGATCGCCCCCATCCCCCCCCCCCCTAAATCCGCCACTTTTATAACGTACTATAATAATAATAATAATAATAATAATAATAGCATACAAAATATATAATAATACTTATATTTTCTTGTTTGAATATCTGTTCAATCAAATATCAAATGTACTCCAAGTATGAAATAAGACGTATAATTCTTAATTTTCTTCTTTTTAAAATCTGTCGAAAGGGAGAGTTATAGATAAGGCAAAGAAATTTTAAGATACAAGTTCTGTCACATCGATTGGCAATGTTGATGCTAAACCTGATAACAACAAGGACGGGCGATACATACATCACTTTCGTCAAGTTTTCATTTATCTCGGTACGTACCCACAAAACAAACCAGTAGTATCCTGTTTTCATATCTGATGAGTGATTACTGATACTCGACATTATCCTAGACATTATAAGATTTAAAAGAAAATAAAGTTGTCTACGAGTCGTTGGTGCTAGATCCTTCACCTTTGAATAATCACACTATGCGCCGCTAAGCTGCGCACATGCTCGAAACGAGCACAGAGGCAGAAGCAAAATAAATCGAAGCAGACCTCCGTGTTGATCAGTGCGTAGTGAGTTTCAAGTGACATTTCTCTAGGTTTTTGCAAGAATTTGGAGGTGTTGAAAGTCACTGTTATAGAATACTCATCGTTACGCACTGGCAATTCAAGACATCGTTGTAAAACAGCGAATGGAGGTTAGTTATTCGTTAAATCAGTACATTTCCTTTGTTTCTTTGTATGCATTTTGACAACAATCAGCCATCTTGCATGCCTTGCCATAGCAACATGTTTTGTTTCTGTATTCCTAGTTTATTCTTTTAGTTATCACGTAAAGAATAGCAGTTTTATCAAGAATAATGAATGTGGCTTGTAACTGACAAGAAGTGCTATCATTCTCGCTTCATAATCGCTGTGAAACAACATGTTATGGTACCTGTGTTGACACAACACTTCACTGTTGAGAACGTACCTAGTCGTGACTAGAGAGGAGGAAAATTGCATTTCTCTCACTTTATATTCATGAATTTTGTATTATAATGTAATATTACGCATTCATTAGAATAGTACGTGTTTCCTTTTTCATTACACGGTAGGCTACACTCTTCTTTATTGCATGACAGTCGCCTGTCTTTGAGAAATACTAGAGATTATGAGGTACCGTCGTTTTAGCAAGTTCCTTCCTTTGTGTTGTGTTCTTGCTAGCCATCAGCTGGCATTGCGTTATGTTCAACAGCTGTGCTACTTCGCAGTGCCCAGTTTAGCCAAAGCCTAATAAACAGAGTAGGCCAAAGAGTTACAAGCCACATTGCCAACTGACAATTGCTTCATGAAAACAAATGACAAAGAAGGAACAGAACACGACGCTCTTGTTATTGTCATGAACTAAAGATTATTAGGGCTGCTCTCTCGCTCTCTATACAAGTCGGTATAAATTAGTTCTTGTTCATTGTGTTCGCGGTGACCTTCGGGCCAGTGCACTCTTGCTGCTTGTTTGGTAGGTGAATCAGAGTCAGGATGAGCCGAGTATCCCATCCCAGTTCATTGGTCTGCTTGTTGGGTTCATTGTTATTCATTGGAGGTGGAGAAGTTTCGGCAGAGCACTTCCACCAGGTTTTTTCCCTGATGGTTCTCAAGGCACATTCTTATTGTCTGTTCGTTTCTTGTGACGAACCGATGAAAACACCGGAAGACTTGAATGCTTGCAGATAATTTTCAAATAGAAAATGTGTAATTTAACTAGAAATCGAGACATCTCCAGTCTAACACGATACGATACCTACGACACCCCAGAGTTGTTCATTCCATGCTATGCAAAATTTCAGCTCGATCGGAGAAACGCTGCAACCTGTAATAGTCGGTAACAGAAAAAACAAAAAAGAAAAGAGCCCGTTTCAAATGAGCGAAAAGGAAACGCTCGCTCAATAAATAAAGTACCTCTTTGTACTGTTTCTCAGCAACAGTAAGAAATTCAGGTACCTATGCTGGCTAAGTCAAAATAAATTGTAGATAGAGGTAAACTGAAATCATCTAACGGGCAATTTTGTCTAATACCTGTAGATACCCTAGTGGGTTTTTTGTCGGCAATAGTACCAAGTACCTATTATAATATTGATTGTACTACTGAGTTGTGCCTGTTGTAATCAGATTTCGTTAATTAATTTATTGGAGACACTTCACTTATTTTGCCTGCATCAAGAATGTCCGTCATGGAAATTTATGTTAAAAATTTTGGAAAGAATATTGGAGGCAAATATCAAAAAAAGAACACTCAGCGGAGCACCAGTGAAACTGACTTCAGAACTTGAACAAAACTGCTTGTTATTATCTCTCTGCGTATTCGACATCAAGAGTGATGTGAACTCGTATTGTATTGTATTGTTTCCTAAAGTAATCAATTCTATATCTGACTCCGAACTTTATAATCTTTATCGTAATCGGTAATAAATAATACCAGTCTGCGCAACATAACAGGAAAGATGCTACAACGCAATCGCCTGAATCCCTCTAATCTCATTTCCGCATTGTAACTGCGTATCAATAGCGATGTTGTCTTTGTGACGTAGGCCGGCGTCTATATCCAGCGTGCGGACCCATGGAGTGATGCTGGATGCATCTTACTGGCGCCATCACGAGCAGATTTCGATCACCTGTATAGTCAATTTATGACAGAAAATTTAAAACCATGCAGTGGCGGCTATTACAGTGTGCAAGGTGTGACAATTGCACACCTGATCATCCAAGAAAATTATTTAAAAGTGCTCCCTAATCCAGGAAGTAGGAAGTTAAATATTTTGTCTAATCATTTTGCTCGCCAAAAGACGTAAAAATGCATCAATTTCAAACTAAAGATACAAAAAAATCCGGGGTTATGCGCCCTGGCCCCGCATCTGCTGGGGGCTCTCCTCTAAGAGTACTTTCTTCCACGTCCTTCTATGTAATTGAACACCTGTTGTAAAGCCAAATAGCCGCCACTGAAACCATGGGACAGAGCCGTCTCCCATAGAGACGTTAGTTTTCCCAAATATTATCAATCAGAAAAATTTTCCGGTCAATTTCTCTTTTTTACATGGTTTCTATAATTATTTTAGCATTAAACAGTTTTAAGTACTTTCCTGCTTAAGGATTTATCGCATATTAGTCATACATTTAACTGAGTCATTAATTAAAAGGTCATAGACACTATTGTACAGCTCATCAGTCATCACCACTGATGCCGTCCTACAGTATTGGCGGGAAAACATTACATGAAATAATTAGACTTTGACATTTCTGCTGCAAGGTACGCACGCATTCAGTTTAAAAACTTCTCAATTGTGTCCAAAGAATTGCAGTGTGGGGGATGAAGTATACTTGCTTCGCCTGTTACCAGCTCACTTGAATTACAGACACTACGACACATTGGTACGGCACATTTCTATAATCTAATGACAGTACCTCAACTTGGATCGCATTGGGGAAGGTTCAATTCCCGCAGCCGACCTTCCTGCTGACATAGGTTTATTGTCAGAAATAACCCTACGCCCCCCATATTGATGGGAAGGATTGCTCACAACCACGTCCTTCCCATTGGGGAACTGAGTTTCTATGGAAAACTTCCAGTCGAATCAGGATGTGCGAAGCGAAAAATATCCGGTTGAACCGAGGTTCGAACCTGGAACCTCTCACTTGCCGGACGAGTGAGAGGTTCCTTGATACATGGAGTTATAATAGTTATAATAGCATAATATGATCAGTGTTTTTCCAGATAACAAAAAAACTTATCTAGATAAAGATAAGATAACTCAGTTTTTTTGTTATCTAGATAAGATAATAGATAATTTTTTAAGACCTTATCTAGATAAGATAATAGATAACTCTCAGTTATCTAGATAATAGATAAGATAATTTAAATATAGGAGTTTTAGGAAACTAATTTTGCGAGACGATATTGAGTTCACTAATCAACATGTTTATTTCAATTAGTTAAAACTGCACATACAAAATATAAGATTAAGGGCTAGCCTGTATTGCGCTTTGAAACAGAGTCTAATTAATAACTCGAGCTAAGGCAGAATTCATTACATAATTATTTTAATTACTCAATTAAGTTGTAATCCTTAGATTCAAGACTTCGAAAAAAACATGTTCTTGTAATGTTACATGCCACAGTTAAAAAAAAGCTAGATATTTCATACCGAACGAACACAGAACAGAAGCCAATTTTCAAACAGGGCAATCTTAAAGCAAGTAAAATCATAACACTCTTGACGGGCGGGTACCTCATTCACTATAATAAAAAGCTTAAAGCTTAGGTTAGTAAGATCATGAAACTCTTCACAGGCACGTCAATACAATCAGAACAAGCTCAGAACATCAGTAAAATCATAACACTCTTGACGGGCGGGTACCTCATTCACTACAATCAAAAGCTTAAAGCCTAGGTCAGTAAGATCATGAAACTCTTCACAGGCACGTCAATACAATCAGAACAAGCTCAGAACATTAGTAAAATCATAACACTCTTGACGGGCGGGTACCTCATTCACTACAATCAAAAGCTTAAAGCCTAGGTCAGTAAAATCACAAAACTCTTTACGGGCACGTCAATACACTCAGAACAAGCTCAGAACATTAGTAAAATCATAACACTCTTGATAACACGTGGCAGGTATCTCATTTGCAGTCTCATCACAAACTCTACGTGTGCTTAGGACTAGTTTAAAAGGTGTTTGTTGCCTCGCAGGAGAATTAACATTTCAAAGTTTTTGTCGCCTAGTCGACACCGTCGAGGGACAAGAATCTGAGATCCCATACTAAACATGCGTTCGACTGGGGCAGATGAAGGCATTGTTGTATTGTATTTTAAAAATATGGTTTTCACTATGGGGTATGTGTGGAGTGTTTCAAGAGATTTGCATTTATTGTTCAAAAACCCAATAGCCTGGGTAGTGCCAGATGATACCCCGCCCCCAGACACAGAGCTTTCTCCACTGTTCTTGCTTAGGATTCCGTAAAAGTCATCTTCGGATGTGTCTGAATTCTCCTCATCACCCACGTTATCTTGATCACTTCTAATGTTATGCGACTGTTCGCATTCAAGCATGAACAAATCACGGGAAATAGTAGAAAACTCCTCTGGAATACCAGTCAATTTAAATCTTGGATGACTTACGGTAGCCAGAATGTAAGGTTTGCTTGCAGTATCATTTAGATTCATAATAGATCCAAATCTCTTCTTAATATTCTCAATCAGTGTGACCCGAAGAGGATTGCAGTAAATCAGGTGCGTAATGTTTTCTAATTTTGCCTTGAGAGCAAACAATGTAGGTAGCACTATTCCCAAGAAGCACTTCGATTCCCCTTGCAAAATATCCAGCGATACTGCAACTGGTCCCATAACAAGACAGTATTCCTTTAGAAAAGCAACATCAGAAACTTTCAGCTTTACAACTTTTAACTTGTCAAAAATGTTGTCGAGAATATTTGAGGGTACGCTTAACAGGGACTTGATCGCATCGTAATATGAATTCCACCTCGTTTCGTTCGGTATTGTGAGCATGTGTCCACAAACTTCCACGCAATTGTCTGTTGCTAATGTACTTCGACTCAGAGCATTCCACAATGCCCGAGTTTTGGCAAAACTGCTGTTGTGAGTCCGTTTGTAACCACGATCTACATCAACAGCTTTTGATGCATCTGTTGTAGCAAGCAAGTTCATTGTATGTGAAAAGCATCTCATTTGTGGTGGCAATGTGACACGATTTTCATCATCATCGTCATCCGAGTCTAGAGTTCCGTCACATTCTAGATTGAGACTGACAATATCAATGTCACTATTTGCATGCGTTTCATCTGCAGTGTCAGCAGAACTTGAAGCGGAATTTTCAGTCTGGGTAAAGGTGTTCATTTCTTCCAGTAGGGGCGGAAAGCATCGGAATGCTTTTCCGAAGTTTGATGCATTATCTGTTACACAGTGAGTTAACTTTTCTATACTTAGCCCAAACTCAGAGTGAATCTCCCATATAGCGTGAGCTACTTTGTCATAAGTATGTTGGAATTTTAATCGTTTGCATGCCAATGCTAGTGACTTACGTTCGAAAGTGTTTTCATCAATATAATGTGCCGTCATGCCTAAAAAACTCCGATGATGAGATGACCATAGATCAGCTGTTGTGCAGACATAATTGCATTTCGAAAATGTAGTCTTCATGTCGAAAATTAATGCTTTTTCCCTTGATTTTAAATTTGATAGAAATCCTTTCTTCTTTGGGATAACAATGTTACTTCCTCGGCTAAGTGTGAGGGCCATGTCACGAAAAGGCTGCTTGTCCACAGTACTGATTGGCCTCATTTCCTGAATGATGTAATTTTCTATTACTGCTTCCGCCTCCTCTTGTGTACAGGGTTTCCCTTTATTGTTTGATTCGAACAAGTTGGGACGTTTCTTTCCTTGGACTTGGGAGATTCCAGATTTCGACACAGAAGCGGCACGCGATTTGGTGCTTATATGCTTCCGCAGTTTCGACATCAATGAACTGTGAATGTGCTTGACATGACTGATAAAATTACCAGTTGATGTGGACGAACCAAGGATCTCTTTCTTTGGACAATTTAAGCAAGCTGCTGTTATTTTTCCCGTTTTCTTGTCGAATTTTGTCACTCGAAAATAAGTTCCATCAAGAACTGCTGGCACTGGCAGTGAATCCTCCCGTAGCTCTATGGAACTGGGTTCTGCATCAGCAGAGGTTGGAGTCGTAGATGATGTAGTGGCACTGGTGGTATAACGAGTCCCGGTTTTTTTGGCAAATGGATTTATTCGCGTTCGGTGTTGACTTGGCTCAATTGGGCTGTTGGGTGGTTGCAAGCATGCTTCCATTTCCAATTCGTTGTCAACATCTTCCTCGCGCTCACTATCCATCGTATTGTGACCTGAATCCTGTGGACAGGAAAGTGAAACAGGTAAAATACTAATCTGTAGGTTAATGAGATAAGTCTGATATTTGATTATTTGATGAGTAAATAAATGTTTGTTTGTTGATTAAGTAAGTACACCTACTCTAGCTACCTATTACATTCACAAGTGTGAGTGGTGGTACTGGTGGGGGGGGGGGGGGGGGGGGGTGGTAATGTAGGTGTAATATTACACTAGGTACACTCCTGAACACTGAATTTGGTCAGCGGTCAATGTTTCAGCGACTCTACAGCCGGTATTTATTATTTATTTTAATGTAATTTACATTTAAAATTAATAGTTAAAAATAACAAATATTTGAAATGTAGGTAGGTATAACATTAAAACAAATAATAAATACCAGCTGTAGAGTCGCTGAAACATTGAGCACGGACAAAATTCAGTGTCCAGGAGTGTACCTACCTTATATTCCTACTTAAAAAAACTATATAAAAAATGTACCTATACCCCCACGGACTCATAGATTGCTTGCCAAAAAGTCATTTTTTAAACTTGATTATTCAGACGTAAACACAGATTTCGAGCACCTGGGATTGGAGGGTTTGACTATAAGAACCAACCAACCACCTCATACATAATAATTATTTCTCCATTCAACAAAATATTGACGGTAATTCGAGTACAGACTATACTGTTCATCGTATTCGTCAATTAGGTATCACGTCTTGGGGTGTAGGTAGGTACCTACCTACCCTACCTCTATAGGCGTGTTGTTCACTTATGCTTGAAATAGCCAGGCCAAGGTCACCAAGAGAGTAAATAAAAGATAATATCGTAGACTCGACGCTAGTGGCCGATTACAAATAATAACTACCTCAAATAAAATGGTTAACCGATTACTATAGTCTATACCATTGATTAAAGAACAGTTCTTTAATCAATGTCTATACCTAGGTACGCAGTAGGTAGGTACTTTACTTTTCTTACCTCTACTAGCGTACTGACATGGTCAGACAACATATCTTTAATGTTACGTAATATTGATAGTACTTACCAACCGTGACAAATCCTGAAGATCGACGGGATCAAAGATATTGTGGGTGTACGATTTATATGATATTATTTACACACGTGAAACACACAAAACATAAACATACAATGGCTGCCTGACGACACGACACGACACGACATGAGACGAGCCGGCCGACTTCTTCTCGCGCAAGAGTAGGCGGTGGAGGGGGTGGAGCTAGCTTTAGTGGCGGTAAGAAGGCAGTGAGCGACGACATCGTTAGATTTGAATAGATCGCGGGATAATATTTAATATAAAATACATTTTTTTAGACACTGTGTAATTAATTTGGCTGAAAAGCAATATAAAATTATTGTTATCTATTATCTGGGATTTAGATAATAGATAACAGATTTATTTATCTAGATAAGATAATAGATAAATGATGAAATATTTATCTAGATAAGATAATAGATAACAGAAAGTTATCTAGATGAGTTATCTAGATAATTTTATCTAGATAAGGAAAAACACTGAATATGATGGATGAAATGACAGGGATGTGGGGTTCTATGATGGCCGATGGGGCATAAGTTTGCTGTCTCTACTGCCAATCCGGCCGGCATCTCAGTTCGTATAGCTCTCGTCCGGCAGTGAGAGGTCCCGGGTTCGAGCCCAGGCGTCAGATATGTATTTTCCTTTCATCCTTCCCCTTCCTTCATATAAGTATTCATAATCATTTACAGACAGAAAATTACCCAACAGTAAACTAAACTATCCTCTCCCGGATTCCTTTGCCCCAGTTTATTTATTGAAAAAGTAAATCTCATTATGAAATAGCAAGCAAAGCAAGCAGACAGCTAATCGGCTCTATCGCTGTTATCAAGCTTCATCCAGCTGCATAGAAACTGTTAGATTACCCTTGTCGTTGTCGGGGTTGTAACCTAGTTACCAGCGATATGACTAAATATATCGGCTACACCTGACATGTATGTCCAACACAGCTAGCAGGGGGTTGTCATGGAACCTCCTTGGTTGTTATACCAGCGATATGACTGCATCTCTACACCTGACACCTCCACCCCAGGAGCGTTGTAACTTGATTGTACGACTGCTTCTACACCTGACATGTCCCACACAGCTAGCAGGGGGGTTGTTATAGAACCTCCTTGGTTGTTATACCAGCGATATGACTGCATCTCTACACCTGACACCTCCACCCCAGGAGCGTTGTAACTTGATTGTACGACTGCTTCTACACCTGACATGTCCCACACAGCTAGCAGGGGGGTTGTTATAGAACCTCCTTGGTTGTTATACCAGCGATATGACTGCATCTCTACACCTGACACCTCCACCCCGGGAGCGTTGTAACTTGATTGTACGACTGCTTCTACACCTGACATGTCCCACACAGCTAGCAGGGGGGTTGTTATAGAACCTCCTTGGTTGTTATACCAGCGATATGACTGCATCTCTACACCTGACACCTCCACCCCGGGAGCGTTGTAACTTGATTGTACGACTGCTTCTACACCTGACATGTCCCACACAGCTAGCAGGGGGGTTGTTATAGAACCTCCTTGGTTGTTATACCAGCGATATGACTGCATCTCTACACCTGACACCTCCACCCCGGGAGCGTTGTAACTTGATTGTACGACTGCTTCTACACCTGACATGTCCCACACAGCTAGCAGGGGGGTTGTTATGGAACCTCCTTGGTTGTTATACCAGCGATATGACTGCATCTCTACACCTGACACCTCCACCCCGGGAGCGTTGTAACTTGATTGTACGACTGCTTCTACACCTGACATGTCCCACACAGCTAGCAGGGGGGTTGTTATAGAACCTCCTTGGTTGTTATACCAGCGATATGACTGCATCTCTACACCTGACACCTCCACCCCGGGAGCGTTGTAACTTGATTGTACGACTGCTTCTACACCTGACATGTCCCACACAGCTAGCAGGGGGGTTGTTATAGAACCTCCTTGGTTGTTATACCAGCGATATGACTGCATCTCTACACCTGACACCTCCACCCCAGGAGCGTTGTAACTTGATTGTACGACTGCTTCTACACCTGACATGTCCCACACAGCTAGCAGGGGGGTTGTTATATAGAACCTCCTTGGTTGTTATACCAGCGATATGACTGCATCTCTACACCTGACACCTCCACCCCGGGAGCGTTGTAACTTGATTGTACGACTGCTTCTACACCTGACATGTCCCACACAGCTAGCAGGGGGGTTGTTATAGAACCTCCTTGGTTGTTATACCAGCGATATGACTGCATCTCTACACCTGACACCTCCACCCCGGGAGCGTTGTAACTTGATTGTACGACTGCTTCTACACCTGACATGTCCCACACAGCTAGCAGGGGGGTTGTTATATAGAACCTCCTTGGTTGTTATACCAGCGATATGACTGTATCTCTACACCTGACACCTCCACCCCGGGAGCGTTGTAACTTGATTGTACGACTGCTTCTACACCTGACATGTCCCACACAGCTAGCAGGGGGGTTGTCATGGAACCTCCTTGGTTGTTATACCAGCGATACTACACCTGACACCTCCACCCCGGGAGCGTTGTAACTTGATTGTACGACTGCTTCTACACCTGACATGTCCCACACAGCTAGCAGGGGGGTTGTTATAGAACCTCCTTGGTTGTTATACCAGCGATATGACTGCATCTCTACACCTGACACCTCCACCCCGGGAGCGTTGTAACTTGATTGTACGACTGCTTCTACACCTGACATGTCCCACACAGCTAGCAGGGGGGTTGTCATGGAACCTCCTTGGTTGTTATACCAGCGATATGACTGCATCTCTACACCTGACACCTCCACCCCGGGAGCGTTGTAACTTGATTGTACGACTGCTTCTACACCTGACATGTCCCACACAGCTAGCAGGGGGGTTGTTATATAGAACCTCCTTGGTTGTTATACCAGCGATATGACTGCATCTCTACACCTGACACCTCCACCCCGGGAGCGTTGTAACTTGATTGTACGACTGCTTCTACACCTGACATGTCCCACACAGCTAGCAGGGGGGTTGTCATGGAACCTCCTTGGTTGTTATACCAGCGATATGACTGCATCTCTACACCTGACACCTCCACCCCGGGAGCGTTGTAACTTGATTGTACGACTGCTTCTACACCTGACATGTCCCACACAGCTAGCAGGGGGGTTGTTATAGAACCTCCTTGGTTGTTATACCAGCGATATGACTGCATCTCTACACCTGACACCTCCACCCCGGGAGCGTTGTAACTTGATTGTACGACTGCTTCTACACCTGACATGTCCCACACAGCTAGCAGGGGGGTTGTTATATAGAACCTCCTTGGTTGTTATACCAGCGATATGACTGCATCTCTACACCTGACACCTCCACCCCGGGAGCGTTGTAACTTGATTGTACGACTGCTTCTACACCTGACATGTCCCACACAGCTAGCAGGGGGGTTGTCATGGAACCTCCTTGGTTGTTATACCAGCGATACTACACCTGACACCTCCACCCCGGGAGCGTTGTAACTTGATTGTACGACTGCTTCTACACCTGACATGTCCCACACAGCTAGCAGGGGGGTTGTTATATAGAACCTCCTTGGTTGTTATACCAGCGATATGACTGCATCTCTACACCTGACACCTCCACCCCGGGAGCGTTGTAACTTGATTGTACGACTGCTTCTACACCTGACATGTCCCACACAGCTAGCAGGGGGGTTGTCATGGAACCTCCTTGGTTGTTATACCAGCGATATGACTGCATCTCTACACCTGACACCTCCACCCCAGGAGCGTTGTAACTTGATTGTACGACTGCTTCTACACCTGACATGTCCCACACAGCTAGCAGGGGGGTTGTTATAGAACCTCCTTGGTTGTTATACCAGCGATATGACTGCATCTCTACACCTGACACCTCCACCCCAGGAGCGTTGTAACTTGATTGTACGACTGCTTCTACACCTGACATGTCCCACACAGCTAGCAGGGGGGTTGTTATATAGAACCTCCTTGGTTGTTATACCAGCGATATGACTGCATCTCTACACCTGACACCTCCACCCCGGGAGCGTTGTAACTTGATTGTACGACTGCTTCTACACCTGACATGTCCCACACAGCTAGCAGGGGGGTTGTTATAGAACCTCCTTGGTTGTTATACCAGCGATATGACTGCATCTCTACACCTGACACCTCCACCCCGGGAGCGTTGTAACTTGATTGTACGACTGCTTCTACACCTGACATGTCCCACACAGCTAGCAGGGGGGTTGTTATAGAACCTCCTTGGTTGTTATACCAGCGATATGACTGCATCTCTACACCTGACACCTCCACCCCGGGAGCGTTGTAACTTGATTGTACGACTGCTTCTACACCTGACATGTCCCACACAGCTAGCAGGGGGGTTGTTATAGAACCTCCTTGGTTGTTATACCAGCGATATGACTGCATCTCTACACCTGACACCTCCACCCCAGGAGCGTTGTAACTTGATTGTACGACTGCTTCTACACCTGACATGTCCCACACAGCTAGCAGGGGGGTTGTTATAGAACCTCCTTGGTTGTTATACCAGCGATATGACTGCATCTCTACACCTGACACCTCCACCCCGGGAGCGTTGTAACTTGATTGTACGACTGCTTCTACACCTGACATGTCCCACACAGCTAGCAGGGGGGTTGTTATAGAACCTCCTTGGTTGTTATACCAGCGATATGACTGCATCTCTACACCTGACACCTCCACCCCAGGAGCGTTGTAACTTGATTGTACGACTGCTTCTACACCTGACATGTCCCACACAGCTAGCAGGGGGGTTGTTATATAGAACCTCCTTGGTTGTTATACCAGCGATATGACTGCATCTCTACACCTGACACCTCCACCCCGGGAGCGTTGTAACTTGATTGTACGACTGCTTCTACACCTGACATGTCCCACACAGCTAGCAGGGGGGTTGTCATGGAACCTCCTTGGTTGTTATACCAGCGATATGACTGCATCTCTACACCTGACACCTCCCCCCCAGGAGCGTTGTAACTTGATTGTACGACTGCTTCTACACCTGACAAAGGTCCGTCACCTCTCCCCTCTCCGCGGCCGTCAGCCACCCGCCGACGCTGTTCGCTGTTTGTTTACATCTCATCGACGTCGTGGTGCAAAGTATCGGTTAACAGGCGGATGTTTTCGGATGGGACAGCTCCGGCTATTGATTGGCTGGTTTGAATGGTAGGCAGAACGTACAGCGCCCGCGCCAATATATGCCAGCCTATTAAACGCGTCGACAGTTGCCATGGCAACCTCTTAATCTCGTGGCGAGCTCAGCTTCGCGACATAGAGCAGTTTTGTCCGCAACCCCCCCGGCTAGCAACAAGATGTCATGCACAACGCTCACGTGCGAAAAGGGACTAAGGGGTGTTTAAATGCGTTGTAGGCAATTTCGTAGAACGCAATAGATCTACAGGTGGGTGAACTCGACCCGTGACGTCATGAGTGTGATAGATGTCGGAGAGAGTGGTGTCCCGGGACTCGATCCGGGGCTCGTGCTGATGTTGATGTTGCTGTTGCAGGTGGCCGCATGGTGACGTGTTGACTCCACTGGGCTGAGCGGGGACTGTCAGGGTATGTATGTCGAGCTATGGCGTGTGCTCGGTGGCACACATTGTCGAGTCTCGAGGGAGGCAAACTGTCACATGCAACTAGTGCACGTGCCAGTGGAGGGGAGAATAATACAACTGGTGTACGGGAATATTAAATACGCAAAAAAGATGAGCATATTGAGCATGAGCATTGAGATGAGCATCAACATGAGCACTGCTATTGAGATGAGCATAATTTACATTTGAACGGAACTCCGATCCAAAAGGTATAATGTAATTGCTACACCCAAGATATATCAAATAAATACTCCTAATAGGTATTATTTTATAGATCTTATTCTACGCGGCTACATAAAATGCTTTCTAGACGTGTCCTCACCAACTAACAAATTGAAAATTGTAAAACAGGCACAAGATAAGAGCAACAAGAAAGAGGAAAAGAGATACATTGTATTGTTTTTGTTTTTGGTTCTTTCCACATCTTGAGTCTTTCGAATTTGTTATCCTTGCATCAATTATCGGCAGTATAATGTTGAAAGGATGCGCGTATTTTCGTAACATTATGAAAACTATAAAGTAATCAGACTTAGTGTTAATTAATCGAGGCATCTAATTGTTCAGTCAACATCGTCGGAATGTGCATATTGCAATAATTTCATGCTAATTGCTTGCAGTGCGATGCAACGCAACTAGTTGCACTCGCAGTCATCCCTTTGTCCGTGTTCCCAGTGAAGTAGGTTACATCATCCCATCCCGCATGTTGCAAGTATTCTCTTCCTGATGCACGGGGCATGTTGATCTACTGACCTATTTCTATATTCCCTACAAGGGGTGGCACTGGCAGGGAAGGGGTGTGACCTATATCGCGTTGATTTTGCCGACCCGATTCAAAGCAAACGAGTGCACGGTGTAATTGCAATGAGCACTTGGCTGTCAGTCTGCCGTGCCAAGCTAGCAGGAACTCAACTGATAGTAAGTGTGGGTTGTCGGAATAACGGTCTGTGGGTATAATAACTTCGCTAGAGTAAGATGATTGCATTAATTATTTACAGGTAAAAGCGTGTAAACTCCAGCTCGTAAATTGTTGTAAATGAGTTGGATGAACTAGGAATATTTCATCCGGTATGTAAGAACGACGCAGTGATGTAAAACGATGATTGAAATAAAAAATGTATATAATTGGATTGGAGTTGTCGTTTTAGAACCCATTGTCATCGCAATGTTTGATTTTGTGTACGTTTACCTAATGGCGTGTGCAATAATTTTCCGAATGAAATTCGAAACTATTTGGCCAAATAATGTAAAACTCACTCCTAGCGCAGAGAAATTCATATTTAATTTTGACGAGTTTACCCTCGGTTTGCCTACGCAGAACAGTTGGTTGGACTGTCTTTGTTCGGAGCTCTGTCACGAGTTGCGATGCAGTGATTGTGCACGTGTGGCGTAGAAACCATCTCCCGCGCGTGCACGTGCAGAGATAAGCGTGTTTGTCGCGGCAGATGTGTCAACATCGTGACTCAGATGCTGGCGGAGCGGAAGACAAAGAGCGACGTCCAACACACACGCGAACTTGGCGCATGAACTTGAACAGAGGTGAAGAACCGTCCCGTCCCTTCTTATTTCATTCCGCTTCCTTCGCCAACTCGCGGATTTAGATCGGACGAAAACAGTTCGAATAATCGATAATAGTCGAACTTCAAACGCACGAGCTGTGTTTTCCGAAATCAAGGACGCACTACGCTATATTATTTTGAGGCTTGTGTACTAAATATCTGCCAAATTAAAAGGCAATTTCATGGGACGTTTGGCAACAGTGTGCACAGCT
The DNA here is from genome assembly GCA_934045905.1 of Leuctra nigra. Taxonomy (NCBI): domain Eukaryota; kingdom Metazoa; phylum Arthropoda; class Insecta; order Plecoptera; family Leuctridae; genus Leuctra; species Leuctra nigra. The sequence goes on along the minus strand of OW203761.1, from coordinate 33,139,423 downwards.
TGCGAAGCGAAGAAAACACGAAGTCCGTGTCCTCGACGAAGTCCATGTTTTGTAACGGAGCAAGAAGTTCAAACGTCAAGACCAGACGTTCGGTTTGTATTGGAGCCTGTGAGGAAATCGCTCGCCGCGCCATGTCTGGAACTCTCCCAGCTTCTCATCTCATCCAAGTACCATTACCAACAGGTGCGGGTCAACGCTCCAGTGGCGGTCAGCATCACGGCAACATCGGCTTCCCAGGTCCTCGACCCGGCGCGGCCGTAGGCGGACACTCATGTCTCGCTATGACGTGATGATAATGATGATTTATTCACTACACTTCATTCTGCAAACTTCTTCCTTATTCCGCGTCGCCAGGACAATCGTGCCAGTAACCTGTGACTACATGGCAATGATTGATTGACACTGGCCGGCTATTTCAAGCCGACGTCAATGTTATTGGGAGGCGTCGCTCTTGTGTTTATCTTGCGTCGGTGCCAGCACACTCTTGGAGAGCGTCTCGCGTTCCGAACACTGTGTGTATATACCTATGTATATACCCCGTCGCGAGTGAGCGATGGCCGAAGAGTAAACACAGCTCGCTCGATGTTTGTTTTGGATTTCCGAATAATCAGCGCGGTAAAATCATGATTAAACTACCCGTGTTACTGGCCGGAATAATCTGGTTTCTTGGTCAGAAGGAGATTACAAGCATTGCGATGGGTTTGGCCTCTAGCCTACTCTATTTCCATCATTCCGCGAAAATATAATTGCGTCTTACTTTAAAAAACGGGCTTTCTGCATGTTGTGCGCGCTCATCAGTCACCCTCGAGCGCATGCAAGGGCATGAAACCCCGAAATCGGGGTTTCATCTAAGAATATAAGAACATTAAAAAAAATACGTGAAAAAAACTCTGAAAAACTAAATTGACTGAAACGTTCCAAAATGGTTAAAATTGAGTTCAAATTCCAAAAAAATTCCGGGGCTATGCGCCCCGAACTTGCATACTATCCTGATGAGTTCAATAAATTTACGTATTCCCTCTTAGAATTTTTGGATATTTTGTAATTTATAATTCCCCAAAATAGCTATTCACTGCAATTCAAAATTGCACCTAAATGAATGACATTGATCCAAAATTTTCTCGGGGGCTATGCCTCCGAACCCCCTGTTTTACACTGCGATTTGTCAAAATATTAGTGATGTCCTGCCCCCCCCCCCCCCCCCCCCCCCCCCCCCCAATTTCATCCTGGATACGCCCTTGAGCGCATGGTTTGACTTGGGTCTCTGGTTGCATTGCAGCTCGACGCAGAGCAGTGACTTGACTGGGCTGTATGGCACGGCGCGCCCACTGACGAGAAGGGACGCACGATGGTCAAGACTTTCCAGGCCTACCTGCCCGACTGCCATCGCACCTACTCGTGCATCCACTGTCGTGCGCACCTCGCCAACCACGACGAGCTCATATCGAAGGTGATTTATTACTTCCTCTTTTCTCTTGGCAGCACTTCCCCCTTTGGTGACAAAAAAAAAATATTTTGTTAAATTCGACTGAAATTTCAAAACGATGTTAAAAGAAATACCTTTTGATAATTTAGTAGGCCAATTCAATTTATTTTCTGTCGACACACTTATTGCCTAGCAGCCTGTGACTGTATGTAAAAAGCTAATCTCATTTTTTATAAGCAGTCCCACCATAGGTTATTTTTACATGGTACATTTTTTGAGTTCAGTAAAATAATTAAAAATGCACAAAAAATTAAAATGCATTAAAAATGTTCTTGGAGAACAATTGTTGTTTGGAGTAAATTTATAGGTTTATCATTGATCATAAGAAATGAATAGAACGTTCACTCTTTCATATAACCATGCTTGCTTGCCAAGTTTAGCCCATGTTGCCAAGACTTAGAATAGGTACTAAAATAGCATTTCTATGATAGAATACGCTTATATGATAGAATACAAAACTAGGTGGTACCTATCTTATTAATCTACCCCTCATAATCCTAGGCAGTATGACGCAATACCATGTTTGTAAATATGTAATGTTGTCAGCAGAGCTGTGTTTCGTAATCCACCTGTAAATTAAGTGATAAGGTGAGGGCAAGTTCACATGATTCTGTTTCTCTTTCATTGATAAGTGAAAACAGCTCCCTGCCGAAGTTGGCAAGGTGACAAGGTATTCACTAAAAGTAATAGTAAAGTCTAAGTTTAAACACCAAGTTGCCAACTGCTTGTCAAGTATAATTTGGGGGTCACTCCTTGACTCCGAAACAAATATAGACTTAGATTCCTGTTCTTTATTACTTTGACAGGTGTCAACAAGTGTATCTGTGAGAGACTTGGCTTTCTCCTATTTCAAACAGATGTTGTTCTTATTTCTTTCAGTCTTTTCAAGGAAGTCAAGGAAGGGCGTATTTATTTAATGCAGTGTAAGTACTTTTAAAAATAATTAATGTAGTTTGACAAAGTTTTTAAGTTGGAAAATATTCAAATTTTTAGGCAATTATAAAGGTGTCTTTAGTTAAAAGTTTTTTTTTTTTTAAATGTACACTTGGCCAAACAAAACTTGAACTATCAATAAATCTGATAGGTAGATACATGTAAGATCGCACCATCAGAAGTGAGTCCAAGCGATCTCCTTGTCTCACTCTAGTAGGTGACCTCACATTTCAATGATAATAACAAGCTTTGATTGGTTATGGGACATGACCAGCAGTCATTCAAATTTGGTCAACGTTCAAGTTTTGTTTGGCCGAGTGTACCTACCAAATACCTAAGTAATATTTAAACATTTTATTCAATTCCTTCATGCACTTCACACTATTTTTGTGCCAACTAATCGAACAATTAATTACTTAATTTATTACTTGTGATAGTGATACATTTTCTTTGGTGATAATCTGTTTTGTAAATGGACTATTTTGCTTGTATCCAGGGTGAACGTGGGCTGTGGGCCGGCAGAGGAACGAGTTCTACTCACAGGGCTTCATGCAGTCGCAGACATCTACTGCGAGTGCTGCAAAACCACCCTCGGATGGAAATATGTAAGACTCATTAAGACTTTATAGAGTAGTGAGGGGAATGAGATGTTCCTACTGCCATGGGCCGTGAGTGACTAACAATAACATAAACACCCAATTTTGTTCACAGTTGACCAGAATCGGCAACCATTTATACTAAAACATGGAGGCTATGTAGTATCTCATTGATTGCATATGTTGGAAAAATTGGCCAACGTAATAGTACATAGTATTAAGGTGCTGTAAGCGCAAGCGATTTTGCTGCATTTTGTAGACACTTTTTTGGATACGATTGGAGACAAAATGGGTTGACGAAATGATTTGAAATTTTAATTGTGATTAGATAAAAGACAAACTTAGGGTTATCTCTTGGTACATTTTTAATTTTTTGCTTCGAAATTATCTATTTTCTTCTCTCTCTGGCTGCCATATAAAAGTAAATTTCAAAAATGTGCCAACCCTAAGGTTGTCTTTTATTCATGATTAAAATTTGAGATCAATTGGTTTATGGGTATGGTCTCTAATTGTATCGGAAATTTCATCGTTTTGCGCGGATTCGTTGAATAACCGGCGCTTAATTAACAATGCAAGAAGCATAAATGAAAAAGTTCTACTAAACTGATCATGTGAACATCCTATCACAGTTACACCCACTTATGAAACAATTTATCTCTCTCAAATTTCTAAAACGGCCGAGCGCTTGCCCCACCTTGAAACACAATCACTTGCAATTTAGATACACCTGCAGTCAGAAAAATTGACGGTGAACGGCTTAATTTTTGAGCTCCAATTACCATGCAGTCTTTGTTGAATGGAAAAATAATTATTGGGAATGAGGTGGTGGTTCTCCAACCTCATGCTCGCCATGTGTTTGTCTCTGTGTTGTCGGCTGGATAAACAAGTTTTCAAAATAACTTCAAATTTTGCAAGCAATCTATTTGACTGCGGGTGTACCTACTGGATTAGTCTGTTCAAGCTCAACTTACGGGTGAATCTGTTAATGTTTAAAATTTACTCTCTCAAAAGTTATGTTTAAAAACAACTGTGAGGACAACAAAAATGCCTGCAGTGATATTAATTATTGCCCTCTATGTACTACTGATACCCACTTTTAAGAGAATTTGTGATATTGGTACCTACTTGAGAGACTGAGCATCAACACTTGAATTGCTAAAATTGTACACTGCACTGGATATCTTCCAGATTCCCCACTTCATTACCTACTATCAAAATACATAACAATAATTCCACAAAATAAGTATGTATTCACAACAGCTAGTTTTTAGTGAGTTTGACAGAGTATTTTAAGAACGAAAAAAATTGCACTTATTGAGCGAACGTTACCACGGTACTCTTATGGCACTTTCTGATTTTTTTTTTGCCTTCACTACCCAGGTCAAACCGCACAACCAATCTATCTGAAATTTTGCACACATGTTAACGTAATCTATGCTGTCTCTGGGATCGTTTTTGAACGGGATCCTGTGATTGGCTCCAATTTAAAAAAAATTATCTTTCGATTGGTTGGTCCGATCAATTTAAAATTTTGCAAAGTCATTGTAACCAACATTGTCCCCAATCTTAAAAGGTGGATTCACACGGCCGTTCCAAACTTCGAGTTTGAAACTCAAGTTTGCCAAAGTTCCGAATCGCCGTTCCAAAAACTCCCGTGTGAACTATGAAAGTTTGAAACTCAATCCTCACAGTTCAAATCTTTTCATAGTTCACACGAAGGTTTTTGGAACGGTGATTTGGAACTTCGGCAAACTTGAGTTTCAAACTCGAAGTTTGGAACGGCCGTGTGAATCCACCTAAAAAGTTTCAGCCAAATCCTCCTATTGGCTAAAATTCAAAACCATCTTTCCTGTGATTTTTGAAATTTAAACTAGAACCGATTGACCGATCAACTTAAAACGTTGCATGGTCATTGGGAGCAACATTTGTGCCCTACACCAAAGCACACATTGGTTGTACAGTAGCAGAGATCAATAAAATGGTTGCATATTCCGAAATTTTTAATGAAAACTCTAATTAGTCCCCTCTCTTTACTTTTCAGGAACATGCATTTGAATCGAGTCAAAAATACAAAGAGGGGAAATACATCATTGAGTTGGCCCACATGATAAAAGAGAACGGCTGGGACTGAGCAAAAGTTTGTAATGCACTACGACAAACAATGCAGACAATCAAAAGGATTTTATTTTTCATAAAGGTGCAACTGCACCGCCAAGGACCTTCGTATCAAATGTTACGGGAGTGCGAAGGTATGGCAGTTAGTTGATATATTTTAATGCTTCGAGCAGGACTTGAAAGAACAAAACCATGACACAACCAGCGAGTGAACAAGAGATGATTTTATAGTTTAACAGAAGTTTTTTTAAGTGATTCGTGTAAGGGAGTGGTTAAAAATGAAGAATTGTGATTGTTTTGTCATATCTGTCAATGGACTTACAATGCATTAATCAGTGTTAAATGTTGTGAATTAACAGGAGATGACTTCCTAGATCTGATGAATCAGTGGGTTCGAGTGAACACAACTGACTTAATAAACATAGATAGGTATACTTATTTGATGACTTCAAATGACCTGCAATGCATATTGGACGCTTTGGCTTTATATATTATCTTACATCAGTAGACTTAGAACCATGGATCTAGATGAGCCAGACTGCACAGTGATGTATATGGCAACTGGCTTGCAAGCATAGAGGTAGAAACACAAGATAGTATTGTGATGAAGGTGATTGCAACATTTCTTTCAGCAGAATTCAAATAATGAGTGATTTAACCAAGTATATTATATATTCTTACTATTGGGTGGGTGGCTAAATTGTACTTAATGTGCTAAACATTGATAATTGATTTTATTTCCAAATGACCATTACTATTGTAATCACATTTTCAATTGGTACCTACCTTACATATACACAATTCTGCTGTAGGGAAAATGTCACCATAACTCTTTTGATATAACCAATCTAGTCTCTAAGTCTTATTATTGATGTACCCATGATTCTTTTATCTTTTTTATATACATTTCTTAAAATTACCAGAAGTTAGTTTTCATTTCGAGAGCAACCATGGTAGCAACTGTACCCAACTATTATATTATATATTTCCTATTACAAGTGTATTTCTTGAAGTTTCTGTTTCATTAAACGATGTGAATACATTAATTTGCAAATAATTTTGTTGAATCCTCGAGTCTCTTGGAACCTGTATGCATTAACAAATTATCCATGACAAACCTGAAAAGAATCCATGAATTGTCTCAAATCTTGTTTCAGCCAATCCTCCTTAAACAACATCTTCCGATTGGTCGAAAATCAAAATGCTCCGATTATGTTCAAATTTTGCATTGGTGATCAAGACCAACATTATCTAAAAAATGTCACATTTTAAGCCCAAATCAGTCAAGAAATTACAGACTTATTGACATTTTATGAGTTTGAAATCGCTGTCAGAAGAGTTTGGTCGAAAATTAGCAAATTGTTAACATTAAGTTCAGGGCTAATTTTATTGATATTGTATTTATTTCAGCGTTTCGCCGGCTTCTTCAGGCGGGTGACGAAGGTATGGGTGCTAACAAAGAAAGAAATAAACTAAAAAAGGATCTCACAAAATTAACTAACAATCTATTTTCTTCCTTATCGACCGATGACAGGCTATTTTGTCCGATTTGTTTTCCCCTAAGCCATCCTCTAAGTGCCTTGGCTCGGCTTCTTGTATTAGGTCTCAGTGGCGGTAGCGTGGCGTCGGGAACGTTTACTCTACCAGGTGGCTCTGTCGGCGCCACGGTGATTCAAGCCATCACCGGCTTCCACGCGTGCGGCAGGCGTATGGAGTCATCCCGCTTATTGATGTTATCCGGGCGGCGTTCTATTAATTTTGAGATATCATTTTTTAGTTCATTTCTTTCTTTGTTAGCTTAGCACCCATACCTTCGTCAGCTGCCTGAAGAAGCCGACTGCCTCGTCGGCGAAACGTTGCACATTTATGTAGAGCATAATATACTGCTGAAATAAATACAATTAGCAGATTCATGACCTACATTGATCTCTTATGCAATATTTTCAGAGTATACATGGAAAGTTGGAATGAAAATCAGTAATGATGTAGTTAGTTATCTATTATTGGGTGAATTGTGTTCGGTTGGAGGTGTTGCGCGTATCGGTGCTCGCTTATCAACGCCTTATCCTAGTACGTACTAAATCAATTATTTTCAATAATTCTTTAGCGAGCAACTCTTTTGGCGCAGACCTCTTTTCTTTTTGTCCATGCCGCTATAATACAAGTCACACTGGTTCCCCGATTGAGCTGAAATTTTGCTGACATGCATCTCTGCAGTGTGCAGACCCATTTTTTTTTAAATCCTTGAATGGTTTAAATTTTGCCAGGTCATTAAGACTAACATTTTATCAAGTTTCAGTAAAATCCTACAATTGATTACAATTTTAAAAAAATCTTCCGATTAGTCAAAAATCAAAATGCTCCGATAACTTTGTTCAAATTCGGCATGGTGGTTGTAAGACCTATAGTCCCATATTATTTTAAACATTTCAAACCCAATCGGTTAAGTATTTAGAACATACTTTTGCCATTTTAATAGTTCCGAAAGAAACTAGGTAGATCTAGGAATAGGAGAACTACAAAAGCTTCGTTTACAGTACAACATTGTGTCATTGGCTTTTGATAAAGATGAATTGATTCCAATGCTGCCATGCAAGCGCTCGGATGTAGTCCCCTGATTGGCCAATGTACAGATGACTGCATTGTAAACGAAACATAAACAAATTGCTCAAAACAATTATAGTAATAAAACATCCTCTTTATTAAAATAAAAATAAGAGATATCAGTACACGACTTCACCTACATCATTTTAATTCTTTTTCAATAGGGAATGAGTACAGAATTATGAATCGGTGAGTGAAGACTGAATTGAGTAAATTATATCATAGGTCAGGTAACAAATATCATAAACTTAGGAAGCAAAGAGACACAACTGGCAGAACATGATAGCTCAATTCAGTTAATGGAGTTCTAACTAAATTACCAGCGCTATTCGCACTCCCCAGATAGACGACAGTGAAGCAGATATTGTCTATATGCTGGAGGCAATAAAGGAAATATGCAAGCATAGAGTAGTTCGTGTTGCAAAATTAGAGTTAAACTTAAGAATGTCTTAGGGTCACATTTTCACTAACATCTTGCAGTCATCTACAGTAGCTACTAGTTTAAGAGATTACTAAAGTAGGTACCTAAACGTAAATCTCCAAAGGATTTGAACTCGAATCATTTTCATTACTATTACTTGTAGCAGCAGCGGGAGCAGCAGCCGCAGTAACATCATTTGCTGTTGTTGGAAGCTCTGCAATATCACTACAAACACCTTCAAACAGCTCGTAATTTATATTTGGACCCCAACTAAGTAAATGATCCAAGCTTAACATTGCTGCCTCACCACCTACGCTTAGGTCGTCGGTCAAGGGTACATCGTCTTCTGAAGTAACAGCTTGAGAGACAGAGTCTGGGATTGCTCCACATTTAGTCACTATACACTCAGTAGTTTGTGCTCCATTCCCATGGTCTTCTTCAAACTCCGAACACGTAAAAGAGTCGTCATCACCAGATTCTGTTGTTACAGACGACATCTTATCGGATGGTGCACCGATTGCAATATTAGCTGCCACTTTACAATTCACTGACTTGGTAGAATCTACAGTGTCTAGATTGTTTCTGCTTAAGGGATATTTTAAATTACTAGGTAAAGAATCTTGAGTGTCTGTTTCTTCAATAGCAGATTCCGTAGCTCGGATTGAACTCCAATCACTGACTACGATTGGCCTAGTATTCCAACTTGCCTCACTATTACTAGATGGAACTACTCCTTTACTAACATTGCCTGAAGAAGATGTAGAATCAAGTAATGTAGGATGTAACTGTTTTCTACTTATATCTTGCAATGTGAGTATTTTCATGGCTTGCTGATGTTGCGATGACTCGCTGACTGGACTTAGCCTGGCCAACGGTGTGTTCTGGATTCCATCATTGAGATGACGAGGTGGCTCATGGACTAGAGACACAATTTCAATTGTATTCGGCAAATTTGTACGTGAGTTCACGGCAAAGGGGCAGGAGTTTGCTAGCGCCAAAGTACAACCACTTCTATCACAATCTTGATGAAGAAAATCTTCCTCTTGGTGGATTTGAGCACGACTCTCAGAGAAAATTCCACTTGGCATGCACGGATGTTGCTCAGGGAGTGCAGATATAGCATATGTGTAATCATATACAAAATGTGAAAGAGACGAATCGGCATTGTGATACCAACCCCTATCCTGTTGTATGACATCAGGTTGCTGAAGTGGTGGTCTTCGGGATACTATCCTCGTATTATATTCTGTAGATATGTGCGGATCTTGTTTTAACTCTATATCAGTGTAACGAGAATGTCTGCTACTACTTCCACCAAAATAATCCACATTTTCATTCATAAAACTGCTTGCAACCGATGGTTCACCCACAGCGACTTCGGTCACTTCTTGTCCAAATGCAAATGTTTGAATCGCATCACTATTTCTTGCCTCAAGAAATCGATCGAATCTAGAGCGAGGTTTACCTCTCAATGCTCTCTTTCGTTTGCAATAAATCACTATAAAAATCACTGCCATGACTAGCATGAAGATAAGGATGAACACAACTACTAATATAATGCGAATACTCAGAAGATCCATTGTATTAAAGTATTGTAACCTTTCTGCGTTGTGGTCAAGTACCTAGAAAAAAAAACATATAGTAGTTTATGGCCATCAGTTAAAGAAATACATTCAAAATCTTAATAAATGCCAATGCCTGTTGGCAAGACTACAGCAAGTTAGAGGTTATGTCACTTCTTTGAACGTCAATTTGGATGGAATGATGTATGAATACAGGAAAAACTTACCTCCAAAAATGTAGAGAAGTATATGTTAAGAAAAGATTAACGCACTAAAAATAATTATACATTCCCAAAACGTGTACGCAGAGATATTACAGTATCTGGCAACGCAGTAAATACAAAAAGATTGACATGTCGCCTAAATAATCACGGCCTTCTAAAGTTCTTCCACCAACCCAAGGTCAAAACTGCATGGGTTTTGGCGCCAATATTTCAACCTGTTGCATTTTGGTTCATTTATGAAAGACAATTAATGTTGAGAGATATCAATGTCAGGACAAGTATTTTAATAAAAAGCATTGCACAAACCAGATTAGTTATACAATTTGATTCAATATAAAACCAATAAAACTACAACAGTGGTATAATACATATTTTCTAATATTTATTGACAACAAAATATACGAATGGAGTAACGTTGAGTGGCGATCTTGTAGGCGCACTGAGCCTGCTGGGCTGGAAATGTCGTCACAGATTTCCACGCTGAGCTTGATCCAATTCAATGGCTTCAAACAGAGCCTGAAAGTTTCCAGCGCCGAAGCCCTAAATACGACGAATTCATTATTACTTCAAATTACTAATTATATTTCTCATACATGATGTATTAAAATTTAAAACTCTGCAACTCACATTGTGATTGTGTCTCTGAATGACCTCTAAGAACAGTGTCGGCCTGTCCTGCATATTCTTCGTAAAGATTTGCAGCAGATATCCGTCCTCGTCAAAATCAATCAAAATCTTCAGCTCCTAAAATTAAGCAGTGTCGTGTGCGGTTTAATTTTCAAATTATTTCGTACATAATTTAAATTAAGGTGAAGGACCACCAATCTATCATCCGGCAGATTCCATAATTTTAATTGTTTTTTGAAAATCGTACCAATTTTGAAAAATGTGATCTAGATGTTAAAACTATATTACAGATTGCATAAAACGTAGCATATATTTAGTAGAAATTCTGAATTTGAAATCCGCTTATAACATTTATATTGAATTTTTCAAAAAGTTGCCCACCAAAGTTGCATAGAACAATTACCTAATGTTCTTATGCTTGACATATTATTTTATTCATTCAACGAGATGATCACAACTAAAATGTGCCAGTTTAGAAGATGATCCTTCCCCTGAAAATGTGTACTAATTATTTGTTTCAAATACCTGCAACATACGTAGATCTTCTGTCACTTGCACCTTACTTTTTTTCAATTTTTCACGTAATAGGTCGTAATAGGAGTCGGGCACAGACAGGAACTCCGTTCCTCTGGCGCGCAAGTTGCGGATCTGTGCACAGAAAACGAATAGTCATCCCTCGTGCAACACTCATGAGTCATGATAACACTATACGAGCACTAAATAATGAAATAAGACTATCTATAGCCAGGATGAGAATTGATGGAGGGTTGGGGGGGGGGGGGGGGTAGAGGATTCCACCCTTTGGCTTTCACATCCTATTTTACATACCATTTTTTAAATCCCGAAAAGGTATTTTGAATGATTGTATGCCATATTATTTTCATAATTCCATAAAAAGGAGGTAAATATGCTAAATCGAAAGAAAACTTGTTCGGTGGAACAGAGCATGAGCCTGATGTCCAAAACGCACAAAAATGCGTACAATTGAGATTACATGTACAAAAGTGGGGCCCATGTAACGAGGACAATTGCTCCACCACATATTAAATTGCACGAGGCTTCAATTGATCAATTATATAAATTTGCTAATCTGTTGCCTTTTTTACAGCTTTTCAAGTACAGATTGATTTTAAAACAGTATTATTGTTCTGAATTTAGGAATGTATTTGAACACTCAATCTCAAACTCATATAACTTACACAGTCCCCAACTATATTAACAAATATGGTAAGAGGCAGTTAGCTGTTAACATTCCGAATATTTTAAATTTAATCCCTGATAACTTAAAGAATTTAGAAAAATATGCTGAAATTAAACGCGAGTTAAAAAATTGGAATTAAAGTCTAGATTTTTTTGTTGTTTCACTACGGCATTGGTGCGTATTATTGTTGTGGGAGTTTTATTTTGATCTTGTATTTTTCTTGTGTTGTCACACCGCATTATTTGTATTGTTAATTTTTTTTGATATTCAGCTGCAGATATGCCTTGCATGGCTTTGCAGGAATTTGTTTGATGTATTTTGTGTAATAATGTACTGTGTGTAAGTAACTGTGTGACTAAAAAAAATCATTGATACAATTGAATGGCGCTGCCGCAGAAGCAAAGGCTTGAGTGGGGATTTTGATCCTCTTGGCAGTTATAGCCTTTTCAGACCCAGGCACAAAATTATTTGGGTAGATTTTTGGAAATGTTTGATTTTTTTCCCAACAGATGTGACCCATCCAAAAAGATTGTTAAGGTGGCTGGATCGATCGGTTTTCTGAAGTTTTGGAGAGATTTCACTAATTTATTAAGTGTAAATAATACACGTTTATAAATTCTTTTAGCACATAATTCACTTTTATTATATACTGGGTAGTTGAAATAGACAACATTTAAATGGTGTTTATACGTTATCTTATTATTAAGAGCAGTATTACTGCCCCAAAGAAGTTAGTTAGGAATTGGATATTGAAGATTTTTCAATAATTTTAACAATACGGTACAATATGGCAACATCGTACTTTCGAAATTTGCATTTAGTGCGGAATCATGATGGCTGAGCTTGCTGAGCTTACACCTAGAATTTACTTTCATGAAAAGTCACGGTATCTTTAGTAGGCATTTAGTGCTTTCTAACTACCTTGAGCACTCCCATGTTGCCAAAAGTATTTTGACTTGATTCGCAATTTGAATTGAACCGCCTATAACTTTTTATTAAGCACACGATGGTACTGGTTTATATTTTTTTAATGAAAGTTAATTGATTAAAGATTCTAATCTTATTGGGTTTTTTCAAAATCTATCGAGCCAATTAAATACAATCTTCATTTGTAGCAAATTTTTCAAACCTGCCATAAAATAACATGGGGAAAAATCTGCTTTCTTATTCGCATATCTCGAAAACTAGACACGGGAAGTATTTAATATTTTAAAGTGTTGTTTTTGGGATACCAATGAGTGAGTACAGCAAAAATGAACACTATCTGAAAAAATGGTCGATCGACCCAGCCACCTTAAAGATTGTACATCGATAAAAAACAGTTCAGTTGTTAGTTTACAGGTCCGAAAATTTATTGAATGTACCTATTTGTTGTGTAGATTTTGTGTAATGTGTGTGTATATATTCTGTAATGTATTTTGTACTTCATACATTCTCTGATTAGCATGCCGTTTTTCACTTTATTTATCCCACATGATTACTTATTCCTTCACTTCCAGGATATTAATTTCCTATCCCCCCTCTGCACTGCAAAACTCTCGACGTGGTCTCACCGCTCCAATGATGTCCTGCGTGTTGAGGGCAATGTGCTGCACTCCAGCACCTCCGTAGTACTCGACGTACTCCTCGATCTGGCTCTTCCTCTTCCCCGGAGCAGGCTCATTCAATGGAATCTGCCGGCAACATCAAGTCACATGAACGCGATTCGCATCGCAAACATCACATGATTCGCGTAACCATGGAGTTGGGATACAATTCCGCGACATGGAAGACAATATTTAGGGTTGTGCGATTGCGAACCTCATATTTTTGAACCGAACCGAACCTCGAACCGAACTTTAATAATTTGACCGATTGAGCCTCCGAACCGAACCTCTGGCCTCTTTTACATGCAGTGGTTTTATCACTTATTATTACTTAGTCAAACCCACAAATAACATGAAGTTTGCTGAAGTTTGATGAAGTTTGCTGAAAGTAGACGAAATATTGCATTTATAAATAATACAATAGTTTGTGAAAGTCCAAGGAAGTTCTTCCTTTGTAACACTAAAACTTTCTAAAGCCAGTTCGGTTCGGTTCGGGTTTTGAACCGGTTCGCTCAACTGTAACAATATTTATGCATACTGAGAAGTTCCGTACTGGTGACGAAAACAGGCTGGACTAATTGGGATTGTCTGGGGGGCTAGGCGCCATCATTACTCTACTCTAAACCTATTTTCTCGCTGTACCTTGATTGTTTCCTCGTAGTTGGTCATGACGATGGATCGCAGAGCAGAGTATTGAGAGTGAATCTGAGAATCGTCCACAGACCAGAACCTGTGGAACATCAAGTTCCTCTCGTACCTGAAAACATTGTTGTATTCAGAATCCAAGATACAAGTCCCATTGTGTTAGCTTGAATTATTGCTAAATGATCCTTATCATTCGTTTATTCGTTCAAACAGCATTTACTTTGTTTAAAGTCCACTTTGATTTTGAAGTCTGGTGAACATAAATAAACTTACAACTATAAAAGTTATACTCCAAGAAATTAAGCATTTTATGTAGATTCCATTTACATTCACAAAGTATGCTTCTGAGTAAAAACGTGGCTCACCAGTCGGCGGCTGACTCCATCTTCAAGTCGGGTTGATTCCCGACGACATGGTCAACAAAGTCAAGCTTTGCGGGTGGTCTGAAAAGAAAATAGCCAAAACTTTCTTATTCTCTCGGTTTTGGCGCTAACCTAACTGAAAGCATGGCTGAAAGATTTTACTCCCTTCTGAGTTCTGACCTACCGCGAGACAGTGTTTGGGAAGTTTTTTTTTTAAATTAAGTGTTTAAGCGTTCAGATTTCTTTCAATTATATGAACTTTTTGAAAGTTGTTCTTTATTTCTGACATACAAAGGTAATAACAACAGTGAAAGTTCATGTTCCTTGAAAAAGTACAAGTTATTTTAAAAGTTCATTTTTAAGAAAATATTAAATTTGCGGACGTATACCATGGGAAAGGTAAACCATTGCAAGAAAACGAGACAAAATCGTCGTAAAAGTAATTAATACCAATTTAATTGATTATGTTAGATATTATTCTAAATAGGCACTAATTAGTAATTAGTACTGTACATTCTGACATTGAAATGAGAAAATTTAACTATTTGATGGAATTTGCCAATTGGGCTCGCTTATGTATTTTTGTTTTATTTGATGATGAACTTTTGACCCAGAACTCAGAACTTCAGAATACGTTAATTCACTACTTGTCAATTCTGAATAATTTCCTGGCAATAACCAATTTTGAAAATGTTGAAGAGCGAAGTTTATTCAAAAGTTCGTGCTTGCCTACAGCGAACATTTTGGCTTTACGTTTCTTGTATACAAAATAAACGCGTTCACTCAAAAGTTCTCAATAAAAGTGCTTTTATAAAAGTTTCTTAATTCCCAACACCGTCGTTGGGACACTTGCACTTCACAACCTTCTCCCAAGGAACAATCTATCAAGACAAATATTGACATTTACTTACAGCAGCTTGCACAAGATGTCACCCTGCAGAGGTTTACCGTATCCAGGAAGAAATTCTCCAGAATATTTCGACCTCTCCACAAACGTATGTGTTGTGTCTCCATACTGGAAATAAGAGGATATTTATTACAATTTACAATACTAACTGAACTAAATCCTGAATGTCTACGTTTCTGTACTCGTATTTTTCTCGTGACGAGCTATGATAGCACATTGTAATTTGTGTAGTAGTATAGTAGTAACTACTCCGATGGTTTGTTATATGGTAAAACTTTCGTGGGACAACAAACATGATTTAAAAAACATTTTTTTAAACGAGCGGTTTTGGGGGACGAAGAATTACCAAATATTGAGTAAATGCCCATTAGCTTTGGTAAATAATGTTGGTACTAGATTTTTGTTATCACTATTTTAACCAAATCTTATTTTTCGACATGGCGACGGATGAATGGTTAAATGCTATGAGATGATGACGAATGGAATGGGTAAGAGTCAAATGTGGTAATGAGGCAGTCGTAGCCTATTATTAGTAGGGACCTTCCCAGAATCTACCTCCCAACTGAGGAAAAAAACGAAAATATCTGTCAAGGACCATGGAAATCAAACCGGGCACCTACTCTGGACCGAATCCAGACCTGGTTTATTGATTACCTAATCTGGAGTGTATTCCAGAACTGTACTGACTAGTCAACGTACTGACTTTGCCAAATTGCTCATACTCTTTTATTTTTGTCGAAAGTAATAGATTTGACAATAAATCTGAATGCCACTTTATCTGTTTGATTGATATTCCGATTATTTTGTATTAATGAATAAAGATGTATTTCAGGGAGGGAGATGGCCTGCGACATAGCCTATAGCATAAAGCAAAACTCTGTCTTTGAATATTTTCAGACGACTTACCGTCTGCACTTGAGCAAAGCGCACTGTTCCGAATTCATCGCTCTCTTCCCAGATCTCCTTGACGATAGTCGCTCCTCTCTCCTTGGCTTTCTGCCGACAAACAAGCGAGGGGTAGAACGAAGAGGATGTTGAGATCGAATCAGCAAAGCTAGACACAAGGAACTCACTTGAACGATGGCGTCGAGGTCCTCGACTGTGAACGCGATGTCTTTAACGCCGTCCCCGTGGCGAACCAGATGGTCTCCCAGCTCTCGGTTGTTGGTTTCGTACGAGGTCACGAACAGGAAGACAATCTGCAAATCATGGCGACGGATAAATGAATGATATGATAGGGGGATGATGATGAAGAGTTAAGGAAAGACAGTGGGACGGAGGAGGTCGTGACTTTTTAGTACAGGAACTTTCTTGACATTTGACTTTCGACAGAGTGACATCACGAAAAAAACGCAGGAAGGACGGCCGCGGGAATCGAATCCTATTCAGAGTATCGATATGAAGGACTACAGGGAAAGAACGCTATGAGTCACATTTCGGATGAAACTGAGATAAACGAGGTTTTATGTTGAAACTTGTATCTCTATTCCATACAAATCGATATTTCAATTGCGTTTTTCAAGACTTTGTGGCACTATTTTCTAGAAACCGAGGGTATATTATTCTAAAAGCTCATAAAAATCACTGCAAGATTACACCTTAAAACTCATGTTTGCTAAAAATGGACTCACAGCGTTCTTTCCCTGTACCCTTCTTCATATTGAATCATTGTCCAGGAAATGTTAGCAGCACTCACCCTGTTCTGTCTGACGGCGTGTGTAGCCAGTTTTCTTGAACCAGTCTCCAGACCCTTGTAAGCCAATGGTTCGAATCCCATGCGGGTACAATAGTAGCTCGCCGCCTTTTAAAATAAACATCGTGGCATCAATTTTGTTGAGTTCGAATTCGTATTTACTATATGCAATTAAATGTCATTACCTGTTTGGCATTGCCGACCCAGAATGTCACATGATCGAAATGCAAGAACTTGCCGGCGTCGGGCTTCACCAAAAACAAAAAATATATATTAAACACGGAATATCATTTTAAACCTTAATTTCTGACCGAAAACAGCAACATGTCATAATATAGTCGTCTCAACAGAATTTAAATAAATCATTTTGATCGCACCTTTGGTCCTTTATCTGTGTAAGTTGTCATTGCAACTCGCTTGTGGTGGATGATCAACAGGAGGACAGTGGAACATTAGGGGCCTGTCCGCGTCGTTCAGAAGGTGTGGATCTGTATCTGAGTCCTGATTGGTCAAATCCCGGTTATCAAAGGTGCGAGCCACGAAGGTCGCCTTCTTCGTTGCCACGCCACTGATTTAATTATTTCAGCACAAAAATCGAGACACGAGTTCAAAACAACTCTTGAGCAATCGTTATCCTTGATCCTTGGCCGTCTAAAAGAGTCAACATGTGATGTAGGTAAAAGTCAGATGACATTCAAAGTTACAATTCTGTTGATTAAGAGATATTGACCCCATACTTGATTCAGAAACCAATTTTTTTAAATGAATTCCACAGAAAATGTTAAATTATAATGTTTTACAAATATCTGATTGCTGATACCAACCCATTGTATGAACTATGAACTGCATGGTAATACCGCAAAACAACATAACTTTTCTTAATTACCATGTATAAGTACATAGAAGAGGATATCGAATACCTACACATAAAATTGTTATTTTTTTCTAGGTATGTAGGTATACAATATTCATATTTTGTATAGTTTTTAATCGTCAACATTGAAGTCTTAAAGTCTTATAAACAGGAATAAAAAAAACATGCATAAAATCTCAATAAATTGAGCTCTTTTGTGTGGATTCCATTCACCTTCGTCCTTCGCTCGCTGAAGCTGGCTGAGTCACGCAAAATATGAAATTGAATAAAACTACATTTTAAGTCGTATTTGAGTTTTGAAAATTTGAAGTTGAACAGAGATGCTCTCACACAATTCATTTATCACCATTAATTTGACAAAAATTGTGTTCTGGTAGTTTGTGTCCAATCCTGTTTATTAAAATTGTAGCATAGGAAAATGATGAATAGGGCTAGGATGTTTATGACCTATGAAACGTCCAAAAAGTAAAAACCCACAAAATCCCGAAAAAGGACCAATGAAATTTTATGGTATAATATATTTATCATCATATTATTCGATTTATCGGTTTAGGAGTTGTGCTCGGACTTAAAATTATTGTATGAATGTGTCAATGTATCAAACAATGTGTCAATTGTTGATTGCCATCCAAATGGTGGATGAAAATTTTATGAATTGTGGTCTAGACCACAATTCATAAAGTTTTTATAACTTGCATCAAACATTTCATATCATCTGCCCAAATAATTTTAAAAAGGACAAAAATACCTTAAAATAGCAAGAAAAGGACTGAATTCATAAAAAAAATGAGAAGAAGGCCTTTTCAGGCAAAATGAAACACATATTTTTGAAATCAGGGACACATGAAACATATTTATATATTATCATTTTTAGACTTGCTGAACAAAAAACGAAAAAAGGACATGTCATAAACATCCTAGCCCTAATGATAAAATAGAGTGTAGCAGCAGACGAGAATACAAGATAATCAATAGCGAAATGTATTCCAATTGCGTCGATCAGAAGTTGCTTGTTATAGAATTAATTACTTGATTTGTTTTGCAAGTTAAAAACTTGTTCCTGACGGAGTAGACAACTTGAGGAAGGTCGCATTTTTTTTTATCAGAAGACGCAGATACTCCACGTACGATGTATTTTACGCACGCCTTTAAGACGTAGTGATATTTTTAATTTTGTAGTTCGACTATTCACAGAAAATCTCATAGCATTTTTAAGTTATCAGCAATAATTACAATTGCGTTGCTTACAGGCAATCAGATGTAAGTCTAGAAGAAAAATGTCAAATAAGGCCTTGAAAACAACCAAGGTGAACTGGACTTTATAATTGTATTTTAAAAAAGGAATGTGATTTAGGAGGTATAATGATGTTAGATCATAATAAGTCGGGCGATGTGACAAAAGACATAGAACTCAACAGTGTTATTTATTCAGAACTTTAATTTCATTTAATATTAATATTTTAATAATATTATACATATAATAGACGTTATCATTTAAAATAATGATGCTATACCTACATAGTGAATCAAATCAATAATTCTTATTAATATACGTTATCTCGGAAACATTGGCATTAATAATTATTTCCAAGGAATAACAATTAAAACATTTAATACTAAGGTCTAATTTTCCAAAATTTTAGCCAGGTTAATTGAAACTAAGATCAGATTCTCAGAAAAAAGATATAATAATTTAGATAAAAGTTGATGCCGGGTGGTAAACCTTGGCATTAGTTAACAGTTTTAAATCAAGTCTGTAAGAATGGCAAAATGGTTTACAACTTCAGATAATCTGTGGTTATTGACTAATGAATAAGCGGGATGCCAGGTACAATTCAAGAATTCAACTATGACAGCTTAATTTTGAACAATTCATTTCTTATGTATATTCTCTTAGTTTTATTATTATTTGTAAATAAATTACTCCGATGATCTGATTAACTTTTAAACAGTTGATTATCTGACTAACTTTAACGTAGGTACACATAGAATTAACAAAACTATTTTTAAATTTTAGACCATTTTTGGTACATACCTACTAACATTTTTGTAAGCAAATGTATGGACACAATATTATCAACTATATAATAGAAATGTGAGGTAACAACAGTTAAAATGTACAATATATAGTAGTTTAATAGACAATGCATAATACATGTCTAATTTTAAAAAGAGAAGCATCATTCTACTACACATACAATATGTTCCGTGCTAACAGAATACAGGTATGCAGTCACTTCCAATAGTTTCATCTACTTTTCTCAGAGGGTCTAAACTGTGGTGTAAACTGGTATGAAATCTCGGAGGTCCGTCTAGTGCATCGTAATTACTCGCATATAAGACGCAGGAATTTTCACATTTAAAAAAGCAGGTAAATGTTTTATATTCATGCTATAAGTTAAAATGAACAAACCATTTGCACACTTCAACTCCTTTTATGCAAATTAAAGTTCATACATTTTTAGAAAATTATTCACAAAATTACATTGTTCAATTTTCAATTTTTTTTTTTAAATTTCCAGAATATTATGTGTAGTTTTTTTTCAATATCTGCCATTGAACATGCATGCCGAGTATATTTAAAATTAGAAAATACTAGGGATGTCTTATAATAAATGTGGCGTCCTATATTCAAGAAAATACGGTACATACATTCAACAACTTTAATGACCCAGAGGCTTTTCACTCAGGCAATTATCTTCTCAAAAAATTCACATTTTAAAAAAGTAGGGTCGTTATATTAATCTACCTACCAAATACCTAACAATTTTTAGGTAGGACAATAGTTTATGATATTATTGAATGATGTAAAGAAATCTCTTGGCAGGCAAGAATCAGCCTCTAGCAAAGTATAAATTAAATGTCTACCTATTCTAGGTATATCTCTGAGTGATGATAAGGCATCTTTAGCTTTTCTATTGTTTATTCCTACTTTGGTAAATGTTAACATTGATAATGGCTTGGCTACTTGACCCATACAGTGTAACACTGAATGTTCAATGCACACTCAAACATTCTTTTTTATATGATGTGAAAAATATATATTCAATAATACAATCTGAGTACAGAATATAACTGCAGCTCAATAAAAGCAACAATATCACTATATTTTAGGATGCAAATGATCAGTTCTCGGCTCCTATAACTGATTTAAATCAGTACATTCCTCAGTGAGCATCTTTATTCAAAACTTATGGCTCGAATCATGGTGGAACTACGAATCATATTACCTATTTGTTTGTGTTCTTTTGTATTCAGCTAATTATTCACAAAATATTACTATGTAGTATGTATCCAATTACTAGGTATAAGATTACCTACTTCTAATTTTTGTCTAAATTAATTTCTAGCAAGAACAGTCCCTTGATTTACCTGAAAATTTGATTGTAAGTTGTATCCTTACAATAGTATGAAGTTGCATTCGCAAGTAAACATTTGTGGAAGTCAAAACACCACAAGACTGTGTGCTACTAATTTTATTGACAGAATCCAGTAGACTCTGCGTACTCGTCTCAATAAATGTAGAAATTATTTGAGCATGAGGCTGTTATAGTATTTATTCCACTTACTGATGGATACTTTTAAATAAATGATCGCATATAAGATCTGTCTGATGTGTTTATATTTAATGCGTTAAATAAATGTTTGAAACAGTTAATTAGTTTCTTCAAGCATTTTGAAAGCTTGCTTACCAATGCGTTTATTAACCATTTTCCTAGTAATTATATCATGTATTTCTATTGGCATCCTTATACAATTGGCCTCTGCATGCATAAATTCAGCAGATCGATCGCTGATCCGTATGATACTAATACTTTTGTTTATTTTTCTTCAAACTAGTCAGTCTGCTATTTGTCAACATCCAATGTACACAATGGGTCCGGTAAGCTGGCCACAAGTTGAAAACAATGACTGATGAGTGATGAGTAATGAAACTACCTAGATAATATAGGAGGTATATAATTATTTTGTTAGTGGCTTCCTATATTTTAATTCTAGAAATATAGTAGCCAATTAACTACTGATTGTACTGACTGTAAATTAAATTAACATTTATTTTGAATTATCTCCAATCTAATCTCTATTATTAGCTTGAAACTGAAATACAACCTAGGTACTAAAAATCCTATGTGAAAGAAAATGAGAAGTTAAGATAAATAAAATGTTATGGTAGATAAATGGTGGACGCTATAAAAATAAGTAGAAAAATACCAATTTGCCTCAGTCAGTATTCAGTATGACCACTCTCTTTATTATTATGATCAACCATCCATAATAGTATTGCATGCACTATACTCATCTCTACTTGAAAGCTAAGGTACTGTGTGTAATTTCTTCACTTGTCCTGGTTTCGGATATCTTGCTGTTCCCAACCCTCCACCTCGCCTGCCAGTTGGTAGTGATGGCGTCTGAGTGCAGAGAGCTTCTGTCGTTCACGTTGTAAGTTGGACTCGAGCTCCAGGACGTGAACTTGCGACTCCATCTCCAGTCTCTTCGCTTGATGCAGAGACAACGAGCTCATGTCCAGGTCCTCTGCAATCAGACAAAGCAGGGAAATCAATTAATATAATACCTAATAAAAAAGGAGGTATTTTTAGTATCCAAAGAATGTGAACATCTAACAATAATGAAATGTATGTAAGCAATTACATATGGGGGCGAGTAGGAGGAGGTAAATTGATTCAAATACCTACTAAAAAGTGCTAACGGATGCACAGAAGAGAATCTACCGAAATATATCAAACAAACTATATGTACCTAGCTGCATTGCAATATTAAAACAGATTATTGAAGTAACCTTGTTCAGGTAGTTCATGAACCTATTGTGACTTCATTAAAATAAAACAAAATTACCTATTTTACTCAATGCAAAATTGCAATTTTTTTTAGGTACTTTCATGTGTTAAGCTGCGTTCCCATACTTCGCTTTCGCTTCGTATTCGGTTCGCTTTCGCAAAATGGCTACCTTTTAACACAGAAAATCGTCCATGTTTAATTTCGTTTCCGAAATGCAAAAATGTTGGACCAACTTCAACTTTGACGAACCCGAAACGCGCAAAATCCGGAAGTGATGTGATATATCGAATCTCCATTTCCGGTCGACCTCGAGCTTATATTCGATATTCGATTAATAAACATATTAGGGTTGGGATTCGATTTGAATTGCTAAATCGATGTCAAACTGAAAATTTCGACATCAAATCGAAATAATTTCGACATCGAAATAATTTCGACATCGAAATAATTTTGACATCGTAATAATTGTCCACATCGAAATAATCGCGGCGAAATTTGGCAACACTGAATTTGCGTCTGCCCAAGGCCATGTTACTAGCGCGAGAGATGTCCCTCTCACACCCCCCTCGCGGCAACAAATTACGAGGAAATGATTGAAGTAAAGAAAATGTTTCATTTAAAATAAACTACAAGCATTTATTTATGTAAAAGGGAACAATTATTGAAAAAAAATTGTCGCAAATCCAGTTGGAAATTCATGGTTTTATTAGACTTGTTGCCGGAATATATCCCGTGAAGCATAACATTGTCTGCATTCAACATCCTTTAGCAATGTTGCCCGTAATGTACACTTCAAACTCGAACACTTTCCACAATTCACTTCGTCTCCACGGCGGGATTATATTTTTTGCGTGGAAACATTCTTTCAAGAGAGAATAAAAACAACACAAGCTGAATGTCACGAGACAACTGACCAACCCACCCTCAACTGCACACGCGGTATGCAGGAAGGGCGGAAGCAGGCCACTCAGCTGATCTAGAGAGAGGCACGCGGCACTGTTGCCAGCTCTACAATACTGCGCGTAAATTCTCGGATTTTTTTGAAACGATGTCAAACGATTATTTGATTAAACAATTCAAATCGATGTCGAATCGAAACTCAATATTTCATTTGACATCGATGTCAAATCGAAAAATCGATGTCAAGTCCCAACCCTAAAACATATGTTTTGACATTTCAACTTTCAAGTTTCACTTTTTCCGCATTTCTTGCCGTTCTTGCTTATTATCTGATTATTATCCGTCACTTTGTTTTTAACTATTGGCAGAATACGACTACAAACTACAAACTTACGACTACAAACTTCGCGACGGGAAAGCAAACCGAATGCGAAACGAAAGCGAAGTATGGGAACCCAGCTTTATGCTCATGGGCTGAAAGGAAAGAGTACTGTAATATTTTGACAAGAGATAAATTATAGTTTTTCCTGAACGTACCATTCTCTTCTACCATCTGGCTGCAAGACTTGGCAGTTGCTACTACACCACCCGTGGCTTGTGTAACTCCTTTCGACGCCTGTGACAGGGCTGCCAGGTTGTTGCTGTGACGATCAGCTTTCACTCGACTGGCAACAACCAGTTGTGCTGTACTGGCTGCAATCTCCTGTGACGCCACCACTAGTTGCTCAAACTTGCCCTGACCGCTCACGACTTTGTCGGCTGCAGTCCTGCAAACCATCAAAACCATAACTCAGATTCATGTGTAACAACATAATCTTCCCGGTTCCAACGGTTGTGCCGGGGGTGGCTTAGGTCACCATCTGTGTCATGTGTCAGCGGGCCAATTCCAGGGATTCACGTTTTGAAACCGTTTTACGTTTGCATTGTACAAAACTTTGAAACAGTTAACAACTATTGCTTAGCCTTCAACTTTTTTATGTTTTAAACAGTGAAAACGTACACGGTTTCAAAACATGAATCTCAAGAATTGGCCCCCAGCAAGAATTTTTATCAACTAACAAAACAAAATAGGAGATATACCTATATTGTGTGAAATTATCTCATATATTCAAATAAAATTCAATTGTTAAAATAATTACAAAATTCTATGGAATTTCAATTAGCTTCCTGTCTTCAGTAGAAAATAATACATTAGGTTATCATACCAATATTAAATATTAGTACTCTAGGTAAATTAAAAGTAACTCACAGAAGAAACTTTGCTCCCATCGCAACCGACTTCGATGCCGACAGCAATCCCTCCGACCACTGATGATTGCGCTTGTAGAATTCCGTCGCAGATGCTGTGCCCTGTACATTACGTAGATTAATATTGGATATTTATACACTTGTAAGAACGGATTGACCTGAAGCTTGAATGAAGCAGATCAGTTTCACTCACCTTTCCCTGTGCTACAATCTCAGCCTGGAGAACGCGAGATTTCTGAACAAGAACTCTGATAGCCTGCATCAGGTTTGTGCACGAGTCGAGGATCTTCTCATTCACCTCCAGCTTGATACCAGAGTCCGCTTGACGGGATTTACTCAACATTTCCTAGAGTCAAAATGAAGAGAAAACAAATTTATAAATCTTCATTATTCTAGTTATAAAGCAGTTATTTGAAGTAGGTAGTAATTAAAATATCAAGTAGGTACAATCAAGTATCAAGTAGAGGTGGAGTTGGATGATTACAAAAATAGATTTTTGTACTAGGAAAATGTTTGATGATATTATTCTTGATTCACATCTAGAGATCTGGAATGAATAAGTTTCTTCCGATGGATTGCGATGAGTCAACTACTGACATTTAATAATAGGTATATTCAAGTTAATATATTTGGTTGTCAAATAGATTCAGCCATAACCCTCTTGGTACAGCAATGCTCAACAACTGTCTAAAACCGACTCTCGGAGCTATTAATGTGATGATTCCTATTTCCTTGAGGACTAATCTTTATAATTTGTGCTGTAAGAGATTATATGATATATAAAACCTAAATCAACACCAAAATTAAAAGGTAATACAAACTTGTGGATATGTAATCAACTTATCCAGCTCTGCAATAGTTTTGTCGAGGAAGGAGTCCGGTTGATTAGGAACTTGCACTGAAGGATCCAGGATTTCCCCTAAACAGGAGGGTGAAGACTAGAGGAGTAAGGCAAGGCTCAAGGAACAGAAAGATGATCTGACATTGTATTGTATTGTATGTGAAATTACCTCGATTTTCCTTGCTGCCTCCTCGATAGCCTTATCCATAGTAGCCAGTTCATTCTCCACTAAGTCGCCAATCTTCTCCGGAGAATCACCCTTGAGTGCACCACTAAGGTTTTGAATCATGGCAGCCAATTCCTCGACCTTTGTCCTGACCACACTCATGTTGGGCGCCACAGAGTTCGATGCATTCTGGTCTTTCATGCTTCCGAGAAGAGTCAAGATAGTCCCACCAAGAGACTTGCATGTCTCGGCAATCTCTGTAAAGAATCATGTATCTCAATCATTAAATTATTCTTTCTTAATGTAATCCTAGCAAATACAATTTTCAAGTCATATGATAACTTACGTTCACCATAGTCAATATCTGGAGATGTATTGGATGTGGTTTTGCCATCGATCATATAGATGGCCAGAAAGTGGGTCATGTCAGTAACATTAGTAATGACAGAATCAACTGCTCTTGGGTCACTTTGAAACCGAGAAAATGACTCTGCCAGTAATTCCAAGGATAACAATGCGGGCTGAACTAAGCTCTGAAAGTAATCTGGAAACACATACATAATACATTAAACAAGGCAACGTTGATAGATAGTAATAATGTAAAAATGTTGTTAAGAACCTACCAGGTGTGCAGGTGACGGCGGAAAGAGCTGGATTGTCAATTTCATTGATTGCCATTTCTATTATTTTCTCCGATTGTTTTAAGCATACCACTAAAAAAAGTTAAAAAATGAATGAACACAACTGTGATATTAAGACGTGAGCAATAGTGGAAAATAATGGAATATTCCACTTACCAAGCAAACTGTGTAGTTTATCAAGACTTTCTTTTTGTAGTTTGAACTGAAGTTCTCGTGATCTGTCCTCTGCCTGTTTCAATCTGACATCAAGTTCCTCTTTTTGTGAAAGAAGATCTTGCAGTTCATTTTCTAGCTCGCTTTTTTCGTTTACAACCCAATCTACTTTAGTAACCAAATTCTAAAACACAATTTGCATTATTATTACCTACCTATTAATTTTAACATAATTTAATAAAAAAAACAAGATTCCTTGAACGTAATAGATAATCTAAATACAAATATATTTTGATTTCAACACAATACAAGGTAGGTAGTACTCACTAAGTTTTCACTCTTTGCTGCCTCTTGTTCGTACTTGAGAGCAATAAGCTCAGACTCCACCTCATTTTTACTCTGGGCCATTGTTTCCTCGATCTTCGACTTCTCGTGGACAGCCTCCTGCAACCTGGCTTCCACTTCAGCCCTTTTCTGTTCCATAGCGTGACTGACTGTCTTTGCCATCGTATATTGTTTGTCTACATCAGCTTTCTGTAGCAAAGAAATACAGAAATTAAAATCACATTGCAATATCTCATCACAGTAATACATTTCGAGTGCTCTCCCAATCCAGAGTGTTGTTGACCCTCCCCTCATGCCGAGTGAAGACCTCTGAAATATGACCTTGACCAATACCATCACCTAGTGCTGGTGAAATAGACTATTATTGTTTTCTTACAAAAGTACCAGCTACAAGCGATCCTTTTACATCCTTTTCAAGAGCTGCCTTCTGAAAAAGCCAGTCAAATTCCTCATTATGACTCAATGGTACTAAGACTGTATGAACAAAATTCAATCAGCAAATTTATGGTGCAAGTTATTTTCCGAGTTGCCAGTCGAGTACTTAAAAATGTATATTTTATTTTGATTAGGTACAATTTTTAAGTCCATAATTGTTATGCATAATATGGTAGGTATCCATCTATATAATACCAACGATTGGTTCCACTATTTTCATTTTGATTTATATGGAGCCAAATAGATTTTTTTAAGACAAATATCTCAAAATGTTCTGCTTACTTGGCGTATCAGTTGTATGTGTTCTTCTCGAAGCTTAGTGTACACTTCCTTTAGTTTCTGGAATTTGTCTTCAAATGCCTTGCCCTTTTCTAATAAAGAGAAAGAAACAATTTTTAGCATCAAAACGTCTTATTTATTCATCAACTATTAATTAGGTACCTATTCAGTGACATGCATCTCCACAGGTTGTATGAACCTAAGCATTACCTAAGCTGAGAATGAGATGTATTACGCTAATAACAATGAATACCTATAGGTGATATAATGCAAGCATGTAAGTCAAAGAGTAGGTAAGTTACTCAAGTTGTAGGTCATGTGGTCATTTCACTTGTTTATTTTCTATAATAGCAAATACTTGTTATACATAGTTAACTTAAAAGTATACTACTCACTCTCCGTTTCCATGTGATATGTCGAGACACTGTCCGTTTGTTGCAGTAAATCTGCCTTGACTTGTCTCTCTTGAACGAGTTCGCTGTCAACCATCGCCAGCTCGGTTTCTAAGTGAGAAATGCGATCATTGAGTAGCTCGACAGTTCTCCCGTGGTCGTTGATAAGCTTGTCAATTTCATGTCTTAGCCGGGCAATCTCCTGCTGAAGTTGCTCGATAACATTCTCCCTGTTAACAAAATGTAATAGGTAATAGGTAGGTATAAATAAGGTAACAATAATTAATATATTTGTCTAAGGACATGACAAGTGGTAAGTTTACCCACATTGGACTTTTAGTGCGATACGAAGTGTGCTGTGGAGGATGGTATTCACCATCATCTTCATCTAGTAATGCTATTATGAAAGGATCTAAGACATATTCTGGGGATTTGCCACTAAATATGCCATCCATGGCTTACTACACGAAATATTAATATTGATGTTGCATAGCAAACAATGATGAAAGTGACAATTAACTTTTTAATAAGTGTGTATCAAATAGATCTGTAAGTAAAACTGGAAATGTTTACACAACAATATTTGTCAGTAGGTCTCTTCATGGGGCTGCTCCAAACTGGTCTTAAGCAGATTGGATCAGGGGATTATGTTTGTTGGCCTACAGAAAGTTTGAGCAAGCCCAACGAACAAACTTAGACGCTAAGAGCCAGGTGGTTCAGAAAGTCAATAATGAAAACCCTGGAAAGTCCACCACTTTCTCCAACCACAAACCTTTGCGGCTCAATAATAAAATTTAAAACACCTTAAAAAGCATTGTTGACAATTTGACAGTTGGGTAGGTACCTACTTTGAATAACAGTAATGAGGAAAAGTAGATTTTATTTTATTATCATGGAGATGTTCAATAATGTTGATTGTATATTTTGATTGTTGTTGTTCATTATTAAAAAATATCATGTTAATTTCACAATGAATTTCTTTTCTTCTCCAGGTTGAATATTAATAATTAAGATAAGAAGACATTAAGCTCACCTCTCCTGAAGGACATCAGGTGAGACGGAGCCATTATTGAAGTTAGGTGAGTCCACCATGTCGCTCATAGTAGACACCACATCCGACGTATCAATCAGACTACCCTCGACAGTGTCGATTTCGCTGGCTGCTACCATGTCGTCTTGCGGCATGATCACAACAGGTGTCACATACGTTCGCAGGTCTGCTTGCACTAAAAAGTTTGGTGGATTCTGGAAAGTCGCAGACATTAGTTAGGCCGTAGGTCAATGTGAATGACAGCATACCAGGTAATTTTTTGGTATTCAATGCTATTTACCAAGATGTACCCATACACATGCAGTAATGTAATATAAGTTGTACTACTCACCTCAGGTAACAGTGGAATCTGGATCAAGTTTTTAAAGTACTGCAAATTGCTGGCATTGAGATAAAATTGCCTCAACTCTCGAAATTGTTTTAAGAACCGTTCTCGATGACCAGATAACAAGTCTTGGGGAAGAGCTAAAATGTAAATTAATTATAATGTAGAGAGTAGCATCAGTATGCCATTCCATCAAAGCATAATATTTTTTTAACATAGATTGGTGGAAAAATTAGAATAGTGTTGATTTGACTTTTTTAAGAATATAGATGGGATAGTTCTGGAAAAGTAATGTACAGTACCTATTCAATATGGTACCCTTAAAAGAGAAGTGACCTTAATTATGTTGGAGACTTACTTGCATGAAGCCTGAACAAGATCTTGACACAGTAGTCATATAGTTGGGAAGAGTCTTGGATGCATGGGATGAGCGGGGCGAGCCGACATTGACCCGAAGAAGTCATCGAGTTTGACCGTGACATGTCCAGCGAGCCGAAGACTGGCGAGAATAATTAATTAATAATTATCAATTCTCTTGTTTTATGACTTATCTTACGAAAAGTAACAAGTACTTACTTGCAGATTGAAGGTTCAGAATGTCATCCATATAATCAAACATTTCTACAGACATCTGGAAACTGAAAATAACAGAGTGAAAAATGGTCAACATGGAGAAGATACATTCTTGATAACAAGTTATCATCATCATTATAACATTCATCTCATTGGCTTATCAAGTTATCATCATTGCTATTTACTTATCTATGTGCATATTCTAGTCATCAAATTCTGCATCAATGACTGACATTGTATGGTGTACTGTAAGGTAATGAAAGTAAATCAATATATAGGGGTCAAGAAACACCACATACTAATTATTGATGTCGTTCTCCCCAATGTTGACCAGCTCCTCCTTCGTTACGACCAGGTTACCAGGGAAACGAGGGTTGCGTCGATGGAAGTCCAGCTTGGTGTTGAGAAGTGTGCAATAGAGTTGGATAAGCTTCCCATAACTCTCCCGCAGGTGACACTGAGATTGCAAAGAGAAAATATTTATGACATATTTCATTTCCTTTATATAATGGAATTGGAACAAACTGATACCGATCCAGTGTAATGCTATGCATACTGTTGCTGTTGAAAAACAGTAATACACAATACATTCTTTACAGTACAGCACTATCATTGCATTGTTTTGTGAGCGATATAATCTGTAGTTGGTCTGTGTAATTGTGTAACATTATAAGTTCATAGATCAAAATATATAATCTCTTATTTTGAATAACATTTTGAGATTTGAGAGCCTTGCTTTGGATGATCTACAGTGGGTCATCATTTAAAGTACCCACGTACCTTCAACATACTATACACACTCAATCAAATGAACAAGTGAAAGGGATAGTAGAGATACCTAATTGCAACTGTAAATTAGAAGATAATCTTGATCCAACCCAAGATCTAAACTCTCAGTTCTACCAACTGATTAATTTGAAGTATTTGTAAAAAAATGTTTTGGTTTTAGGTACAAGTGATAACATAAGTTCTAGCATGAGAAGAAAACTAGAATCTTGCTTTGTCTTCAATCTAATGCATGCGACTTGTAAAGATTACTAACTTCACAGCTCTCCGACCCCATGGCAATGTGTACTAGAGCATTAATTGTGGTTTTGCAGGACACTGCACTTTAATAATAATAATAATGAATATGGATCAGAGATTCTGTTGTTTACTAGGAGTCGGTCCAGCGATTGTCAAGTGAAATGAAACTACGTAGGTGCAATACATTATGATTGAGAGCCCTGTATTAAAGGCCAGGATAGACTTGTGAGTAATTTCCTGTGTCTACCCAAAGAACTATACTTGCTTGGGGTGCCACAACGGACTCATTTCTTAAAAAAATTTATAGTATACAGAAGAGAATTTTTAAAATTATAATCCCCCCAAAAGATGCCTTGAAAAATTATCAGTTTATGACAGTTCATCAACTGCACCTATACGTTTTCCTTATAACAAATTATTATTCTGATGAACATAAAGCACTCGCGCAACATAATTACGTAACAAGAAACAAACTTAAATTAGTAATGCCTCCCAACATTCATAATTCATACGGAGATCAGCAGCGGTCATTTCTCATTCCCAAACTATTCAACACACTTCCACCCAGTTTACAAAATTTAGAAAAATTTAAGACAGTTAAAAGGTTTGAATTAAATTATTATTATTATTATTATTATGGTGTTCTGATATTATGTATTATTTATTTATTTATTATTGTATGATATTTACCTTGATGAAGTATTTGTATCTATGGATTTGTACACTGTACTTTGTAATTTGAATTTGATGATTATTATTATTAAAAGTAGTTATTAGTTGTTTTATTGTGACGTATATTTATGTTGTTGTTGTTGTTGTTTATATATAGCAGTCCTGCAGACAAGCCACTGTTTGGTTTTGTGGGACTGAGGATTTTCTTATGTACTATTAATTTGCAACAATAAATAAATAAAAAAAAACTGCAATAGTAAGGATGTATATCTACAGTCACCAAAGGAAGCCATTATAAATTTCTTGTAATATACATTTATTCAGCCTCAAACAAACTTACCCAGAGTTTTCCCAGATTTTCTATCTGCTCCTTGTGCCTCTGTGAATTGGGCAGCACCTGAACGTGGCCTTCTCGCAGAACTTTGTGCAGGACATGGCAGAACTTCCAGGCTACAATGCGGTTGTCCTGCAAGGGTTGTCGTAGCACACATGTCCAGAATGTGGCACCACTTCGCTCGTGAAATGTACCAATAATTGCGCCTAGTTGCCCAGTCAAGGAAATAGCTCACTCATAGTGCAATATTAAAAAATTAAAATAGTACCTGCTCCAACTCGCGACATTTACACAAAATAAATTAGGTTACTACAAGCTACCTATCTTAGAAAAATTCGACATGTGGATGCCTCTCTATCCCTGGGGAATAACACTATGACCACAATGACTGATAAAGCTATGCAATATTATTTGTTTCAGATAGTTAAAGCAGTCAATCTTTTTGATTGTAATTGTACAAATACCCATTTACTAAGACATTATTAAGTTTTATCAAGGTAGAAAGATAGTATGGATATTGGTTTTGCACCCATAAAAATTTAGTAGGTACCTAATCTTTTATTAAGGTGGATTCATACGGCCGTTCCAAACTTCCCAAGTTTGCCAAAGTTCCGAATCGCCGTTCCAAAAACTCCTGTGTGAACAATCAGTGGCGTCGGAAGTCTATTTTCTCAGGGGGGGCACACTTTGCTTAGGATCTAGGTAAGTTAGGTACTAAATTGTAAGGGAGAATATAATACAGTAAATGACTATGTGTGTGGGAAACACGATTGCCAAAGGAAACAATGGGGGGCTGGGGGGAGGGCCCCCCAGCACAATGCGGGTCCGGGGCGCACAGCCCCGGGAAAATTTTGAATTTCAAGAATGAATTTGGAGCGTTTCTACGTGATTTCACACTTTTTAAACCGATCTTTCTCTGAACAAATAAATGGACGACATTATTTGTTGGTAAATTGGATCCGATCCACTTCACGTCAGGACTGCCAAAAAAGGTGATTTAAATCTCAGACAATTCACATTAAAATGCCGCACAGCGGATTTTTTTTGAATTTCAAATGATTTTTGTGCATTTTATTTTAATTTTAAGAAAACAAAGGTTTAATCATTCACTCATATCAGGAATGTTCATATAAATATGCCCCGCAGCGATTTTCTCAAACTTTATTACTCTAGGCAGTGTTAAAATGATTTTGGTGTAAAATAACAAAATCAATTGAATTTCGTAAGAAGACTCTCACATGACATTAGGTAACAACAATGCCGCGCAGCGATTTTTTTTGATATTCAGACCTTTTAAAATATATTATGCGTTGCCAGGGGGGGCAGATTGATACTCTTGCCCCCCCTTCAGACGTCTAGGGGGGGCGCGTGCCCCTGCTGCCCCCCCGGTTCCGACGCCACTGTGAACAATGAAAAGATTCGAACTGCGAAGATTGAGTTCCAAACTTTCATAGTTCACACGGGAGTTTTTGGAACGGCGATTCGGAACTTTGGCAAACTTGGGAAGTTTGAAACGGCTGTGTGATCCACCTTTACACATCAGCATTTTATCCTTGAAGGGCTCCATTTCCAGTATGTAATCATCTTTATTCTTTATAATCAATATTAGTTACCCATTAGACATTTCTTCTTCTTCTTTTCAATACTCTATACTGTGTCCTAGTGCCAGTAATTAATTGTGACAGTGTGTTATTCATTTTTTAAATAAAAGATATCTTCTCTTGCTGATGCATAGTTGATTTATGGTATGGCATATAGGTTGATTGAATAACAGCATATCAAATCTGGCTCCTGCTGAAAACACTTGGTAAAATCTTTCTAGAAATTAATAAGTTTCTAAGATCTTGTTAAAAGTGTTGACAAGCTCTTACCAAGAACTTGCAAGAATCACAAGATTCACTTGCCAATTTCTTTCAGCAGATTAGGCTCGCCACTCAATCTGTTTTGAAAACAGATTGATCTTCTTTTCTGGATGCTTATTTCGTTTGTAACATTATTAAAAGTCATCCTCGATATGAGGAAAGGGGTAAAAACAAACCACTACCTCTGCTGGTTGATAACTAATTCCAGTAAAATAATATGTGCCTAAATAATACCGATCACAATATCAACATTTTTACAATTCTTGAGTGCTGCAATTTATTACGATTCTTCGTACTCTCAATAAAATAGTCTGCTAATTGACGTTGTACTTCATTCATTCATAAAGGATACTGCGCACATGTTTCTCTTTGACAGGGCTCTCGTGCGCGTTTATTGCCTTCCCAATGCTGAGGGCCTGAAAGAACCAAAACATTTAGTTAGTAATGTAACGACTAACGTGGGGGGGGGGGGGGGGGGGTCGTGAGCACATCGCAAAACTATGTTCATGAGTGTTATTTGATGCTCATGTAGGAATTTAAGACTAACCACGCGCATGATTAATTACTCATTAGTTAGAATGCTGTGCCTTGCAGATTCATAAAAGTTTACGACGTGCTAATAGCAATGAGAGACGGGTTGCTGTTTTCAAGTAAGTAATTAGACACATAATTGCACACTTCCGACTTCCTTGAACTTCAATTAGGATAAGAATACGGTATTACTGATGCGGTCGTTAGCCTTCATGCTGCAGCGTAGCACGGAATTGACAGATGCGGTGCATGAGGAGCGTGTGAGATAAGTATCTTCAACATACACGTGGCCACCCACGCTTGAAGAAACGGAAGCATTTGTCACTGGAAGTAGGTATTACTTTACTACTAACACTCAGGGCATTTAAATGTTCATAGTGGCTAATTGATCATGGAAGCTGAATGGATTTAGAACTAAGTGACAGAGTTCATCAAAATCAAGTCTTCAATTCAAATTAATACCCAGGCGCGTAAGAACTTAGTTGAGTGTGTGTTGGGGGGGGGGGGGGGGACTTATTGGGGATCGATGGATCCGTGCGCTGTTACAAGGGGGTCTGGGGGGCATACCCCCCAGTTAGCCCCGCAGTTTTTTTTTTTATTTTTGATACAAAAGAATCTAATTTGAAGCTATTTTATCACTCTTTTCAAAGAAATTTAAAATGTATGATGCAATATTCTGTGGAAACTTAAGACAATATGTTTTTACAGAATCCCCAATAGCCCCGCAAAGTATTTTTTTAGTTTTTGGATTAAAAAAAAAAAAAAATGTGAGATGCAATATTCACAAAATCAATATAATCTGTAAATTTTGTTATTTGATAAAATCCCCAATGGGAAATATTTGCGTTCTAGTAAAAGAGAATCGATTATGAATCGATTTTGGAATACCTTTGAATAAGGTTGCAATAAGCAACAGCAATAATCAATAAGTAAAATATGTAGGTAGTACCTAGATGTGTTTTGGTATCAAATAGTATAACTTGTAATTATTACATTTTATTCATGGGGATGATCATGTTGGACAAATGAGTATGAGTTGTCACATGGATAATACCCTGCAAAATTTGAGACAATTTTAAGAATTCAACCTCATAATGAAGCAAATCTGTGCATTTTTCATCTCTAGGCGGGGGGGGGGGGGGGGGGGGTCCGTTTCCCCCCTCCCCATTCCTATGCGCCTGTTATAATAACACCGACATGCATGATGCAATTGTAGGCAATAAAATGTTCATGCACGTCACGTCACACACAGTTACAGGTAGGTATTGACGAAGACAAAACAACTCAGTTGTATGAGGACAAAAACCAACGTGTAAAATACAGGGAGCGAAAATATATTCCGATGCGAGGATTAAGTTTACGAAAATATGAAAAACACCGAGGCAAGGCCATAGCCCAATAATAAAAATTGCTGCCATTCGGATTCCATGAAATACACAGAAATATTTTGTGAAAACAATGATAGTAGGTACCCTAACGGGCTACCGGTAAAATGAAATCGCAATGTAAAATCTTGATGCACTTTGTTTTGACGGTTGCAAGGGAAGATGATGTGTTAGAGAATGTTGTCAGTGCGAAATAAGAAGTCAATCGTAAAGACAGTATTACATTACGACCTCTATATTAGGTTACATGAACAAGTATAGGTATCATGTTAGAGACAGCACAGCTGTCAATGAGCAAATAGTCGTCATGCAATCTCGTACCAAGAAGTCACATTAGTATGACGACGCACGCGTTGCACGAACAATTTTATTTGTGCATACGCAACGTTCATAAGCCAATGTTTTTGAAATAGATTCTAGTGAAGAGGATATAGGTACTATTAGATTAGAGCTGACAAATGGGTGAGCAAGGGGAGACAATTCCGCCGGAAGTGAATGTTATGGAGATGAAATCCTAGTCTGCCGTCTTATCATTGAAAAACTCTCAATTTAGGTAAAAGTTTTTAAACGCCCAATTTAAAAATTTCATACAGAGTAGAGTAGGTAGGTACCAAGGGCGTAACCACGTTGAAATGGGGGGGGGGGGGGGGGGGGGGGGGTACATTACTAATATTTTTAAAAATTACAGTGTAAAACAGGGGGTTCGGGGGCGCAGCACCAGAGACATTTTTGGATCAAGGTCATTTATTTAGGCGCAATTTTGAATCGCAGTGCATCTATTTTGGGGAATTATATATGTCAAAATATCCAAAAATTGGTCTAAGATTATTGAACTCATTAGGATATTCGGAATTTTTGGGGAATTTTAACTCAATTCTAAACATTTTGGAACGTTTTTGACATGATCTGTCTATTTTAAAGTTTTTTTTTCATATATTTTAAATGTGCTTATATTTTTTTAGATAAAATCCCGATTTCGGGGGGAGCCACGGCCCCGCCGGCCCACCCCTGAATACGCCCTTGGTAGGTATCCAGTTATAACTTATAGTGTCTGTGTGTGATATTTGTTACATTCATCAAAATCACTGGTTGACGACGGAAAAAAAACGATTAGAGAAACCCTACATGAGGAAGTAGGAGCCAAGATTTATAGTTGAAAAGTGAACAGTGTTCTGGTCACTTATTGACATCATGTAGTAATAATTAATCTGTAGCCATCTTACCTTCCTCTCCTTACCTTTACCTAGTACCGTATAATTAATAATTATAATCCACGGAATAAAGATTAAACAATTTTATACAAGCGCTCGCCTTGTCATTGTCTGGTATATAAACGTGTGTATATCTTTGGTACTACCTAAGGTACTACTTACTAAATTGTAATACTGCTTATCCGTCAATCCCCCAGCCATTTTGCAAAGTTTTCAGGCACAGTGATTATAGAGTGATCAACTTCCGAATCCTCAATTCATTGTGTATTTTGAAATATCTGCAGTGCAAACGCACGACACGACTAACTATGTTACTGCTATCTGTAGAAATCGATGACTGCCAATTAAGTCCTTTAAAGACCAATAGCAAAGCAGAGGTATAATGACGTACGGTGATATGAAGCTTATCTATGTGGCACTCCTCAATTATGTTTGAAGTATACAGAAAAATGTCTACACACGCTATACTAGAATCAGTTGCACAGTACAGTAGTGCTCTTGCAACGCGTAGGTAATAGGTGTGTGTTTTTTTTAAAAAAGAAAATAGGTACGTGACACCTGCAAAATGAACGTTTTATATTTCTCTAAAGTGAAAACCTTGAACGCAAGATAAGTGCAAATTGCGAGGCAAATAGGGCAGGTAAAAAGATGGGGTGAGGTCTAAAATAAGATAATTACCTAGGTACTGATATGGATGGATGGGATGGGAGGCATGTTGTAAGAATACTACTAGGAAAACGCTCTGAGTAACGCGTTGATGAGCGAGCACGGATACACGCAACACCTCGAACCGAAATTATGTTTATCGAAAATGTCATTAAAAGCCAATAATTCTTGAATTTCGTCACAGACTTGTATAAATATCTCCAAAATTTCCAAAAATATTGGTCCCAATAACCTTGCTAAGTTTTAAGTTGATCGATTAAACCTTTGATTGAACGGTTCCTTGTTAAGTTTCAAAAATCACAGGATATCTTTCAAACAATATAGGCACCGAGAGTTCGCCACGAGTGAGAGAAATTAGCAACTTTTGTGGGAAGATCGTCAACTGTTTTATTTCTCATTGGCCGTGACCTAGCAACCGATCAGATGTCAACAAATGTACTCAAAATATTTCGGAATCAAACTAAGTCGCGCAAATTAATATTGTGATCAGATTCAGTGAAATTGTGAACACTTTATTATTAATATTTTGTAGGCGAATAAACATTAGATAAACATGTGTAAATTTTAAGAATTGATAATGCGTAATATGTGCAGCAACATAACATATAACTGCAGCGACTTGGACGCCTTGCCAAAAGGTAAGCTTCCTTCCCACAGATTAGGTGGCTCTGTCTGTACTTTTTACAGTGCCATCTGTTGTCTAAACACGCTGCCTTTTCATTTCGTTTGAAACTTTCTGCTCTAACTACCTTGCCTTGAACTAAAGATTCGATGTCGCCGTGAATTTGACAGCCAACACACAAAATGTCCCTAAAATTACAAAAACTTTTGAAAATAACTACAAATTAGACTGAAAATTGGCAAAAATACCTTAAATGTTGCTACCAATTACCATGCGAAGTTTTTAGTTGGTCGGTCAATCGGCAATACCCGCTGCACGAGAGCGGGTATTGCGTTGATTGTTTGAGTATCTCGCAGCAGTCTGGTCGGGGGTCTCTTTGCTCCTTGATGCTTTATTATTAACGACATTTTGTTTCAACCTTTTAGATTTAGCTTCGTCAGTTTCTTGATCTTCAATTTCACGCAGACGCTTTTTCGCCTTTATGGCTTTCATTCTAGCAGAAGTCTTTCCATTTTTCGGCATGTTTAAATAGGGATAAGATAGGTAATGAAAAAGTAAGAAGTAGAGTACCTACCTAATTAAAGTACAAAAATATTTGTGTGATCAATGTTTGAAATGCACGAAATGTGTGCTCAAAGACGTAATGTATTCAATGTCGTAATGTTACGAAATGAATCTTGAACAAAACTTCGCAAATATGAAAATAAAGTAATCACCTTTCAACTAATAAGCGAAAGGAATCAAAGTTCCACACAAAAAACGGATCAGGTAAAATAGTAACTACCTAGTTTAGAAACGGAATGAATCCAACGTTCCACAATTAAAATAAGACAACGTAATGTTTTGAACTGAATGAATCAAAACTTTCAAAAAAAATAGCAACCTTCAAGGAAATGTCAGGCTAGACAGAAGCTCAGAAACGGAATAAATCCAACGTTTCCAAGAAGAAAATAATTTGAAATAATCAATCCCCTGGACAAAAACTGTAGATACCTAATATCTATGCTTTAAAAGCGATTCAATTTTACTAATACCTTCACAAAGTACACCAAATTGCCAAAATTATCAACGAAAAGAAGCAAAATGCAGGAGAGATTTGGAATGACGTGTGAACGCTAGAAGAGAACAAACGCCACTCAATGATATTATTGAAATGTGAGCTTATGTTTCTAATCCCTCCTGGATGCAAAATCAGCCAAGTAGAAACACGGGAGGCACGGCCATTAGAACTACGAATTGACGAAAAGACAATCAAGGTCCATAAAAACTCGAAATGATTTGTTGGAAACTATGATCCAAATTGAATTATTCAAATTTGATCAACTCAATAAACATAAAAATATCTGCTTTTCACTAAAAAACTGTACATACCATCAAAACACTCTTGTACCTAAAGCAAATCAGATTCAGTTGCATTGGAAAGACATTCATTTTCAATGTTTCATTTCTGACAGCTATTAAAAATGTCAATAAGTGCATACTTTCTTGACAGATTCGGCTGAAAATTTGTAAAATAAGTGACATTGTTGGTCTTACTGACCATGCTAAATATGAGTTTGATCACATTTCTCGAAGACCATTTTCATTTTTTAGGCTATCAGGAGATACTTATTTTAACAATGAACCAATGGATGGATTTCAAAAAAAAATTGGGTCTGCAAACAGAGAAGGTTGTCTTTACATGTGTGCAAAATTTCAGGTCGATCGGTGAAACGGTGCGACTTCCATTGCTTCCTTTAGCATACAAAAACAAAAACAAAAAAAAAACAAAAAAAAAAACAGAGGTCCGTGCTAAAAGAGCCAAATGGAGTCGCTCGCTTCGCTCGCTCAATAATAGATAGCCTAAGTGGAAATTATAATAAAAGTGAAATGTTGTTGTTACTGTTGTTCGAGATGGTTTGATACCTAAAATTAGGTAGGTATGTATTAACCGTGTGACGTTCCGTGTTATATCAACCATATTTAACCAGGTGAATACCTACGAGGACTATGTCAGAGCGATTCGTAATGTCGTAATGGGATTTACGGTTTTTTGTTGTACCTACCATTCCAGGAAAAGTTAGATCAGCAATTCATAAGAATCAGTCATGCATTACTCATTTTCTTCTTGGTACGTAAATGATTAAATTAGTGACCAAATACTTGTGTACCTATGCCTTACAGCAAACAAAGTGTCATAATCGTTATCAGTAAAATGTGTCAAAAGGTTGATGTAAACAAGAAACACGTGTCTTTCATTGTTTGGGAACTGTTTCTCCCGCCAATGGATCATGCAATGAGGTCACATTGTAACACCGTATGTGAAGTACCTATACACAAAATATTGAATAATTTCTTTTAGAATAGGCTACGTTAACAGAATTTACAGATAGGCTATTTATTGTCTACATTTTGTCAAGCACATGTGGCCATACTGAATGTAAAACTACTCACTGTTTTAATAAACAACTCCTTCTAAAACCATAAGTTTATGTAAAGTTATTACATAATAGGACCGTAGCCTCTAACGGACATGCTCCAGTACCAAAGATTACATCAAAACAGTAACTGACAACTCCATGAACTGACAGTGACGGCAACAAGTAGTACATACAGTGGCAAAACGTAGACCTGCTGAGGGCACTTTTTGTCTGTGTGAGTGAGTGAGAATGTATCAATGAGTAGTGATGAATGGTAGTGCGTAGGCTACAAGCACACCCAACAAAGCCATACCTGAAATTTCTCGAAGCTCTCTCTTTCTATCTCCAAGCTAGTCTTCCTTTGCTGTAAAACTCGAGGTAACGAGAGAGACGCCATTTGAATAATACGTCAAAACACTTGGATCACTTGTACATTAGTAATATTTACACCATAAAATGTAAGACCGACAAAGAACAAAAAACCTCGGACGATCAAATCAACGACTGACTTTTCTGGCTACTCCTCTCTTCTCATGTCGGGAGTCGAACTCGAACCGGTTGACTGAAAAAGAACACTGCCGCTGCCGTCCCTCACGACTACTTGTTGCCATCTGTTCAAAAATTATTGAAAATGACGGCAACGTAGCCCAACATTAAACAAAATAATAAATATTGATATGTGTTCACATTAAGTATAGCTCCATTCAAAGTTTATAGTACGGATGAAATACTAGTTACACAAAAGATTTGGGAAGTCGTATTTACTTTTATAATGTTTGAAACACTTGCTAAATAAACGCGGTAATTCAAAGCTGACATCTTTTATGAAATCCTTGACGGCACAACTCGTTTCTTACCTGGATCATGTTCCACAACTAATAATGTAGGTAATTTACTGAACACTTTTAAGTAGATTCAAAATTGACCAGCAAGCAACAACGGAATCGTTGATCTTCCATAAATGAATTGAAGTAATAGTTACTCCTGAATAGGGTTGGGATTCGATTTGAATTGCTAAATCGATGTCAAAGTGAAAATTTCGACATCAAATCGAAATAATTTCGACATCGAAATAATTTTGACATCGTAATAATAAGCCACATCGAAATAATTACTGCGAAATTTGGCAACACTGCAGTTGCGTCTACCCAAGGCCACGTTCCTAGCGCGAGAGATGTCCCTCTCAAACCCCCCCCTCAAGGCAACAAATGACGAGGAAATGATTGATATTTGATATTTTTTATTAGGCATCTTACAGTTGTTTATGCACGGTGGTAAGGAATCCTACTACATGCTAATGTGCACTACATAATGGCACTTTGTTAATTATATTACAGTCGACATAATAATAATTCTTGGTAATGATAATTTCTTAATGACTAACAATTCCATATCCAAGAATAGAATATGACAGTAATAATAAAAGTATTAATAATTCAGTAAAACATTTGACAGAGCAACAATAAACCTGAAGTAGTAAAGTAATGTTTTCATTTAAATAAACTACACCATTTATTTATGTAAAAGGGAACAATTAATAAAAAACATTCGTTGCCAATCCAGTTGCAAATTCATGGTTTTATTAGACTTGTTGCCGGAATATATCCCGTGAAGCATAACATTGTCTGCATCCAACATCTTTAGCAATGTTGCCCGTAATGTTCACTTCAAATCCAAACACTTTGCACAATTCACTTCGTCTCCACGGCGGGATTATTATTTTTTTGCGTAAAAACATTCTTTGACGAGAGAATAAAAACAACACGCGCTGAATGGCAAGAGACAACTGACCAACCCACCCTCAACCTCAA
This sequence comes from Leuctra nigra, assembly GCA_934045905.1. Lineage (NCBI taxonomy): Eukaryota > Metazoa > Arthropoda > Insecta > Plecoptera > Leuctridae > Leuctra > Leuctra nigra. The sequence goes on along the minus strand of OW203761.1, from coordinate 33,096,922 downwards.
CTGCACACGCGGTATGCATGAAGGGCGGAAGCAGGCCACTCAGCTGATCTTGAGGGGCACGCGGCACTGTTGCCAGCTCTACAATACTGCGCGCAAATTCACGGATTTTTTTAAACGATGTCAAACGATTATTTGATTAAACAATTCAAATCGATGTCGAATCGAAACTCAAAATATCATTCGACATCGATGTCAAATCGAAAAATCGATGTCAAGTCCCAACCCTACTCCTGAACAATGAATCAACAACTAAATGGGGATAGGTAGAGGACTAAAATAAGCAAATTAAAACACACATTTTGAAATGCACAAATGTAATATACCTATTTGTAGCAGGATTTGAGAATAATGGGTGAACATTTCAGAGAACATTCTGCTCTAGAACGAAAACTGAAGGAAGGGGAGATTGATTTAATACAATAAAAAATATTAATCTACCTATACGCAAATATGAAAAAATATGAATGAGACTCAACAAATAAACACTGAATGAAATGTGAGATTAAGAATGTTTCGGTATGACCACACTTGCTTGAAGAATGTTTTAATCACTTCCTGAGTCATTACTAGATTCAGGTGTTTCTTCAGCTGATTCTTCTTCCTCAGATGACTGCTTTTTCTTTTTCGTATCTTTGCCTTTAGCCTAGAAGGAGAAAAATATGGATATTACATTTTTATAATATGGAAATATGGACACTTATTAAAGGAGATCTTAAATTAAGATCAATAACAAGGTGATAACATCTTATGGCTGTAGAATCCCGCAGGTTTTGCACATTAGGTACATCGGAGTCAAGAAAACCAAGAAAAATTTGCAAGTTTGCTTTAACGTGGCGCGATCACTTGATATAGCACATTTTTATTTATTTTCGAAATTACCATTTTTAAAAACGTTTTATAACATTTGAACTATATTTAAGTATAAAATACTCATTTATTGTCCAGTAGTTTGCAACTCCCGCCCAATAATGAGTTTTCAATTTCATGTATTTTGAGAATGAACAAAACTTTAACACGGGAGGTATAGGAAAATCATTTCGAATTTAGTGAATAACTTTTAAAATAGCACACGTTGGTATTGTGTTCAATTTTTTTCCTGACAGTATGTCCAGAAAAAAAGTTTTTTGTTAAAATCTAACGGTACGAAAAAATTAGAACTTCATTTTAGCTTAAATATGACCCGATTTTACTAGCTAACATGGGGAAGAAAATTCAAATTATCTCAGAAACTAGACAGGAGAAGTGTTTAAAATTTTCAGAGATTGCATATTGCATGATTATCAATTAGCACACAAAAATTTATGAAGTTCTGAGACTATGCCTCGAGTGATTGCGCCACCTTAAACAATCCTGTCCTCTTTGCAATTGACATTTGACACCATCAAAAAATGATTCTTTATTGGAGTCTTGTCCAATGATGATAATTGAGCATGCATCTCTGTCGGGCTCTTTGGACACTTTGTCTGCCTTTGTTTTTCGACCGACGCGACGCCATAGGTTCAACATTTTTTGGTAAAGGAGCCAATTTACCAAAAATTAATAAATTATATAAGGGGAGCCACTAAGTAGAGGCAAGCAAATATAAAACATCTACTGAAAATAATACATTTCATGACTACATATTTAGATATACCTATGTTTACAAACCCTTGCCCCGCAGGGTGATTTTTTAGAATTTCTACAATTTAAAGGGTATTCAAGGAACAAACTGAATCAAATAACCTTCCAATTGTTGCCCCACAGGGCTTTATTTTCGAATTTGCGAATTTTTTGATTCCAGATCTTTACCTAATTAAGTTATAAAGAGCCATTCAAGAACCACAAGGAGTCACAGATTGCAATAGATAGCATAATTTTGTACACTTTAAAGTGCTGCCATTAGATTGGTTGATGTTCCACACCATCACACCATTTGACTTATCAATTTGAAATTTTTAAGTTTTAGAGGCCGTCAAATAGTTTAGTTTTAGATCGGTTTACAATTTTTTTAGAAACATGTAGTTTGGTACAAATTTGAAAAAATAGTCTTCCGATTGGTTGACCCGATCAATTTGAAATTTTGCGAGGTCATTATAAGACCAACATGTTATCAATTTTTACAAAGTTGCAGCGAGTATCTCATATTTGACACATTTTCAGCCCAATCTGTCACGTATTTACAAGTATTAGTAGGTACTAGGTACTTGTTGCCATTTTAAGAGTTTTATGTAATAGAGAATTATCGAAAAGTATGTACCAAATAGGTGCCCATAGTATTCAATCATTCCAATGTACCTATGGATAATGGAAAGTTGCAATCAAATCAGTATAATGTAGTTAGTTATCATTGAATGAGTGGACCATATTCGGTTGGAGATGCAGCGCATATCGGTGCTCACTTAACAACGCGTTTCCTGATTAGATTACCTAGGCTATCTTCATTCTTTAACAATATCTTCCTTATAGAAAAATCAACCCACCGTCTTTTTGGGCTCTGGTTTCTTCTTACTTTTCTTCTTTTTGCCGGACTCGCTGTCACTGCTAGCATCCCCAGAAGCATCACTATCCGAATCTTGCTTTTTCTTCTTCGGTGCTTCCTTTTTCTTCGTACTGTCCTGAAAATACGTTACAGAATGATGTGATAAGCTGGGCCTTGATTCTTTAACTCCATTGCGACCGCTTAGCAATAATTTCAATGTTAATCCTTATGGAAGAAATTGCAAAGCGGTCGCAATTGAGTTATAGAATCCCACCTCAGGGCCGGCGCAAGGGGAGTCCACCCATGGACTTGTCATTTGTATTGTATTCAAGTTTTAAAATATCACGGTCAAATCAAAGAAAATATCACGAAATCTATGGGGGCGCTTACGACCCCCCAGACTTGTCATGTACTAAAAGTTTGAAATTTTTATGGTCAAAATAGAAGATAATATCACGAAATCAAGTGTTTAGATACAGAACTTTTTTTAATTAAGCTCCAGGGGGGCGTTTAGGACCTCTTTGATTTGTCATTTTTAGCAACTAATTAGATTTAAAATTTCACAGTAAAATAGAAGAAAATCACAAAAATAAGTTTTTACCTACAGAAAAAAACTGAAGTATCGTCTTTTCCCCCAAAAAGAATTTGGTGTTGTTAGTCTCTAAATTGAACCAAAATGATTGACCTTGATACAAAAATTTCTCACCTTTTCTCCCTGTGTGTTTATCAGGCGCGTAGGAACTACTTTCATCATGGGGGGGGGGGGGGGGGGATTGCGACACTCGGAAGGGGGGTCTGGGGAGCCCCCCAGCTCCAGCCCCGCAGGGCGTTTTTTGGGATTTAAACCAGTTAAAAGTGATTCTGGGGCTTTAAAATGCCCAAACTGAAGCAAAAAACCCTCCAATTGTTGCCCCGCAGGGCATTTTTTAGAATTTAAATAATTTGTAAGTGATTTTTAGACACTAAACTAAATTTTTTATGGTGAATGGGGGGTCAACCTGCTCGAGTGAGGGGGATAATCACCCCTCCCCATCCTACGCGCCTGGTGTTTATCAATTAGCTCGTTAATATGGGCCCGTCTTAAAAGTATATTCCAATTTCCAGGACACCAGGAAAATTCAAATCAACTGCTGAGGATAGTGTTTTTTAAAGTTGTATCAGGTCTGTGGTGTATGTGGTGTTAATTTGTAACTTACTACTACTTTTTTCGGCACTGGCTTCTTTTTCCCGCTGTCACTGTCGTCGTCTACACTCATCTCCTCATCGGAAGTATCTTTCTTGGCAGACTTCTTTACTTCTATCCTCTGCAAGTTAAACAAACAATTTGTAACGTAGGTACCTACTACAACTACCATCTTTTTATTAAGCGATAAAACACAAGTTTTTCATTATTTAATATTTACAATATATTTTTATTTCTGATCACAGTCCAACAACTGGTTTCTAAGGAAAGTGATATTTGCACAACCCTCAAAATGGTTTAATTGTTCTCTTCATAATGTTGAGTCCACACAATACAATAGATATACCTACAGATGTTAACTAAGTTAAAACAAGGACTAAACATAGGTTTTAAATAAATATACTATATAAAACCTTCAAATATTTAAATGTATTAGGGCCGGTATAACCAAAGTTAATCTGAGCCGGATTAACTAAATATTGGACTAAATTGGCGGCACAGCCAATCAAATACCTCAAAATGTGTGAAATAATTGAATTTAATCCAAAAGTTAGTTAATCCAGCACAATTTAACTTTGGTTATTCCGGGCCTAAATTACCTATACCGGGTGGCGCAAAAATTCCCCCTGTTTGAGAGGTCACTATGTCAAAACTATCAAAGATAACAGGCTGAAACTTTTACATGTTGTAGAAAATAAATGAAAATTTAATATACTGCAATTTTCAGAAATATTCGAGTAATGCAAAAACGTTACATGCATTTGAATTCAGACGTCGAAAAATCGTTTATACCAGCGCTTAAATAGCCCGCGTTTGAGTTTAAACAAGAACCAGATGCTTGTTAAAAAGAATCGCCTGTTTTACATAAATTCACACATATACCTACCAGGTACCTACCCACTTAATAAATCCAAGACAAATTCGCATAGATTTAGGCATAGAGATGTATACGATTTAGGTATTAAACATAAATGTACCAATGTTTGATTAATATTGGAATGTTTTCTAATATGTGTACAAATTTCAGCATCATAACATGTATCTCTAATAGTTACGATATAGTGACCTCTCAATCAGGGGGATTTTTTTGCGCCACCCGGTATAGGCTTTGAATATATAGGGACTAGGGGTGTGCGAATAGTGATTTTTGACTTCGAATACGAATACCGAATAATTGACAAAAATATTTCGAATATCGAATAATTGGAATCTAAATTAAAAGACATAATATCAATTAAAAAAATAATTGGACACCAAACTCTTTTCATATGACCAGAATGAAAGATGGCCACAGTGAAAATGTACTGATCATGATGTAATATGCAAGGATAATATTGTTGTCACTTATCATCACAAAAAATAAAATCAACAGGAACAAAAGGAGTATGAGGAAGGTCTACCTGGAGAAACAATAACCTACAAATAATATTCCCTCGAAATCAAAATGGCGGCCATGACTATAGCGTTAGTTACGATTCTATTTCTAGATTTGACTGGTGTGGCGATCTAGCGGGAATTGGGTCTAACTAGAGGCAGTTCGGACAACGACTGGCTGTCAAAGTGAAATGCGCACTACAAAGCATTGCTGTTACGGAATTTGTAAGGAGTGATACGAGATGTAATTATCAAGAATAATGTGCTAGGAGTTTCTTTATTGACTATCCTAAACACCGTTAACAACCTGACAAGTGTAAAAAGTGGGTGGCTGCATGTGGAATAAAATTTTTACTAAAATCTGTTACCCTGCAAATAGTTGAATTTTGAGTATGCTGATGGCCGGGTTTTGTGTTATAAACTTATAATATTATAACACATTATTACAATTACCTATAATATAAGTATTTGAGTAAGTGTGGGATATCATGTCCTCATCAAGAAGCAGGCTCAAGCCACTTGTCTTTTGCAGGTTCACTTTTAGGTAAATGCTAGTTCACATTGTCCCTATTAATTATTAATAAGTAATAACCCATCCATTATACCTATAGATGTAAATTATTATATCACAATCTTAAGTTAGGATTATGTTAATCTTGATTAAACTATTCACTAACGTTTTATGTAACTTTTTTATTATTATTAATATAAAACGTTCGGGAATAATTTAATCAAAAATAGTATGATATTGTACACATCCATTGTTTTCGTAGGAACTAATAAAGTGTTCCTGGCACATCATCCTCACCTAATTCAACGAGATGTACCTACTGCCGTTGAATGAATTTTTCACATATATTTATTTGAGTTTTAAATATTTTAGTGTTTCAACAACTCGTTTCAAATAGTGAAACCATGTACGAAGTCATACGCGCAGTTCCATCTGTGACGTCAGCACAAGGCCAATCGTAACTAACGCTATTTTCGGTTGGAGTTTTAAGTGCCCCACACACGGTCAATCTTACTTGACGACTTGCATGACAAGCCCGGCATGACATGCTAATTTGATCGTGTGTGGAGCAGATTTGATGGCTTGTCAAGCCTGGAATTTGGCTTGAAGGAGTTCCAACAGAAACTGAAATCGAGCTTCATGCTCATGCAAGACGACAAGCAAGTTTGACGTGTGTGGAGTCATCAATCTTGCTTGAACATAAATAGCCAATCAGCATGCAGAGCCGGAGCACGTGACCTTTCAGCTCACTCAGCTGTTTTGCTGTTTTGTAGTTGTTTGGAAGTTGCGCAATAAAGTGCGCATGACCCCAAAGGTCTGAACTGTCAAACCTAAATTGAACGTGTGTGGGCGTTGTTCAGGTTTGTCATGCCGTCATGCCGGGCTTGTCAAGTAAGTTTGTCATGCAAGATTGACCGTGTATGGGCCACTTTAGACTTTGCAGCAGTTGGCAGCATTGAAAAACACTCCCATATGAGAAATGGCGGGATAATTTTGAATTAAAAGACATGAACTATTCGAAATTTCGAATACTTTATTTTCGAATACCGAATCGAATATTCGAACCAAATATTTTCGAAGTATTCGAAATTTTCGAATATTCGCTCGAAATTTTCGAATATTAGCACACCCCTAATAGGGACTAATACCTTTGAATATTTAATCCTTACAAATATTCAAAGCTAATACCCTCCTAGGTTATAAATTATTATGTATTAGTCGATGATACTAGATACAGACGGATGCGATAGATATAAAGCTAATACTTATGGCCTGGGCACCCACAATTTAGTCGTCAAAAATGAGCGGTTTTCAAGAGTATTAGTAGACTAGGTACACTCGACAAATCATGAAACGGTATTTGAAAGAAATGGATTGTCTGATAAAAATGTGATGGCATCATCCAATGAAGTCTATGCTAACTCGTCATCTACCTCTAGTAGGTGAGCTCTGATTTCATTGATAATAACAAGGATTGATTGTCGAGGAACCTGACCAGCAGCCAATACGTTTCGTTCAAATACCGTTTTATGATTTGTTGGGTGTATAGTCAAGGAAACTAGATGGTTCATACTCTATCTCCCTCTGCTCCATATAAAAACATGTTTATGTTATACTTATGGGTCAGAGAGAGGCAGAGTATGAACGATCTAGTTTCCCTGACTGACAGTACATCCCTTATAAAATCCATTGTAGGATTTTTCATTCTTACGGGTTTTTTTGGTGCTTCTTTCTTCTTGGTCTTGACCTTTTTATCACTGTCGCTGGCACTGCTACCATCCACATCCATTTCCTCATCCGAGCTGCCACTAGACTTTGCCTTGGGTGCTTCCTTTTTTACCTGTAAATGGGTTGAAAGTATTATGACCGATGGAATGCTGTGATCTGATGGCATTTAACTACAGGCAACCACCAACCAACTCACCACTAGTGATGGGCAAATTTCAGAAATTTATAAAATTGAAAGTTTCGATTGAAAGTTTTGTGAAATTTATGAAATTTACGGAAATGTATGAAATTTAAGATAATTTATGAATATTAGCCGAGGTTCTTTTTCTGGTGGTACCTACTTTATTGGAAAGTTGGTTAATTACAGTTGGGTATATACAGTGACTTTGTCTTACCAATGTGCAGAAATGACTAATAAGTAAACTTAAGCTACGTTTACGGTTCGACAACAGACATAGGCTCGACACACGGCTCGGCTCAAAGCAACCATTGTTCCTGCTATCCTCAAAATACCGCCATATCTTTTGACTGTGGATTTACCACTGTACTGACTTTGAATCATAAAAACGTTGGTAATTACTACTAATAACAAAGATATTTGACTGAATTATTGACTAACCTAACCTAACACGATTCAATCTGAAATTTCCCCATCATGTGTGTTCCACATAACCTCCAAGTCATGAAATCCTTCAAGACAGGGCAGCAGGTGACACTTAGTGGTGATTTCTTGAACAATAATAATGGAAACTGTTGCCCAGTCAGTAAGGGATGAAGTGGGCGGAAATATTCAAACAAGAAACATTGAAATTTTATAAATTTCATAAATTTCGGAAATTTATGGTCCTCCGTTGAAAGTTTCCGAAACTTTCGGAAATTTATGAAAGTTTCGAATTTGAAAGTTTCGCTGCCCATCACTACTCACCACTGGCGTTGGTTTCTTCGCGTCGTCACTGTCACTGCTCGTGCTGTCTACATCGCTGCAAAATTGCTTGCTCTTGATTCTTAAAGCGTTCGGATCGTTTTTCTTTGGAGATATGCTCTGCTTCTTCTCTGATTTAGGCTTCTCCTCTTCATTATCACTCTGCTCCTCCTCTGCATTAGTACTCTTTTTCTTACGAGGAGCCTTAGAACTTTCCTTTTGTTGAAGTGATCCTCCTGAATCCAGAAATTCTTTCAGTTTCACAGCATATTCCTCCTTTGCTTTCACTGCCTTGGCTTCCCATTCCGATTTATCAGCCATCGCCTTCCACATTTCTCCTCCTTTACGTGCAATGTCAGTAAATGATATATTAGGATTATCTGCCTTGATCTTGTCTCGTGAGGCATTCATCCATAACATGAATCCAGAAGACGGACGCTTAGGTCTTCCATCATCAACCTTCTTTTCGCGCTTTCTTCGAGGTTCTTTCCTCTCATGCTAAGAAAATGAAGCAACAACATGAGCAGAACATCAATTAGTTTAGAAGCTAAGGATAATTATTATGATTAGCAAGAAAAGCATAGATAACATACGACAGTCTTGGCTTTCTTATGTTTCTTCTCCTTCTTCTCCTTCTTCTCCTTCTTCTTGCCAGATCCTGATCCTTCCGAGGCATCGGACTCGGTATCAGGTGGGCTCGAGTCAAATCTAAAACGTGTACACAGGTTTTAAAGTCAATAGCAACTTCACTTTGCTCAGTTAAGTTTAGCACAATCTGCATTCCTACTTGATAAGTAGCCAAATACCCAAATAGAGACGAAGTTTTCACCCAAGTCATGAGGATTTAAACACAGGTAAAACCAGGGTCTACCTGAGATAGGATTTAGTGTGAAAGCAACCTTAACAAAGCAGTACACAACATGATGATACGACTCACTCTTCAGCAACATCACCACTATCTTGTTGTTGTTGATCTGGGTTGAAGTCCTCGTCAGTCGATTCCGATTCACCGCCGCCATCTTCATCGTCACGCTCTTCAGCTTCTGCTTTGACACGAGCCAAGTACGCATCGGGCTCATCTTCCTGATCCGAGTCTCCAAAGTCATCAGTAAACGATGTCTTGTCCTGAAACCAGAAACGAAACAATTACATTTGCAAAATTAAAAACTTTTAGTCTAAATATTGCGACTGTATGGGTGATAAAAATAGCATGTTTCAATCCTACTGGTGGACTCACATTCTTGCCCCTGTTCTTCACTCGCAGTTTCTTGCTGTTAATGAAGTCAAACAGCTTGGTGTACTCATCCTTCTCAATGCTGCTGAATGTATGCGTGACGCCAGATTTGATCTCCACCTCAAAGTCAAAAGATCGGGTGCCGCCACCACTTCTGGCGAAGTTGACGCTTGTGATCTCTTCAAAGCGGATGTGCACCGGGGGCTTGTGGACATAGATGAAACCTCGATCCAAAGGATACAAAAATCCCGCCGTTGCCTTGTACGAGCAGCTAACAGCAGGAGTCGTAGAGTGTCTGTTGGACAAGGCAATCGATTATTTGGTATTTTGTAACAAATAATAATATTGATTTAGTCAAATGAAGTGATAGAAAATGTATGTACCCAACAAATCCACCTGTAAGAGTGACCTTTCTGCCAACGATGGCCCTCATGACTTTTCCCATTACATCATATGTGGGTCCTTTCATTTCTTTTGAGAGTTTCCCGTCGTACTTGTCTCGAAGCTCGTCACTGGAATATGGAATTGTAATAAAAAATACACTAATACCTCGTTCATTCTATGAAAGATAATCACTGTTAAATATTTGATCTACATTAACAGCCTCATGCTGAAAAAAAGTTGCGTCCGCAAGTAGATATTTGCGGATGTCAGTCCTCGACACCTCAACACCGTTTGCTAATAATCTTATGGGCGGAATCCAGCCAGTAGACTCAGGGCAATTGCGTCGATAAATCTAGAAATACTTTTGAGCATGAGGCTGTAAGTCACAATGTGAATGCATTTTAGTTTACTTTGATGACGTTAAGACATAACAGAGTTTCAGGAACTCGATTATCTTTCAACAGAGAAAGGAGATTAAATATCCTAGTGTGAACGGGGTATAAGCGCTCCCTGAAAACCCAAACCAAGAAGGTTTTGAGTAACTTATAAAAATATTCAGAAGTTAAACTTGATGAAAGACATTAAAATTGTTGTACAACATACCTAATATCTAACTCGAGTCAAATTGTTAGTACCTACACTTAAATCAATTTGAGAATAAACATTTTGATAATATATTTTGATCACACTTTTCTTTTGCCATTTGGTTTTGTAAATCATGACTACATAGCCTACAAACTGTAATTTTTTTATTCCCATGCACAGAACAACAAATCTATGTTGAACAATTCACTCGAAGATGCAATCCAAACCGAATAATTAGGTAATCACTGAATTTGTAAGAATGCACGCACATCCTGAATGATGTAAATGAGTGTTTTCTTTTAGTAGATATAGCGTCTTGTTAATACGATACAAGAGAAGCATTCTTCTATACAGCTATAATAATTCAAGCTTCTTTCTACTCACTCTGTTAATGATATCTCAACACTTGTATCTTCATCTTGGCCAAAAAGAAACACCAAGAAATGATATCTTGTCTGGCCTTGCTTGATGGGCGGATCCAAACTCACAACGAAAAACATCTGACGTCCATCTCGGTGAGGAAGAATGAAAAGTCGGAGAACCGTAGACATGGGGATCTTGTAATCGAATGTTTTTCCATGAAGTTGGAAGAATGATGGGTATACTTTAACATCATAGCGACCACTACATGAAACAGAGAAATATGCATCAAAAAGCAGCTTATTTTATAACACAGAAGGCGACAGAGGGAACAACAGAGATATAATACACTGAAATCTATTTCATGAAGTTTTTTCTTGGTAGGAAGTCTGACATTAATTAATAGTAATTAATTACTAATGGCAAATACATAGTAGTACTGCACTTTTAACGTACAACCAAACTCCTGACTGGTAATATCGTGAACACAACTTAACAACAAGTTCATTTGGTGATAGAATCGAGATCAACCTTAAAAAAGTAGAAGTAAGGTAGGTCATGTATTTCCAAGGATATTGTTCCAAGAGAATTAAGAGAGAGTGGTAATTGAAACAAATATTCTTAGAGATCTGAAGTGAAGTGGTTCGTCAACCTTAAGAGGTGGTAACCTCTTGTTAAGTTCAAATTATTTAGAGCTGTCTGTAATGAATTTATTTCTAAGTGGAGAACTAACTACATAAATTTAAAAAGTACCATTCAATTAAGGTGGAAAGCTGGACTTAAATCAGAACCTACTGTAGAATATAATAAATACACTCGAACACAAATAATACACTGTACATATTCTAAAGAAAAGGATTGGCTAATAATAAAGATCTGATGGCATCATACCATGAAGTCTGTGCTTACGCAAATTATCTCACTCTAGTAGGTGAGCTCCTATTTCATTATTAATAACAATGATTGATTGTCAAGGAACCTGACCAGAAGCCAATCTGTTTTGTTCATATACCGTTTTACTTGGTCCAAGTGTAAATACTAAGTATGTAGATTACTCTTTTTCATTTGATAACTTACCGAGGTGTCAGACATTGGATCTCCTTAAACGTTGTTATCGCATCTCCAGACAAATTGATCACGCTGGCTTGATTCATCACCTGTGCAAATAATGTACGTAATACATCATGAATCATGTCAAACTTTTAATTATAAATAATAAATATGAAGGGTATCCTCACATTGAAGATATTCATGAAGAGATTAAAAAGTGTTTTTGTTCTAGTTCAATATAATTTTCATCAACAGATTATAACACCCAAGATAGAACACCAAGATAGAACCAAGATAGAACTATCTTGCGTTTAGGTCTATAGGTACCTACCAGTAGGTATTTCATGTTGCAAGTGTAGTCGTTATTGGAAAAGTCAGACAAATAAGTAAATAGCTAGGTAGGTATTAGGTAAGTTGTAGAAGTAAAAGTATAGGCACTCCACTTAAAATCGAACAAATTACAAAAAAATCATTGCTGAATGATTTTTTAATTTTATTATTATGAAATTATTCGCGATATCATCATGACATCATGAAATCACGTGAACAGCACATGGAAGGCAGTGACTATCAAAACAATTGCAAAAAATTGCATGAAATACAGAGTGTGAAATGGAATAAAACATTGACGGTAGCAGCGATTTGGAGATGTTTTATAAGGGAAAAATAAGGAATCTTAGATGAATATTTTAAATATTTTTATATTGTCCAGTTTAATATGGTCTGAAAATTTGTCTTTGGTAGCCGTTTCTCCGTATTTTGCAGCTACTTTTCAATACAGTGAAGCTTTTTCATTACCTACTTAAACTTGTCATTAAACCATCTATTGTGAAAATTATTGTTGTTATAAACACTAGGGGTGTGATTCCTGTACGCATTTTCACTCTCTTATCTTAAATTTTAAGAGAGTAGCAACCGTTGTTATGGACGTTAACATTGGAGTAAACAAAAGTTACGATACGATACCTGACTTAAGAGACTAAAAGCGTACATGAATGACTCCCTAGAAAGACAATATACCTACCTACTGAAAGGTAAAACCTCCTTTTTCCTGGAAAATAAAATGGTGCTTCCAGTCAGCTTGCCGATTAGTCTGCCAAACGTAGGCATCAAACTGGTTGAATAGCCTTAAATTATGATCATGTTATAAAAAAGTGAGTCTGCCTGGTTGGTTTTCATAAGTTGACGTGCAGATCCCCATGTTATTACATGGGAAACGGTTTAACAACTTATGAATGTACAATAAATATAATATCATCTTCTGCAATCAAATACAAAATCACTTACAGAATCTAAACATTACGCTGCATTAATACCCTGTAAAATAGGCCCCCACCCCCGATTTCAATTCCACCCACCTGTTGATGAAATGCGTCCACAGGGTCGGTGTCCCCTGCCAATTCGCTTGAAGGAATGTGGAACCTCATCTCCATCAAACTGACAGCCGAGTCATCGTTCTGATGGAACTCAAGAGTAACTTCATTCTTGCCCGTGGTACACTGAGAGACGTTGTTGAGTGGCACTTCGAAGCCGGTGTTGGTACCAACGTCGAAGCTCAACACAGAGCCGTTGAACTTGGCTGTACCCCAGTTCCAACCTTTCAAACTCAACTCTTTCTCCAACATGTCCTTCTTGTAGTTAGCAGAAAAGAACTTAGCCAGCTTATCTTGTTCCTAATTAAAATATTATTTCAGGTAAGTGTATGCGACAACAAATGAAAGCCTATAACATCTATATAACATCTATAGTCAACAGTCGACGCAAAGCAATTTGGTGTCCACGGACCATGGGTATACTACATGACAGCTTCTGCCAGCCATCTTCGTGCTCATTGTAAATAACATACCCCTTCCTTGAATCCCGCATAACGATGTAGAGTGCCATTCTTGAGGAAGATTCGCAATCCCCAAGAGCCAACATGCTTCTGCCAGTTAACGATTTCCAAGTCACTGGCAGCGACTTGATCCACTTTACCCGTTCTACTGTTCTTGAAGATGATGTGCTGGTCAGTGAGCTTCAGCTTGCCCGGACACTGCAAGGATGTCGACAAGCACTATTAGTATTGATGAGTGTTGGTACCTATTACTAAATACCAAGTAGGGCATTCTGTAACTGCTGGTAAAGGTTGTGGTCAATTAAGAAGGCAGATTTGAATTTTGCAGAAAAGCGTTTTTCCTCAACCAATCAAAATGTTTACTTTGTGCTTGCACTAGTAGGAAACACACAAGAGGCTCTTCTGATTAGTTCAAAAAATATGTCTAGCTTTCTGCAATGCAGATCGCTATGCTTCATTAGGTAGGTAGGTACCTACTGTTCCAGTTCCTCCCCAGTTAAATCAGGGCCACCCTAGATGTGCAGTGCAGTGGAGGAACATTAATGGCATACCTACCTAGCACTGTTTGCATGGTACATGGGTGTGACTACGATCCCGACAGCCGGGACTTTCAGGTTAAAAAAATAGTCCCGACCGTAGGTTTTACTGGCCAGCCTAAGGAATAAAACTCTCTATGGGTAGACAAATTCGAACTGGGCAACTTAAAAAAAATAACTCTATGGTTAGGCAGAATTAAAACTTGTGAAAATTACAAATAATAAAAAATGTGCTCCCGGCCGGATTTGAACCGACGACCTCTTGCACCGTGGTCCAGTACGCTATCCATAGCGCCATCTGGACGGTCATACTGAAAGCCGTTCTTAACCAGTATATAAATAAACAAGGCCAGTCGGGACTATTTTTTTAACCTGAAAATCCCGACTGTCGGGATTTTAGTCACTACCTACCATGGTACATTATAGTTGGTACTAATGACGCTATCCACTGTAAGATTTCTAGCCTAGGTAGGTAGTCCAAAAAGTCGGGACTAAGATACCTATGCTATCCACAGCGATTCTTACAAGGGCTAGATTGGGGTTCGAGGCAGGGTGCTCTAGGTACTACATACCTAATTAGCTTGTGCACCCTAAGCCTGGACTATAGTAAATATTTTGACAAAAAAATAAACAACACCAGTTAACCGGTCTATTACAGCTATTACCTACCCTCTTTGTTTGCTTGCTGCGAGGCCCCGGTTGGGTTCTCTCAAAGATAGGCAGAGAAGTATGGTTAGGAATTATGCTTACCATCGCACCCTTCACTTCGGCTGATATATCAGAATAGTCCAAAAAGTCAACCATTTTTTCGGAGTATTAGCTGAGTATAGCGCTAAATAGGTGTCAAAACACACATTAAATTAATTAAACTGTTTTCAAAATCGAAATTACAAACTACCTAATCTCCACTCTCCAGTCTCCACTAAGTGCTGTTCTGCAAAGATACTTGGAGTTGGAGGCAGGGTTGCCAGATATATTGGAGCACGAGGCGCCGCTACGCGGCGCGCAAGTAGCCCAAAGGAGCCGAAATTAAAATTCCAACAGATAGCCCAATTATCGCCCAAATTTGGCCCAAATCAGGTGTTTTTCGGGAAATACGATCTCGTAAGGAGACAATGGGGGGACTGGGGGGAGGGCCCCCCAGAACAATGCGGGTCCGGGGCGCATAGCCCCGGAAAAATTTGGATTTTAGAAATGAATTTGACGCGTTCCTACGCGTTTCAGAAAGATACTCAGCAAGATTTTTCATATAAAAATGTTGAGATATGGAGTTTTTAGGCAAAATGAGTGCTTTCTACGACTTTTTTTTATTAGAGCCCAAAAAGCGCCTGAAAATATCAGAAGGAGCCCAATCGGCGCATAGGAGCCAAATCAAATAATCAGGCGCCAAATGGACCTCCTGAGTAGCCCAATCGGCTACTTATAGCCTAATCTGGCAACCCTGGTTGGAGGGAAAATGGCGGTAAATATTTTCACCACCGCCTTCTATATTTTACAAATTAATACGCGCGGCGCGGTAAAGTTTAAACAGATTTTAAGTTTGTAAGTGTGTAGTAGTTTAATATGGTTTAATTAAACGATGTTTAAAACTAGTTTCAAACACGGGACACACTGTCAAGTCAAAGCAGAAAGTAACTTGACAGTGTGTCGCGTGTTTAGACATGGGCCAAATACTCTGTTTCAAAGTAATTTTGGAATTCATGATTCTTAAGCCGGTTCACATAAAGCGCGTTTTGCTTTTTTTTTATTTACCCATCAGCGGCGTTCTAGAATTAAGCGAAACATGCTGCGCTGCAGCGAGAAAATGGCATCCTGCTAGATGAATTCCCACTTAATTTATGAACGATTTGCTTAGTTTTGCTAGATGAATGTGGCGGAAAGATTTTAAAACATGGATGTTGTTGTCAAATCAAAAATGCAATGACATTATAACGCAATAAACTATGCAATAATACGGCATATTATATTAGAGAAACATATATTTACCTCTCAGCTTCATCGGCATTTCATAAACGACGCATATCTGACAATTTAAATCATTGATACACAGATCAACATTTATTTTTATTTTTTTTATTTTATTTTTTTTTTTATTTTTTTTTATTTTATTTTTATTTTAAGCCTTTATTTACAACAGAATTTACATTCCACAAGTGTAAATATAGTAAACACGATACATGAGACACATAAATACACAGGAATATAGAGAATAATTAATTAAAAGCATATGATACAATGTAGATCAATTCATCAGTTCAGAAGCTAAAATTGCTTTGAACGTCGGCAGGTTATTAAAATTTATATCTAAGTCCGGATTCAAGGAAGATACAACATTGTAACTGGATTGCATCCTATTGATGCAACAATATTTAAAAATGTCTATTCTACAAGTCGCCCTTCTAAATATACTTTTATTCCTTGTTGTACATGTCGGAACGTTAAAATTCAAAAGCTCTAAAAGCGGCGATGAGTCAATAAAACCATTTACTATTTTAAATAAAAACAGCACATCCATAATTGTACGCCTGGCACTTAAGGTACGTAGATTAAGTGCAGAGCACAGACTCAGATAATCATTTGCTCTATTGTCATTACAAATTGTGTTTATGTTCTGATTGTGTGGAGCGTTGCGAGAATTACATTGGAACTTGACAAATCTCTTTTGCACACTTTCCAGCCCACTGATTTTTGTTGTATGGAAAGGGTTCCACACAATGCTCGCATATTCAAGTTTTGGTCTAACAAGAGAAATGTATAGGAGCCTATTTGTTGATTTACTAAAATCACGAAAACAGTTTCTCTTTAACATACCCAACAATTTGTGAGCCTTTGGCTTTATACTATCTATGTGCTTGTTGTACAGCATATCACTTGACATGATTACTCCTAAGTCCCTAATAGAGCTAACCCTAATTAAATCTATAGTGCCTAATGTATAAGTAAAATAAGTTACATTTTTCTTCTTGTTCGTAAATGTTATAATGCTACATTTTGGAACATTCAAACTTAGCTTCCACGTAGTGCACCATTCGAATAGCGCTTCCAAGTCCTTCTGTAACAGAGTGCAATCTAAAACATTGCGGACTGATCGGTAGATCTTAAGATCATCTGCATACATCAAACACTTAGAATGCTTTATACACTTCGGAATGTCATTTACAAATACCGTGAAGAGCAAAGGCCCAAGGATAGACCCTTGGGGTACTCCAGACGTAACACTTTCTGACTCCGAAACACCAGACCCAATTACAATCTTCTGAGACCGACCGCATAGATAA
The DNA here is from genome assembly GCA_934045905.1 of Leuctra nigra. NCBI lineage: Eukaryota > Metazoa > Arthropoda > Insecta > Plecoptera > Leuctridae > Leuctra > Leuctra nigra. The sequence goes on along the minus strand of OW203761.1, from coordinate 33,079,485 downwards.
TTTGATAGCAGGCTGAAGAACTGCCCACAAATTCCAAACCCTTTTAGCTTGTGAAGAAGTAGTGCGTGGTCTACACTATCAAACGCCTTCGCAAAGTCTGTATATACTGCGTCCACTTGATCACGGTTATTAACATGATTGGCAATGTCCCACGTGTATTCCGCAAGGTTCGTTACAGTGGACTTCCGCCGAACGAAACCGTGCTGTTCCTGCGCAATCCATTTAGACACATGAGTGAACATTCTTTGATGTAGAAGTGTTTCAAAAATTTTAGACAGTACAGGGAGAAGTGAGATGGGCCTATAATTTTCCACCTTAAATCGACTACCTTTCTTAAGCACCGGCGTAACATGTGCCACTTTCCACCTAGCCGGGAAAACTCCAGTTTCTAGCGACTTGTTGTATAAGTTGGCCAAAGGAGGCCCCAACGCTCTACGACAGTGCTTAAGAACTTTAATGGGAATTAAATCAGGGCCGGGTGACTTGGTGTTTATTAATTTTTGAAGGCATTTTACCACTTCACAAGGGTGTATGGTGAAGAATGATAAGTTATCATCAGCCTGGTCTAACACTTCTGGCAGTGGGACGTACTTGTCCTGTGATACAGGTTGAAATGTAGTTTTAAAATATTCAGAAAATAAGTTGCAACATGTATCAATGTCGGTAGCTCTTCGATCACGAAACTCAACCTCGATGGGTATTCCCCTTGACATTGTTTTCCGCCGTATAAAAACAAACGCCGCCATAAACAAATAAACAAACGCCGCCATTTTGCATCCATCTAGCGAATAAAGCGAAGATTTTTTTGCTAGATCCGCTGTACAATGCTGAAATTAAGAACACTTTGATGCAAGCAGCAGTTGCTGCAGCGCTGAATAAATGAACACAATTTGCTAGATGTCCGCTGCAGCGCTACATGTTTCGCTGAATTCTAGAACGCCGCTATCAAAACCACCGAAAATTCCGCCGAACGCGTTTTATTTTTAAACCACCTCATCTCGATTGTAGGGAGGTTTTTTCAGTACCGCGCATGGCGAAAATGACGTCACTTTACGTTAACTATAAAATAACTATAAAATAAGACTATAATGTTAATAATTGCTTACCTGTACATATTATTCCATCTAATCATATCTAATAACACCCAAATTGTTACTAACAAGAATAATAAATTTATATCAACATTCTGTTTTCGACAGCCTCTTCTAGAAGCTATAAAAAAAGACAAAACGCAAAAACGCAAAACGCGCTTATACTGCTGTTAATTTAGATACCTACTTTTAGACTTTTAGAGATGTAGATACAAGATAGTTATTATGTTTAGATACTTCAAAAAAGATATTTTTTTATTTCTCATACGCATCATCCTGATGTTAAAACTATAGGGACTTAATTTCTACATTAAATTTTAATTTGACCTCTTTGTAAGGCCCGGTATTACCAAAGTGAAATTATGCTAGATTAACTAACTTTTGGATTATTAAATTCAACTGTTTTAATAATTTTGAGGTACCTAACTGATTGGCTGTGCCGCCAATTTAATCTGAATCCGGTTCAGATTAACTTTGGTACCGGCCCTAAGAAAACAAATTAATCTTGTATATTAAATCTTTAAAAAAGATACAAAATACTTTAGAAGTGGATATTTCAAGTACAAGATACAGATACATTTGGCCTAGGTATTTAAAATATACTAGATACAAGATCCAAATGTATCGATCTTAAGAATCCCACTCAAGGAAAATATTTTCATCTAGCAGTTGGTGTTTATTCACAACCACCTACCCTAGGTCATAAGGTAAAGCCATATTTCATAGATACGTATCTAGATACTGCCCATGTATATGCATGTTTTAGTTAGTTTAGTTAGTGTTTAGTTAAAATAGGTACCTACCTACTACCTAGGTAGAAAGAGTGACAATTCCTAAAAATTGAAGTGTAAAACCAAGAAATTTGACAAATTATTGGAAGACAAGTCGTAGAGATAAGTTTCCATGATTTTTTAAACTCTTCCTCATTTTTCAAGGTTGTTTTCTACATTTGTGTGTGTTCAGTTGCGGCAATGTGGTCTCCGGGTATTTATCTGTATACCTACTACCTCAGAAGGAAAAGGTTGGATGGAAATGTATATTCTCGATTTTGCCATGCACACTTTTGTACTGATATAGCTACCTATATCTCTGATAATAAAGAGATATCTCTCTGATAATAAAGTTATATCTGTTAGATTTAAGTATTCTCTTACACAATGTATCTCGTCACATTACAAATATTTTTGGATGGAGCATAATGACTGGTTTTAAAGCACAACTAAAGAATCATTGAAATGGACTTCCAGCCTTCTACCTCCGATGTACAGATATTATTCTTGTAAAGCAAGTAGTTACGGCTGTGCAAGATTGAAATTTTCCATGTCAAGAGAGATCGAGATTATTTTAAAAAGTCCGACGAGATCAAGCAAAATATTTATCCTTGAGATCGAGAATATTCGAAAGAGATCCCTCAATCTCTACTTTTCATCAAAGATAATTTTTCTTTTATCTAGAGATTTTTGTTGTTATTTTTTTTTTTTATATTCCAGCATCAAAAAATGGTTTAGCCTATATGACTGTCTTCTTCATACATAAAACAATGTAAATTATATTTATGGATGGAGATAAAAAGAAAGTTGGTGCTGTAGTCCTGCAAAATTAACAAAACATTTGAAAACTCAGTCGATATGCTATATGCTCAAGCTCGATATGCTCAAGACTAGAAACTTCGAGATCGAAAATTGAGCATTCGATTGAGATCGAGTTTAATCTTGAGTTGTTAGGCCTGTCAAGTGTATAAGAAAAAAAGTGTATTACACAATGTGTATTGTGTGCGTACCATAATGTGTATTACCTACGATCACCACACTTTACAGGGATTGAAAACTGTCTGACTAGCTGGCCATGGGCTTGGTCACCTTGAACACAACAATCATAAAACAAGCGGCTGTGATGTTGCTCACGTGACACATGTCTTTTTCTCCCAACCAGAACAGAATTCAAATATTCGACAATGCGCCATCATCTTTAGCAGCGGCAAGTTTGAGAAGCTCGTTCAAACCTGGCGGCAATTGTGTGAATCAAATTTAAACACTCCAAAAGCGTACTTTTTTTAAATTTCGCGGGTCACCGGCCGGAAGTTAACGGGTGCAGGAAGTCATCAGGTGCAAATCGGCGGCCCAAGCCCTGGGCCGCCATCATTTAGTATTGGTCTTATGGGAGTGACGTCACTATACGCAGACAGTTTCCAATCCCTGTAAAGTGTGGTGATCGTAGGTATTACACATGTATTGCATTTAACTCAACCTCTAATAACTACGTATCCCCCAAAAATGATTTATTAAAAATGATGAAAAATGATTTGTACACTTGGCCAAACAAAACTTGAACGTTCAATTAATCTGATAGGCTGATAAATGTAAGATCGCACCATCAGAAGTCAGTCTAAGCGATCTTATTGTCTCACCCTAGTAGGTGACCTCACATTTCAATGATAATAACAAGCTTTGATTGGTTATGGGACATGGCCAGCAGTCATTCAAATTTGGTCAACGTTCAAGTTTTGTTTGGCCGAGTGTACATAAATTAGGTATTGCACATGGGATTTTATCAAAATATAAAATAGAGGAACTATGAAATAAAATTAACATGACGTTGCATTTGGAAGGATTAAAACAATGCATATTGTCATCATCCGAGATATTTATTTTTTGTATTTGCAAAAAACACTGCATTACCTAGGTAGGTATTGGGGTAATTTATAATTAGACATATTATAATCATACCACAGGTATCTGCGTACGATTGTTATTGTAACAATCCTCTAGTGAGATCAACATTACACTTGCTGGGTGTCATTGATGATGACTCAATGCACAAACACTTTCATAGTGCATTATACAACATAACCACACCACATCTTGCAGTGACAGAACAGAACAATTGAATTTTACGTCATTCACCAAATTCCTGTACTGCAAAAGATAAAAAAAACCTATCTGTGTAGGCTTTCAACAGGATCTTTAATTATTTATTTTGAAGAAAACTGTGCAATTGGAAGAAGAAATATTAGTGTATAGAAACCAACTGAATTCATTTCTAAAAGGAATGTCAACTAAGATTTGGTCATACTGTCATACTTTTATGAATGTGCAACATATTTATTACACTGGTATCAATGCCTGCAGAAAGTGGAGGCCTCTACAGCAGGGCCGGCCCTCGACTCTTCAACACCTCGGGCAAGAATATTTTGGAGATTCTTTATGAGATAATGTATGAATATCCCCAGTGCATGCGGGTCCGGGGCACACAGTCCAGGAAAAATGTAGATTTCTTGATTAGAATTGATACAATTTCATGCATTTTGGAGAGTATACTTCATCGCTCCTCTAGTTGAATCACTTATCGATACCGATACCCAACTTATTCTGCAAAACCACGTATGTGCACTTTTCTCAATTGTTCAGGAGGCACGAAAATGTTTTCAAGCCAGTAATGGTATATTATAATAAATTTTACTGGAACATTTACAAAAGAGCAACCTTTATGTATGTTCTAATGAAACTCTAATATAAATGATTTCTTCAGAATGAAGCTCAATGCTCATCTGTCTGTAGGCATCAATTTAATTGTTTGAGACGTGTTTTTCATCTTTCCTTAAATTTTTAATATATAATACGAGATTTTTTAAGACAGAGAATTAGAGTAATATCTTCGGTTGAATAACAGAAGTTCTTGAAATAATACGAAATGATTTATTTTCCCATTCCTTTTTTGCGTTAAAAAGTCATAAGTGGAAAAGAGTGCACACATGTAGTTTTGCAATAGACCAAAATACAAATTATCTTATTAGCTGTCTTTTCAAAAATGTCAAATGCAGTTCGAGTTTTCAGGTAGTATCTATGATTTTACTCATTGCGGACATAATTAGAATACAGGTTAGCATCGTATCGTACTTCATCGCATCGTACTATGCACGTGAAATTTAGTCAAAAGAAGAGCTAACTAGATATTTTAGGTAGGTACTACCTATCGACATCGTTATGTAGTTATTTAGATTTGCATTTATATCACTATTTTCTAATTTGAAATACTTTCTCCTAAAAGTATGAAATTACGCATAGTAATGCATAGTAATTACGGAGGTACAAAAATATAGGTACAAATTATAAATGGTTAAAAAATTTGGCGCCCCCTATATCTCGCTGCACAGTGTGTGTGCCCAGTACAATCGCCGTACCGTAACCATGGGCCGGTCCAGCTTGAAAGTTCATACAAGAAATAACAGGACATTGAACATACTATTTAACTCATAATAGGAAAAAAAACATATTGATAAGAAAACAAGAAATAATTGTACAATATGCAGTCAGATTTTTACTATAGGGACGTTTATCCACTTTTGAACATGTTACATTTGTTGAACATCTAAACTCAACTTGTTAAGAAAATTGCAGTAAAGTTTAGCCTATAGGTTCCAAAATAGATTATCTAGTTTAATATGATGTGATGATTAATATGTAAGTAAGTTATATTACTTGCAAAATTTATTCATCTTTAAGTAGTTAAAACATTTTGAGAACCTTTAGTTACTACAATTAAAAACAATGTTCTTTAATGTACTTAACTATTCTAAAAACTTTCTTAAACTCTTGAAGTTCAATAAATATATATACTTATATACGTTATGTAACTCGATTTTGAAAATAGAATACTATAATTTAATTTCTAATACCTATTTATTATTTATTAAATTTTTATAAAAATTAATTTTCTCACGAATGAATAGACACACCTTTCTAATAAACTCTTAATAAAAGTGAAATGAGATTCAACGGAACAACAGCTTCAAGGGACAAGTTAGTCCTTTACATAGTTCCTACTATAGTACCTACCTACAGCTATGTACTTCATTGAGTAGGATAGGTAACAAACAATGCAGCTCTTTGGTAACCTAGGATTGCAGTTTAGTGAATGATCTGATTCTATTGTGTGGTCCAACAGATTCGTTTCGACAAAACTATGTTTAGCTAACAGTAGTAGTTTGGCTCCATTGTCAAATGTAGAGTCACAGAAATATGTTCATTCCTAATTTCACCAATTTCCCCTTAAGAGATCCGCTACGTTGGAGGAAAATATTTCTGCCACTGTACCTACCAACTACGAAATCTTGCAGATTGCAGCTAAGCTACGTATTCCTATTCACGAACTTCAGGAACTATACAAACTAGAGAGAATGTACTGTAGTAAAACTGAAGTTGGCTTTGGTTTGGTACAAATGAGGAATACTCACGAGACAACATCTAATCACATATGTAACCAGAGAGCAAACACTTATCTTTGCTGCTATGCTACGACAGTATTTACTATTTATAAATGTAGTACTCAGTTCATGAGGAACAGTTTTAAATTCTGAACACCAGAAATATAAATAAATAATATTCATGGTGATAAGCGTCATGTTTCACGTACAAATATGTAACAATAATAGTAGTTTATATACTTTATATAAGGTATATCAACGAGCATTTTCCCACCTTCATGGATGTAAATTCAACTGTACACATCATATAAATGTCCTGAATTCTATTCAAACCATTGCATTTTCTCTGCTCTTATTTGGCATCAAGTAAATTGGAGTGCAGATCTATTTTTTAAACATAGAAAAAATAATGTTATAGTGATAGACATACAGAGTAACTAGGTAGTCAAGATTAACATTACGTTACTTGACACTGCACGGGTCAACAGAGCTGGTCTGAGTCAGATGTCTCCTCACGTGGACGGGAAGTGACTTTACGTGGCCGACGGACACTGGCAGAGGTCACGCCGGCAACCAACGGAATAGACGCGGCTCGTTTGGCAGATCTAACAACAGAACCATAGGATTTGTCACGGTAAGATGAATGTAAATATTGACAAACAAAGCTTTACATTGCAGTGAGCTAGAGAAAATGTGGTGGCAAATAACTGTGATGGATACAGTATAAAAAAATCAAAATTGCAGCAAAGTGCTCAGAAATATTTTATGCTTTTAAATCTACTAATCTTGCAAAGAATTATTAAAAATTAAGCAGATAAAAGTGCTGTCTAATGAAATAAAAGTAAACATTCAAAATGAAGTGTAAAAAAATGAATTAAAAATTGTTAGGTACCTATTTAACCTACAGGATAGAAATGTATAATACAATATAATGTATGAAGTGAAAACCAAAAATCTAGATAGTTACCATATTGAGTGAAATAGCGGAGGTCACTGTATCCAACCAACAGTTCTACAAAACCATGTTGCTCTATGTGGGGATGTCACGCCTGCCTACACATGACTAATGTACTTTCGCTTTACGTAGATACTGCTGCGTGCGGGGGAGGGTATCATTGTTGTGTCATTGCTGAAACAGAGCAGCACTCTTCATTTGGCAGCCTAGCAAGTGAATCAAGCTCTATAGTGAGTAGCTCCTATCAGCAGAAAACTTGCGCCTGCGAGGTTGACTCACTTTCCAGTATGTGAAATATTTACATTGGAGAATTTAAGGACAGATTATTCTGATATCTGTTCAACAAATCAATGGTAATCCAATATAGAAAATTCAATTAAAACTGACTATAGAAGTGAATCGACAAAATTATAATGTAATTACTAATTATTGTTCAACACAAACAGACAGTGTCTAAAGTCCTTAAAATCTCTTCAGTTATAGTGGGTCGATTTTCGCTGTACCTATACTATCGGCAAAAGCCGTATCCAGTGACAATAAGCATTCATCCATTGTCAATGGCTCAAGCTCAAGAGATTTACTAACAAGCTCCCAGTCGTGTTTTATGATCTGCAAATCTTAACCCTTTGGCATCAATGCACAGCTAAGCATAAGCGCCCTTCCAGCCCCTGACTTCATGCCTGGCTCATCTCTAAATTAAATTTACAATCTGCCAACACAGACACTTACTGATTGTCAATCAATGGAAACCTGGCAAATAGGTATAGCAAGAATCGACTGACTATACTTAATGATTATACAAGGAATGTGATTGAAAACTAGTTGCCCGAATAAATAGAAAACAGTTAATTTGTTTCCATTACTAGTGAATTCGCCACCATTAGGTAATTTAACATGATTCAAGTAATGCCAACTACAACCATGCGACCCATATGAGAAGTCCCAAACCAATACCAACCGGCACCCACAGGCCATACTGAAATACATCCACGTTTAATGAAAGCAACTGGCTTACTACAGTTAGGGGTGCTCTTCCCTGCCAATACTTGAAACTATTTACAGTACATATTGTATTTTAAAATAAAATAAAAATCTTGAACGTGGCTTGTGAGGCTGACAATTGCAATTCACATTTGATTTGGGCCACAAGAGTTGACATAGTGCTAGCTGAGCAAGTAATCTATAAAGAGATTAACAGTGGTGATGTGATTTTGCCTAGCTCTAGTTTTAATTTTGGAAGTTGGCTATTCGTTGTGTCATGTTCAAACACTCTAATGATGTCAAGTCAGTTACTCAAACTAAGTGACTGAAAAGTGAACACACAAAACTACGCCTTGCTCAAGTTCTGATAAGAGTGTTAATGCTTTGAATAATAACTGTACAAAACATGTACAAACAGTGAGCAAGTTAGTAACACATACAAAGTGATATCCCTGATCAACACTAACCTGCGGCGTCGCAGCGAAGCATTCTGTCCCGGCAGTCCAAAATATCCCCTCGGAATGACCATTCGAGCATTGCCCTGCGCCGGTCTTGACCCTCCGTGTGATATCAAAGTCGAGAGATGCGCAGCATAGCCCTCCATGAGCACCGTCGCAAGAGCGTGATGCTTCCGAGACACTTTGCCGACGATGATGATCTCGCTGGTCTTCAGCCCTATTGATTGGTACACGCTGATGTCTTTGCTGCTACCGTATGCCGCGTGGATCACCAAGCCGTGCGACTCGACCAGAGTCTTGAGATAAGCGGCTTTGTGTCCGAGCGGCGAAGTCGAGAGACCGTCGGCAAACGAGACTAGGCCGTGAGGGAAGTTGTGTTGCGATAGCCACGACACGACTTGGTGTTGCTGGATGTCTGGACGCATCGTCACGTAGATTATCAGGTATCCCAGCTCCTGCCAGTGGCGGACAATGTCAACTGCACCAGCACGCACCTGCGGGGAAACACACTTGGTCATGAGCATGTTCCATTACATTAATACTCAACAGTCATTAATTATGACCTGGAAAATAATGTTAACTAACTCTTCAATTTAGGTACACTCCCCCAAATAATAAACGGTACTTGGTACAAAACGTATTGGCTGCTGGGCCGGTTCCTTGGCAATCAATCCTTGTTGTTATCAATGAAATCAGAGCTCACCTAAAAGAGTTAGATAATGCGTTAGCACTGACTTCATGAGATGATGCCATCAAACATTAATCAGTCAATTCATTTTCTTTCGAGTACCGTTTATTATTTGGGGGAGTGTACAAGAATGTTCCAGTATTATTTACTTTTAAAAGTAAAAGTTACTTGCATTCAAATAGTTCCTCGATATTGATAACATGTGACTTATTTCTATAATAAATTATATTATTGGATAATAGGTTTTTTTCTAGGATGTCCTCAGCTAGAGCAACGTAACTGAATATCAGCCGCCAGTGGGTATCGAACCCATGACAATGGATTCGTTGGATTGCAATGATCTATTCAGATTTAAGTCATTTTAATGTATTCATAAATGAGTTGATTGGCTTGAATCATCTGGTCCATCCCTGAAAATAATCACAATTACTTATGAATTTGAATTTAAATTTATTATGATTGAAATATGGTTTTTGCTGATAACCTCAGATAGGTAAATGTGAATAAATACCAGTTCTGCAATATGAAAAGATTTTCCTTGAGTGGTAATTAGGTATAAGTTTATCTCATACCTAGTAAAATGAAATGAAACTAACCTTGGGGTCGCGCCCTGTGACCGACATGCTCGCAGTAAATGAGCCGTCTATACTAAAGACAACGCACTCTGTCTTGGGTGGAACGACTGCCATGTAGAAGTCAACGGAGGTGTGATCGCCCCGGACCACCATCTTGAGTGGGTAGAGACCGTAGCCGAGCGCCTGATCGGTAGGGAATGTGTAAGTGATGCGGCCGGCTTTATCCGTCACTTCTGTTGCCTGGAAGATCCATTCGCCAGCAGGTGGGTCTTTCATCACATGTATGTCCACTTTCTCACCTAAAACATAAAGACATTTCAAACATTTCAAAAATTTAAATTTCAAAATTAATCATACTAGAATTTTTTAAAAGAATGTTCAGATTTTGTAATATTTATACTTGTAACAGAGATCAGATGTTGTTCCTCCTTCATCTCTTCAAACCAATTAATCTAGTTACACTCACAGCATCAATTAACATAAACATAACATAATAATACTAATAATACTACATAATAATGTAGATAATACAATATCTACAGATTTTGTCTGGAGATTTTGTATGCAGTAATGTTGGTAGGTAGACAGGTACATACATTCATAGATTTTATTGAATTTAGCACCACGGGGAAGAAGGTACTGTTCATGGAAGGAACGGAAGAACATTTAACTACTAGCAAAGAAACTGATTAATGCGTTACCTGTCAATGCGATTAAGCCAAGAAGTCCATACATGAATCTTGCAACTACAGTTTGACTTGCTCCTTCTCGCACTATCACATCATTTGCTCGGTGATTGGCAGCAACATTCTGTGGGAAGAAAAAAATAACTGAGCGTATACTTCAAAGAAGAAAAATATAATCATTCTTTCAAGAGATTGAACTAAACTTTTCTTTCAACTTATTGACTTCACTTAACAAATTAGTGAAAATGCCTCAATTTTGTCACTACTATGTATGTAGTTATGTAGTTGTAGTACATAACTGTCTATACATGTCACCACTGTATTACATAACTTACTATGTAGTTATGTGTACTATGTTGTACTATATGTACTATGTAGTACATTACTGTCTATGTAGTACACATAACTACATAGACAGTTATGTACACTCCCCCAAATAATAAACGGTACTTGGTACAAAACGTATTGGCTACTGGGCCGGTTCCTTGACAATCAATCCTTGTTATTATCAATGAAATCAGAGCTCACCTAAAAGAGTTAGATAATGCGTTAGCACTGACTTTATGGGATGATGCCATCAAACCTTAATCAGCCAATTCATTTTCTTTCGAGTACCGTTTATTATTTATTTGGGGGAGTGTACATACCGGGTGGCGCAAAAAAAATCACCCTGATTGAGAGGTCACTATATCGAAACTATTAGAGATGGGATTCTGAAATTTGTACACATATTTAGATAACATACCAAAATTTTACATGTGCAAGTTTCAAAAACATTAATTCAATTCAATTCAATTATCTTTATTTGCATGATAAACAAAATGGCGAACATTCAACAGGAAATACACTATTGTGTCTGTTGATCTTCCATGTAACCAACTAACTAAATCTTAACTAAATCTAAATATTATAAAAGAAAGATAGAAAATTACTAATACATAATAAAAGCATAATATTTAAAGTCGTAGGTGTACTTGTGCTGCTTGTTCTTCTGCTGTGTTGTGGCTATTTTGATGTTATTCTTTATCTTGAAGTAGAAAATTCTTTAGGTTGTGTTTAAAACTTTAAACGATGGCAATTTGAGGTCTTGGAATTTTTCTGATATTGTATTGTATGTTGAAGCGGCAGAGTAAGTAAACGATGATTTGAATTTCTGACAGTTATGAGCGTGGATGTTAAGCTGATTCGAATGTCTTATTGTCCGTGTATGGCAGTCCTTCCGTTGGATGAGCTTCTTCTTGAGGTATTCTGGCTGTCCAGTGGTAAGAATTTTGTGCGTTACGCAACATAAATGCAATAATCGTCGGGATTTCATATCAAGCCAGTTTAGCTCTCTCAGAAATGGAGTAATACGTTGTCTCAACTGTACATTTAAAGCAAATCTGACACAAGCATTCTGCACTTTTTGTACTTTATTACTATCTTGGTTGGATATACAAGAACCATAGATAACATCCCCATAGCTCAGCTGAGATAGGACGAGTGCGTCTGCCAATCTGGATTTAGTCCCACTCGGCAAAATCTGCTTTACTCTCTGGAGTGTTTTCAATTTGCCATAAGCTTTCCCACACATTCTGTTCACATGGTCAGAAAAGTTCAAATGGCTGTCTAATGTGAGTCCAAGATTTTTCGCTGAGTTTCGCTGAGTTCGCTGAGAGACGGAAAAAAGTTACAGCTGTTATGTTTTCTAATATGTGTACAAATTTCAGAATCCTATCTATAATTGTTTCGATATAGTGACCTCTCAATCAGGGGGATTTTTTTTTGCGCCACCCGTATGTATGTATGTATACATATCTATGTATGTTAGTTTATAGGGTTGGGATTTGATTTTAATTGCTAAATCGATGTCAAACTGAAAATTACGACATCAAATCGAAATAATTTTGAGTTTTGACATCGTAATAGGCTCATTCCATTCTACTTCACCCAAAGTCGTTGCGCCTAGAATTTTGATTTTTTTTATATTTTGCACAGTTGTTCCTACATATAAGCTGATGTCAAATCTCTAGTTTCAGTTCGTTTCAAGTCGGAGTACTCAAATTACGTGTAATTAAAGATGGCGCGGACGGGAAAATCGGTGTTTTTAAGCTTCCAGGAGAAATGCTGCCATTTCCATACTATTCAAGTTAACAGAACGATCTTTGCGGCGTTTTGTTCATAAAAGATCGGTCTATAATTATGTTATTTACAATTTTGCTGTATATGGAACCCTTCATAATGTAATTTGCCCTCAAACTTTGACTAAAATTCTTAAATTTTTCCAATATTTGAGGCATGATTATGAATAGAAGGAAGTGATGGTTCAAATACCCAATTTTATTTTAGTTTCACCTTATATGTTAGAATAGATTTTCACACTTCATTGTTAGTTTTTATTAATTGTTTTTTACCAAAAAAAAGTCAAAACCCTAAAAAGTACAATTTTTGGTCCCATTTTCCTCAGGCGGGGGACCAGATAAAAATTTCCGCTCAACGGCAAAATAACCAGCATTACTTGATGTATAATTGCTGCAAGTTTGGACTTGTTTTTTTAACGGGTGCGGAAATGCATTTTCGCACCTGGAAATGCACGCGAAAATTCATTTCCACACCCGTTAAAAAAACAAGTCCAAACTAGCAGCAATTATACATCAAGTAATGCTGGTTATTTTGCCGTTGAGCGCAAATTTTTATCTGGTCCCCCACCTGAGGAAAATGCGACCAAAAATGGTACTTTTTAGGGTTTTGACTTTTTTTTGGTAAAAAACAATTAATAAAAACTAACATTGAAGTGTGAAAATCTATTCTTACATATAAGGTGAAACTAAAATAAAATTGGGTGTTTGAACCATCACTCCCTTCTATTCATAATCATGCCTCAAATATTGGAAAAATTTAAGAATTTTAGTCAAAGTTTGAGGGCAAATTACATTATGAAGGGTTCCATATACAGCAAAATTGTAACAAACATAATTATAGACCGATCTTTTATGAACAAAACGCCGTAAAGATCGTTCTGTTAACTTGAATAGTATGGAAATGGCAGCATTTCTCCTGGAAGCTTAAAAACACTGATTTTCCCGTCCGCGCCATCTTTAATTACACGTAATTTGAGTACGCCGACTTGAAACGAACTTAAACTAGAGATTTGATATCAGCTTATATGTAGGAACAACTGTGCAAAATATAAAAAAAATCAAAATTCTAGGCGCAACGACTTTGGGTGAAGTAGAATGGAATGAGCCAATAATAAGCCATATCGAAATAATTACGGCAAAATTTGGCAATACTGCAGTTGCGTCTGCCCAAGGCCATGTTCCTAGCGCGAGAGATGTCCCTCTCACACTCCCCTCGCGGCAAAAAATGTCGAGGAAATGATTGAAAGTAATGTTTTCATTTAAAATAAACTACACCATTTATTTATGTAAAAGGGAACAATTAATGAAAAAAATTTGTTGCAAATCCAGTTGCAAATTCATGGTTTTATTAGACATGTTGCCGGAATATATCCCGTGAAGCATAACATTGTCTGCATTCAACATCCTTTAGCAATGTTGCCCGTTATGTTCACTTCAAATCCAAACACTTTGCACAATTATTTTTTTTTGCGTGGAAACAATGACAACAAAAGACAAAAAATGACAATGAATGGCAAAAGACAACTGACCAACCCACCCTCAACTGCACACGCCGTATGCAGGAAGGACGGAAGCAGGCCACTCAGCTGATCTTGAGGGGCACGTTGCACTGTTGCCAGTTCTACCATACTGCGCGCAAATTCTCGGATTTTTTTAAACGATGTCAAACGATTATTTGATTAAACAATTCAAATCGATGTCGAATAGAAACTCAAAATATCATTCGACATCGATGTCAAATCGAAAAATCGATGTCAAGTCCCAACCCTATTAGTTTATATTATATTACATATATATTGTACCCCATGTACAAGCGTGGAAGTTAGTTGGTTGGTTGGCTATCTCTCTCTGCTCCATATAAAAACATGTTTATGATAGATCAGGGAGAGGCAGAATACAACAATCTTATTTCCACCACTGTAAGGTCAGCGTCAATAGAAGCCGGTCAAATCCCCATGTTGGTTTATGGGAAACCGGTAAAGGAACTATTGGAAGTGGGTGTACACCCACTTCCAATTGTTTATCATATTCTATCCAGTCCCTACAAATGAGAAAAATGTCTGAATTGAGCAGGAGCCTTAACTTGGCACTTCAGCTCAAACTCAAGTAGCATTTTGCATGTGTTTTGTTTGTGTACCTTGACTTTGACAGAAGTCCGCTTCCTGGTCCACTTCTCTCTGGGCTGGCTCGGACTGAAGCTGGTCATATCGCGGTCGTCACCGCCCATGGAGAGGTTCAGCTCGATGCGACCCATCTGACGTATGATGAATGCGATGACGTCCGAAGACTCCCAGTAGCTGGCGTGGAACAGATGCGGCAGCGCGTTGGTCGGAAAGTTGGCCAAACCATCGGGACAGTAGAGAGCGTAGTCCAGGCGCTTTGTTCCCCACCACTTCTGCGTTACTGGAAGCAGATAGGAATTCACTTGAGGATTAACAGATATCATTGAAATGAGAGCATGTCAGAATTAATTGGGTTCATTTATGTGAGCTAATTGGATGGTCTGGTGGCAAAAGTGAAACATTAAGGTAACTTACAGGCATTAATAGTTTGCATAGGTAAAGATTCATTGTGGCCGGATATTGTACTCTGCATGGAGATCTCCGACAAGCGACGTAGATGACTGCCAGGCGTTGGCGGTGCGGTTAAACTCTCCGCAAACATCTGCGGGTTGGTCTGGATAATCTCCACTGTGGGTGATGAAAGTAACAAACCTAGATTATTTTTATTTATCATCAAGTTCATCAAAATTACAGTTAGATCACTTATATAAATGTTAATTGAGAAGTGAATTGATCAGTAAACAACGAGCTTCTTCACATTTCTTGACTATTGTGAGTGACATAAAAAGGGAAATTGAAAGAATAAACCAACAATGCTAATAACTAGGGTTGTGCGAACCTTGATTTTTCAAGTCGAACCGAACCTCGAACCGAACCTTGAAGTGTTCGAACCTTTTCGAACCTTTTCGAACCTTAACAGGTGTTTAATCGATTTTTGCTTTCAGTGCTACCAACAACTTTCAATGAAATCCAAAGGATGAAAGTGAATGGATACATAACACACATGAATGGATTTATCATACTATTTGCATTTCATTTTCAATAGGATGCTGGACAAAATCTTAAAGAAAGTTATGTGTTTAACACGTTCTGGCTGTTTTCAAAATGCTTCCAAATACCTATTGCTGCTGACAGAGACAGGTGTTGTTTAAAATTGTAATGATGTGTTTTTTATACTATCAATTGTTGTGTTGCAATTTGTTCTTGTAAGCTTGCACCTTGCCTAAAAACGGTTCTTTGTTTCATCAACTAATTAGGGAGGAAGGTAACGAAAATGATGTCAATAATTTTATGCAAAATGGGCTAATCTAGTGGAGCGGTCGCTCCACCCAGCCAAATCGTACCGTACACTCACACTCACTCAACATACCGTAAATGCATAATAAACTGAGGAGCAGACCAACCACTTTTACTGTAAGCAACAACATGGCATTTTCGGCCTACTGGATCTTAAAATTGGAAAATCTCACATTGTTGCGATATATCTTAATTTCGAGCTATGGCCCACCCCACTACATATACCAAATTAGGGAACAATATGTTAAGCCGTTTGCGAGCTAGAGGGCCGTGAAAAACGTGAAATTACACCCCTTTTAAAACCTATCTTGATCTGATGATGATGATGATGATGATGATGATGATATCAGGAAACACCGCAATCACCGCCACAGCCTGAACGGCTGATCCGATCGATCTGAAATTTTCACCACGTGTGCACTTTTGGCGTCTGAGGTGCCTTTTTATAAAACTAACAGGAAGCCGCCATTTTGAAACCGGAAGTGACGTCATATCTCGAAAACGGCTAGACCGTTAGGAATTAAACCAGCGCCAAATGATTCAGACGGTCATGTATATGGAATATCAATAGTTAAAGTAGAGATGTACTATTACCGAAACCGGAAATGACGTCATGAAAATGAAGAACTAGATTTTAATGACCTCTTACTACAATAACTACATATTCAGAAGGCTTATAATTATACATAACATTTATAGAAATAAATTCTAGGTGGCAGTAATTTCAGTCGCCATTTTGAAAACCGGAAGTGATACCATATCTCGAAAATTGCTAGACTGATTGGAACGAAGCTTTCGCAATTCTTCATGGAATATCACTTTAAGCTTAGGTATATTGAGCACCAAACACAATTTTTCGTATAAACCAATTCGGAAATGGCGTATTTTTTTAAAGTAATTAGTCATTGTTGCTCCGATGTGTGTTACAAGTTCTGTAAATAAACTAAAAAAATAAGTGATATCCCCATAAAAAACACTCCGTGTAAAAATACCAGCCAAGTCTCTTCAACTATAAAAAAAATAGTAGAAATCTAAAAGTTCAGCACTGAAAAGTAGTGATATCAAAAAATGAGCCAAGTCAAAACTTAATTTTAAAAACCAAAATATACTTGGCGCATCGTTTTTAAGGGCATTATAGGTATATTGTATATATTTAGGTACATTTGATTTTTGGCATATGCTTCTTTATTATTTATATACACGATGCGCCAAGTATATTTTGGTTTTTAAAATTAAGTTTTGACTTGGCTCATTTTTTGATATCACTACTTTTCAGTGCTGAACTTTTAGATTTCTACTATTTTTTTTATAGTTGAAGAGACTTGGCTGGTATTTTTACACGGAGTGTTTTTTATGGTACTAAATAGTACTCATCATGACGCGAGACAGAAAATAAATATAACTTATTTAGGATCATCAACATCACTAATATTTACATGTATTCATGACATAATAATGTAAATTTCGTGAATAACAAACCTTTGAACTGAAACATAGTTAACTAAAGATTGATTACTACAGAAGAATATACGCGATTTTGCGTGAAAAATGACGCCATTTGAGGTTAAAATCTCGAATTCAGAAGGCTGTGGTGACGCGCGGGAAAAAAGGCGGGAAGGTTCGAAATGGTTCTATTTCGAACTTCTCATAATAATTTTCGAACCTTCAAAACCGGTTCGGTTCGGTTTTCGAACCGGTTCGCACACCCCTACTAATAACAGAATGGAATTTTTTCCTTAAACACCGGACACACTGTCAACTTCTGTGAGAATCGAGAGTGGGGAGAAGCTCTCTCATTGGCTGACAGCTGTCACGTGACCTTATTTGACGGTCACGTGACAGCTGCCAGTCATTGAGAGAGCTACTCCCCACTCTCGCAGAAGTTGACAGTGTGTCCGGTGTTTTAGTTTTGTAAATGCTTTGCATAGGAAAGAATGATGAAAAACAGCCTAAAGGCCAATACACGATTGAAGCGGACAGACAACGCGGACGCAAACATTTGAATTTTGCTTAACATTTTTTCCTTTGCGCCGTCCGTCCGCTTCCGAATTGTGGGACGCAACTTCTTTTGAGCATGAGACTGGAATGATGTTGCGATATTCTTACGTAAATGGTAGGGCTGGCCATTGCCAAGTGGGTACTTCTGGTATCGGGCTATGTTGACTGGAGGCAACATGGAGAATCTCGCAGACAGCAAAGGTTCCAGGCGAGCTGCAACCGGGTCAGTGGGGTGGAACAAGTTGTACACTTGTTGTACCATCGGCTTCGGAATTGGTGCTGCAGGCAAGAACCAAAGCACTCTTAGGATTGGTAAATACTAAATAATACACTAGAGACTTGCATTGCAGCACAATGTTAAAATGTAACATACCATTCTTGTCTTCAGTGGAAGACACTTTTCGGTATGCTAGAACCAATGCCAAAGGACTTCCAAACATAAAGAAGTCACTAACTTCAAAGTCAAGCTTGCAGTGATGTGCTTGATCGCTGGAACAAACAAATACTCAGAAGTCAGAGATTTAGTTTGAAATATGATTGAATATAGTAGAAGCATGTGGCCTTGAGTATGAAGAAAAAAAAATAATATGGTATAATATAATTTTATTTATAGTACCTACGTACAGAGATGGGCACTATCTTAGATGATAGTATCTTATCTTAAGATAGAAGATCTTCTATCTTCAATCTAGATACCTACATTTGTGGTGACTATCTTTCATCTTCCATCTAGATACTATTTATGCTAGGTACACTTTGAGTGAGGTAACCGTCACTCTCAGGGTCTGAATAAAATTTAAATATCGTAAACTTCCTGAAAGTGACTATAGACTAGGTAATATACCAATGAAATGGAAAGAAACCTCCATTTGAAAGACTGTGTTAAAAAAAGTGGCTAACCAGTTCTAGGTTTCTGTTACATTCCAATACATGATTGCATAACTACATTCTCGAGTCATTTATATTACAATCATATCATTAAATTCCAATAACAAGTTAGATCCGATCAACTCCCAGCTTACCTTGTCGAGGAAGAGCGTCTGCGAGGAACGGGCGCGGCTAAGTGTTTGTGCGATTGATCACCGAGACCTGTGTCCAAGTAACAAGCGTCGTGTTTCTCATCGTGGGCTGCATCGGTGTCCAGGATGCTGTTCTCACTGTCGTGCCGAGACTGATACTGACTCGAGCGGCACAACGCGTCGTACGCCATAATGGCGCCGACACCATCACCTGATCACAACAGACACTTAGTAACACACTTTTTAACCCTTCAAGCAAAGAAAGAAAGTGTTGGATAGTACAGATTTTGCCCACTCATAATGTTACTCAAACCTATAGCAGGTATGTATGTTCTGAACGTATAATCTATAAAATAAACTTTCTGGATTTCAACCATGATGGACGCCTCTAATGTCAGCATGAATTTATCAAGCGAGCTAAACGAGCGGATCCTTTTACTCTTTTGGCATGGACCTCTATTACTAATTATATATATTTTTTTTTGTTTCTTAGCTTTTCTTTCAATGAAGGTATGGTATACAGGTCGAACCTTTTTTCCGATGAAATATTTTTGGAAATCCGTTGATTGGTTCAAATTTAAAAAAAGTAAATCATCCGATTGACTGATCCGATCGAATTGAAATTTTGCTAGCTCATTTAGACCAACATTCATAAAAATAAAATGTTCAAAAATACAATCCTCCAATTGGCTCAAATTTAAAAAAATATCTTTCGATTGGTTGAAAATCAAATTGTTTCAGATAAGTTCAAATTTTGAATGGTGATTTGACCAACATTATATCATAATCCTCCAATTGGCTCAAATTTAAAAAATATCTTTCGATTGGTTGAAAATCAAATTGTTTCAGATAAGTTCAAATTTCAAATTTTGCATGGTGATCAAGACCAACATTATATCATAATTTACAAGTACTATGTAGGTACATAGTAGGTGTAAGTACAAGTATCGACACTTACACTTACATACTTTTTGCAATTTTAAGAATTTTGAACAAGCTAAAAGAAGATTGATCAAAATCTGTTGGATTCCAGAGGGGAAATGTAGTAGGACGTACATAGTTATCTTTAATTGAGTGGATTGTGTTTGGTTGGAGATGTTGCACCAAAGTATCGGTGCTTGCTCATCAACGTGTTAAAGTTAAACCAAGCGTTTTCCTAGGAAATTACTTTGTGCTATCAAAAATCTAAACAAAAGTTCTAAAGACCTCAAGATAGGTGAATAACTGAATACACTAATATTAAATAAATAATATTCCAAAGATCTATGATTTTTGGATTACATAAATTACTACCTAAGTGTAATGTAATTCAGTAATAAAGTTAACTATTAGTAATAAATACCTACCAAGTTTAAATTAGGAAAGTGACATTGCAAGCAAATTCAATCAATAAAAAAGTCTTGGAATGATGGAAGTAGGAAAACAAAGACTTACCGACGACACAGATTTGTCCGCAGAATCCTTGGCCTTCCTCTGACTTGATGAACTCTTGGTAGACCGTGTTGGCGCCATTGATGACCCTTGACACTGAATCTTTGTACTCGGGAGTTGAGCTCGCGAACAACGGGATTGCACCAATCGGGATAGAGTCGTGGGTTACGTGCGGAGCATCGGTGCAAGAAGGAGACACGTCAAAACTGTATGGACTCAAGCTGAAAAAAGCACATAAAATTAAAAAATGCAATTTTATTTATGGTTTAAATAAATACATTACCTTCTCTACAACATCAAAAACTTAAATAATAATATTACAAATTGTGTACACACTCACATTGATTCATGTTAATATTTCTAGGGTTCTGATGCGAGAGTAAACAAGAATCTGACTATGTACACTCCTGGACACGGAAAATGGTCCGCAGTCAATATTCACTGACTCCTAGGCTAGTATTTATTATTTATTTAAAGTAATTTTTCGGCCCTAAACTCACACTAGCCATGCGGTCTTTGTGCCAAAAAATTACAATAAAATAAATGTTAAATACTAGCCGTAGTGCCACTTGAACTTTGACCGCCGACCAATTTCAGTGTCCAGGAGTGTACTAAAATGAACGTTCAGAATTGAGCCCTGATTGACTCCCGACTGTAGTGTTGCTTATAACCCACTGGCATTTTTCAAGATACATGCTTGTCTATGTAGATACTATGTGAAATATGTAGATACTAAGATACTATGTGAAAAACAATAGCAAACAAGTAGGTAAGCTAAACAATACCTAATATAAAATTGTAAAATTGAAAAAACTAATTGTGTTCACGAAACTTGTTGTACGTCTAGGTATAACTAGAAGACACAATATAAAGATGAAAGTAGTACATATTCTAATGCAGAAACAGACCTGGAGAGAATGCCGAGCCCCTCGGTGCACACCGATGGACACGACACCAGCTTGATGGCGATGTGTCCGACCATGGTTGGATAATGTTGCCGCATCACCGACTCGAAGGCGCCTCGGAACGTGGTGATGTCGGACTTCTTGGAGGTCAGGTCAACGTTGGCGTCCAGCACACTCCCCGCATGCATCACGAGGATCAGCACGGTGGTGCTGCAGGTGGCGTGGTGTGAAGACGCCACCGGAGAGCCAGGACATGAGGTGTCCATGCTGCCGCCCAAGGCCAGAGGTCTTCGCCGGTCGCTCGTCACTCGCTGCAGGAACGAGGGGGAGAAGATGCTGTCTGAAATGTTCACAACACGAAGAGATTGGAAAAAATTAACGATTTCACCTGATTTAAACACAATTATTTTCTAGATTCCTACTATGAACCAGTAAAACCTCCTTGAATATGAAATTTTTAAAGATAGAAAGTTTAAATGATTTTCTTACTTTCACTGTTTGCTTTGTGTGTTTGTTTTATACAAAAACAAAGAAATGCCAGGAAAGTCCTGTTCTAATGACAGTTTCAGGGTAGGTATATTTTTAAAACACATTACTTCTGGACAATGTCTACCATACATTTATTTACCTTGTTTCTCCATTACTGAAGTAGGTGACACATCTAAATCTTCCTCGGTGAGCAAATCGAGTGAACTCCATTTGGCCAGTGAAGCTGCTTCGCTCGTGTCTGCTGTGAAAAGGAGAATCAATTTGATTGATAAAAAGACATTCTATGACAAACTTCAGTGGACATTAATTATTTTTCATGGCATTCAGGGGGTTGAGGGAAGTAGTTGCAAATATGTAATAACCAAGTACTTTTGCCAATGTATTGCAATACTACTAGCCTTTTCAGCCCAACAAAGCTATAGTAATGATTCAGAGACAGTAGTGATTTGCAATTCCATTCGACAGCTATCAGAATGACCTTCAATCAAACATTTTCTAATGGAAGAAGCAGTGCAAGAAGGAATGGAAGGAGGAAGTCTAAAGATACAAATTAAATAAATTTGTAGAATTTGGGATACAGGACATTTCTGTGTTGGGTTTATGTTTTAATTTGATATTCTCTTGATGGAATAGTTTGCCGTTAGTAAAATTCAAAGAGAGTAGAAATTCAACTCATTGAACTAAAATTTAACACTGCAGTGTCTCGAGCTCAAAATAGGTACCTACCAGATAATGACCCTAATATGTACTAAGGAAATATATGAATAATTCTGTAAAATGAAATAATGCTAACAAAAAGTTTCAAAGCATATAATCCTGATTGTAATGATACTATTTATCATATAAATGTACTAGTAACTAGGTACTCACCAAGTACCGGGTGGCGCAAAAAAAATCCCCCTGATTGAGAGGTCACTATATCAAAACTATTATGATAGGATTCTGAAATGTGTACACATATAAGAAAACATATCAAAATTTAATATGTATGTGCAAGTTTCAAAAACATTACAATTGTAGGAAAAAAGTTATACAGCTGTTCAAATTGATATCATTGGTATTGATTGAAATTTTTACACAATCGATCTTAATCTATTTTGAATATAATTTGAAATTTTCAGCTTGATATCGTACGTAGTTTTGAAGAAACAGCGTCCCGGCCATTGGAAGTTTTCTTGATGCGCGCTATTTGAGCTCCGTATAATCAATTTTATGACAACCAAATTTGAATAGCATTAACTTTTATCCTACAATAGTAATGTTTTTGAAACTTGCACATATTACATTTTGGTATGTTTTTTAATATGTGTACAAATTTCAGAATCCTATCTATAATAATTTTGATATAAAGACCGCTCAATCACAGGGATTTTCTTTGCGCCACCTGGTATTTGATTGCTAACTAAACATGGTAATTGTTCTATAAAATATAAATCCAATCTAAAAAGATTACCTAGTTTCCTACACCCTTTCCTTTGTTGTTACTAAAGATATATATCTCGAATTTAATATGGAAGACTAAAAAGTGAAAAAAAAACATGAAATGGTAGTAAGTAATAAGAATAACACATCTACGGTGGGTAGGTTTGCCATAAGTAGGTTATTATGTGCGTACCTACCCTTGATCACGGGTATAACGAACCCAACTGATTTGCGAACACCACCACGCACAGAACAGAAGAGTGAAGAGCAGACAAAAATAAAAAGAGAGAAGGAAAAACAGAGAATCAGCTACGCACATGAAACAGAGCGAGAAAGTAGCACAACAGTCACAGGACTCATGCCGCACACGACAATTCACTAGTTATACTAGAAAAATTATATTCTTTTCTTGCTGCAACATTATTGCCAACTTGAATGAGTACTTCATGTTCATGATCTAAACTAACACTAAAATCATTGCAGCTGATGATCGCATTGATGACAACACTTGTTGGAAGGCTATAAAACAATCAAAACTATGATTTAAAATCTTAGTAAAAAGCATTACGAAAAACTAGCAACATAATTCCATTCTTGTATGAAATTTAAATATGAATGGATCCAAATTAATTATTAGATAGGTACATATGCAATCGTTTTTATCAAAAATATGTTGTGTGGATCGTCATGATGTACCTAGGTATTTGTACACAAAAGTTTAATCTGTTGAACAGTAGCTACATTTGAATAGTTCTAGACAGATATCATCACACACAGAACAGCATAAAGATAAAATAGCTCGATTCCTTGATCTCACTAGGTAGTCAAATTACACCCTACCTAATGCCGACATCATACATATACATAACCACATTATGATCACAGCTGTATGCAAAACCTCTCCAACGAGGAGACATACCCTGACAGTCGAAGAACTCCTCATCGTCGCTGCTCGAGTCCGAGTAGCGTGCAATGGTATCCATCCGCCAGTTGGCCAACTGCAGGTCAAAGCTCTTGTTCGAGCCAGAGCTGGGAGAATGAAGTGCAGTCTTTGAGTTGCTGCGATACCATAGCCTCTTGCGGCCTTCAAGCTCTTGCGTCGAATCTTTCACATGTCTGTCATGAGAAAATTTGCTGTTGTAATTTAAACACTAAAAAATGTAAATCATTTTGAATGTTATGGTTTCATCACGTAAAGGAATGCTGCCTCTCTGTTTTCTTGAATTTACTGCTGAAATTAACTCTGTAATAGGCACGAAAACCCTAGCTGTACCCTGTAATGATTAATGTCCCAACATAATATATAATGAATTTATGAAGGTGTAGGCACAGACAAGTGAATAGCCTGTTCAACAAGAACAACTAAGAATACTAAATGCCAATTCTCTCAACCAAAGGACATAATTAGCAAGCATAAAAAATTTAGGAAAATTCATAAAAACAAAACAAAGAATAAACTTACAAGAAAATGGGTTTAATCAACCCTCTATGTAACTATAGGAAAACACACTGTGAAACGCGTTGATGAGCGAGCACGGATGCGCGCAACACCTCGAACCAAAGTTCTGTCTATCAAAAATGGCATTAAAAGCCAATAATTCTTAAATTTCGTCACAGACTTGTATAAAAATCTCCAAAAATTCCTAAAATATTGGTCCCAATAACCATGCAAAGTTTTAAGTTGATCGATTGAACCTTTATGATGGAACGGTTCATGTTAATTTTCAAAAATCACAGGAACTCGTTCAAAAAATATACCTGGGACCACTCATATGATATTAGTGTGTGTACACAATATCAGATCGATCTTTATTAGTTTTTTTATTAGTTTATTAGTTTTATATGCGCTTGAAAGTTTCTGCTCTCAGATCTCAGATTTGACTTTGAGATTGCAACTAACCTTGGAATATTGGCAACAAGTTTGAAAGTATTACAATAAAATGTATGTAGACAGTAGTATTATAGAGAAAAAAATATATGCCAACCTGGTATTAAGTTCCGTGGGTAAGATTTCTGGCGGACTGCCATCTTTGTCAAATCCCTCCGTTTTTATTGTTGGTATTTTGTCCAATTTCTTCGTAACAGGTGGTGTCTGCATGTCCTCGGTATTTTCGATGCTTCCAAACGTAGCCTGGAGGGTATGTGAGCTGCTGGTGTTCCTTGAGCCTGGTCTACCGTTATCAAGCTCATTGCCGGACTCATCGAGTTCCGACTCCTCCATGCCCATCTTCTTCTTAAGTGCTTCTTGAGTCTCGCGCTCGATCTGTCGGATGTCGTCCATTGTCAAGTCTGCCCACTCATCTTGCCACGCCCACGCCTGCTTGTGTGCTCGCGCCATCGTCTTTCGCAAAGCTGAGGATTATTAACAGAATGTAGTATAATGAATGATTAATTAATAGGTACCTATTTTACACATAAAATAAATCAACTATTAATATTTATTAGATTGTACAGACTATTAATACTATAACATGGATAATAAAGCAAAATAAAAATTTTTACAATTATTACCAATATCATGTAAAAATTTCTCTGTCTTAGTTTGCATTCCCCAGACTCGAAATTCTACCCTGCAGAGTTTGTAAGCGCACATTAAACGCTTGCCATTTGGAAGAGGCGTTTGTTTGCCCTGGAAAATAACAACACACACATTATTAAATGAAATTACAAATGAAAGTAGGTAGGTACTACTAATATACTTGACAGTTTGCCTACCTTGCATTCATTCCAATATTCTTCCAACCAGTTATCAGTCAAAGGGCCTTGGTTGTTTTTCTCTGATACGTATATCTTGGGATCCTCTTCCTTGACATAATCAGCACCAAATTGTTGCTCTTTCACAATATCAATTAAATCTGCAAACAAAACTTAATTTTTATAGAAGAATAAAAATTAAATATCACATTTACCAATCTAAAGGTACCTTTAATTGGCAAATTCCATAACACATGAACATAACACAGTTACCAGCAGACTCCTGCAGAGCCAGAGCTGGGTAAGTTACCAAAAAATAGGAATGCGTTAAAGTTACGTTACTTTCCGAAAAAAGGAACTAGTTAAAGTTTAAGTTCCTCAACTAACTTGACCATTTTATTTCGGGAATGCAGCCAATTTGTTAAAACACAAATTCAGGCTGTAATTTTTCTCTGTGGAAAACTAAATTTTCTACGAAATTCCTCCCTGTAAGAAGGCGCTGCATCTAATTCTACCCCCTTCCCCATGGCAGGTTTTGCCAAGTGCAAGTGAGAGGGCGAACTGGTGACGCACTAAGCATGAACGGCGTGATTGGAATGCGGTTTTGTGCAGGTGGCCTAAAATTCCTTATCAGAGAAAATCAGGTACAGATTTGAGGGCGGAAATAGTGTAGTTTTGAATGCTGAGGAAAGGTACATTCTGCTCTAAAAAAAACTGCAAAAGGAACTTTTATAAATGTGAAAGTTACACAACAAAAAGGAACTTTCAACGTTACTAATTTACTTCTATCATAGCAGGAACGCGTTACTATAAAAGTTACTAAAAAGTAATGCGTTACCGGTAACGCGTTACTTTCGTTAAGTTACTACCCAGCTCTGTGCAGAGCAATCATGGTGAAGACTATTTTAGAAGTAGCACTATGAGATATTCAAAACTTTAGTTCTAAAATAGTTCAATTTATTGGTATTAGGTACGTAAGTTAGAGATCATTAAATTTGTCTTAAATAAAAGTAAAACAACTTACCAACTACTCTGTTTCTCAAATCACTACCCGTCAAATTGAACACATTCTCTTGGTAACCGTTATCATTGAAGTAGTACGTTTCAATCTCAATGAGGAACTTTTCAACGAAGGGACTGGTGTATCGTGTCTTGGTGTACGGATAAGCGTTCCACGCCTCCTCTTCGGTGATGAGCGCGGCTTTGGGTATGAGGCTCTTGAACCAACTGGGCAGATGACTGCCGATGTGGTAGAGTTTGCGCGTGTATTGCCCCCCATTGCCCCCAGGACCGCCGTCGTAGGGTTCATTGACTAAGATCTCCACACCGCTGCCAGTGCCTTTGCTCTCCTCGCGACTCTTTTTCTGTAACACATTTCAATTAGTGAACATTTGCATTTGTAAAAGACTTTAATATACATTTTTCAGACACCAGAGAAGAGAATAATGAAATTCGTGAAATCATTTAACCAAAATACTGCCGCCCAGCGCTACACTTAACTTTGTGCCTGAATTTGACATAAAATAAGCCTCCAAATTTCAAGCATAAGCCATGAATAGAATCAATCAGAATGTTTCACACAACATGCAAATTATTACTCTACTTTGGAAGCAATGTATAGTGTATACCACGTTGAGTAAAAAAAAATGTTCGGAAAAATTAATTTGGAAAAGTTAATAAAATTCTGCTTTATTTGAGAAGTGCCCTTCATGCCCCCCTAGTGCCTGGGCCCCTGGCATTTTGCCAGCCCAGCCACCCGGTAGTTACGCCACTGCGTTAGGTAGGTATACAAATCCAAAGAGGTATTTCTCTCTGGTTTAGGTAGCAACATTTTCTAATAGGTTTCTAATAATAACATTCATTGAAATTACCTCCCTACCTAATCTTTTCACCAAAGTTCCTTTAAACATCATAAAATCTAACAACTGATAGAATGAACATGGCTCTTTCTTTACATGATTTCCGACTGAATTTAATTGAAATAGTTAAAAAATAGGTTTCCGCCAACCGAAATTGCTTTTCGAAGATAATAGCATTCTGTATGCCATAGTACATTGTCAAAGAGTAGAATAGTGTTTTGAATCAATGATCTTGTTCCGATACTTACCGCGATCATGTAGAGCTGTGCAATCCGGTACTCTTCCACCGTCAGCGGCAGCGGAATGCGGTACTCCTTGATCAACATTGTAGCGGCTGAGTAGCTGTCGGTCGACTAGCTCACCACACTCGCCTTCTGCACCGCATCACTGCTGCAACAAAAGCATTTGTTAAATCAACTTGCACCAAGGATGCTGGCAATTAGATAGCTGATTATAACTATCGCATAGCCTATATAAGTCCATGATCACATTATGCAAACCGGATCAATCCACATAATAAATTACAAAGTATTAGATTGGAATGTTTTCACCTACAGCAGGTCCTACAGCAATAGAGGTCTTAATAATGATCCGCTTTTGGTTATTTTCATACCTTTTTCAATTACTTTTTTGGGGGTAAAAAGACCTTAGGAAGCTTTAATTTACAATCTGAGTCCTCTCTTTTCATGATAATAAAATAACCAATAGCCACCTGCAATACTTCTAAAGAAAGATGCTTCTAAAGAAAGATACTTCTAAAGAAAGATACTTCTAAAGAACACCCCCTTCTGACTCAAATGTTACAGACAAATTATTTAATAGAAATTAAATAAGGTGCCCCAGGTTGTCAAGTAAACTGGGTCCATAGCACTCCATGTAATTTCGTGTTTTTTATGTGAAGTTTCAACACTCATTTCAAGTAAAAGTTTTAAGAGAAAATTACGATCAAGCAAGTAATTCACAGAGATGTTTGACAGTTGTGTTTGTTAACAGTAGGTGTCATCTGGTACATTGCAATGCATACAGCAAAGCCATAACGATCTGTATACAGTGTAGACACAGAAGTGACAGATGACAGTGACACATAGGAACATTTTCAAATTTATGACACTGAGATTTTTACACAACTCGTTCCTTAATGGTATTTTGCTCATGCAAGGAAATACTTCTAAATAATAGTATTTCAGTGTTTTTATTTTAGTGACAGGCATGAATCACTGTCAGCACCGTCATACAATTTAAAAAAATTATTGCTCAACTTAGTAGATATCGCAAAATGCCTCATTCTGTATTATCATTTGTAATACATTATCATTAGTTTTAATATTCATAAGTTACGATATAATTTGTGGAATATTTCCCCATTGTGCCATGGCCTTAGCACCCACACAGTCGGCGGATATGATAATAACTAAGATTAAACCCTATCACCATACTATCACCAACTATGTATAGAACATCGTAGCAATGTTGTTGACGTCGTCTGCAAATAAAATGAAAGAGTTTAATGTTCCCTGATCGATTTACCAGTATCTTCGCAGTATTCGATATATAGCTAGTTTTCTGATAATCCAATAATAACATGAACATGATATGAGAGAGGTAGAGTAAGCTGGAACTTAAGACTTCGTGAAACCTTTCAATCTCTTTCACTAGCCAATCAGATGGAGTGAGAAGGGAAGATCAAACAGTCGAGCTTTGTCAGCGTTGCCGGAGAGAGACAAAGGAAATGATTGATTGAAACCATTATAAGCAGTGCCAGTGGCTCACTGGTAAATGGAAATGGACGAATTGTGTAGAAGACCCACCTACTCGACATTATATTTTATTGACAAACTCGGCTATCACTTTGCGATGGATTTGACCAAACATGGTAGAATATATTCTCGCTTATAGTTCGCCTTTTGGCCTTGTTCTCTCTCTGCTTTTATTTGTTGTTTTACCGGTTGTCAGTGCAAGAAAGTCACACCGTTTCTCTGATCAAGCTGAATTTTGAAAGATTTTCATACAAAACACATCCATTTATTTGAAAAGGGAAACGATCCAAATTTTGTCCGATCAGGTTGATATTTTATTAGTTCAAGGCCAACAATTATCTTATTTTAAACAAGAACTCAAGGACATTGATTAGGAAGATTTGTAAAATGTGTTCTACAGATGCGTACATTATGGGTTGAGAGGGGGGGGGGGGGGGGGCATGTTGTTACATTTATTTGAAAGATTTTAGCATCAAAAACACAGAATATATGTGGCTTTTTCCTTATACGAATATCCCAATAAACTTTCAAAAGGATGCCAAAATCTCTTTAAATGAGATTGGTTTAAATAAAATATTCAAAAACGCACTGCGGGCCAACGGAAGGCAACCCTCCACCCCGTCAACCCTTCAGGCAGCCGCACTTACTTTTCATGACATTCATCTCATCCCATCCCATCCCCCCCCCCCCCCCCCCCCCCACACACACACACACACACACTTCAGCTCAAGTTCTTTGATCTATTGCAAATCATTATGTTTCGTCTTAACAACTATTTTCCACAGCATATTAATTTAGACTACAAAGGTTCGCTTATCAATAATGCGTTATTAAACGTGATTTCCCAACAGTTAATACACGATGATTATGTTTCCGATAAAAATCTGAACACACGACTCAAAATAGTTGTGAAGATGCTTCAGTCGTTACCATTACATAAAACAAAGATTCACAAAGCTCTCTTCCCCTGTGGGAATTAACAGATTACCCCACTTTTACTGTATCTAATAACCAGTGAAAGAAGAGTGTTTATATCAAAAACCCACGAGGGTAATACTGTGTGAATCCGGCCCCGGGCCCTGTAAAATGTGCTCTGTCCCATGTCGGCGTTGCGTCGTTTCTTCTCGGCAAAAGCCTAAAATTCACTATTTATTGAGAGTCGACTTGATTTTCAATTGTGGAACTCTGAAAACCAAAAACTAATTTTTACTATCGAATGGTAATTTTCAGATTGAACAACAGGATTATTATAACTCCAAATAAAATCTGGAAGTACTTGTACTCGCCGAGGAAATGTTATCAAATTCCTGCTCGAATGAGGAAGTTGTGGTATCTCGATCAAGATTCCCATTCGCGATCAATTCAACTTTCCGAGAAAATTATATGGCTAGATTCCAATTCAAGACAACGTCTCATAAATACGTTTTATATTGGAGAATGTTAAAAATTTCATTCCATGTCATATTCTACGCTACGTGAAATTTTATGAGCTCTCTACAAAGTAGTTCTATTTTATGCCGTGTTTATACAGCACACCCTTTCTCGGTAGATGGGAATTATACATGAACGCGGAGCAATTTGAATTTAAAGTAATACATCGCCTATCTCTTATTCGAAAAAAAAACACGGCACATGGGAGACATTATGCATAATTCAGCAAGTCAGTTTTGATACTTTGTGGGCGTCGGTAACAGCGTCGATCAGGCGTCGGTAACAGCGTCGATCAGACGTCGCGACGTCCACGAAGCGAGGTGTAATGAGCCGTCGCTGAGTGTGTTTAATAATCTCGTTAACTCCACTAATTAGCATAATAATTACGCCTGATGCAATAGCTCTCTTGCGTCATAATGATATCCCGTGTGTCGATCGTCCACACGAGGCTGTAAGCTCGAACAGAACTAACGTGCGCTCGGATTGAGATTGCAAAAATGGAAATTTAGTTCTAGAAAACTTCCAGTAACTTATTTACATCACAAACACACACTCTCATCCAAAAACTTTTTATCAACCCAGTTTCTGTTTGCTGTTCACTTTTAAGAACCCAGCAGATATTGGCGACGTTCCACTCAGTTGGAAAATTACAATTCGAACAGATTGAATTGTTTTCAAAATGTCATCAATGCGGTTATTTATATCAACGTAAATTCAGACTTTTTCTCATTTGAATAAAACAATGTTATCAATTTTCAACGTATTCATGCACAATTACACAATGCACGACCTGATGTGTTGTAATAAATCCCTTGTACTATAGCTAGTCTCATGACATAACAGAAATAGACTATTAATGGCACGCGACAAGGTCTCTGGGCGAAAACACGGAATAATAGGATGTCAAGATAAAACGCAACGCAAACATCTCTTTGAAGACACAAACTCATTCGGTATATAATATCCCGTCAGGTACGATGTCAATGGCCTGTACAAATACATGCATGATTTATGTATTACCATAGCCACTGGCGAGCATCCAATAAAACATGATCGGAGGGTGTGGGGCCACGTGACTGAACTGGCAGAGGGTCGTTGGAATGGCATTTAATCGCTCTAATTGCTATCTAGGGCGCGCAGCAGACGCCGGTTTATGACGAAACCCACAAATACCTCCGCACAATCGCGGTCCATGAACCAGACGAAACTTTCCGGACGATCCTCCAATACGCGGCTATTGGAAAATTCGAAACTTTGATGCCCTTGACCTCAGGTCGAATTTCGGCGGGTTTTAAGCAAGACCCGCTGCACATGCGCCCCACGTCGCGGGGGGGGGGGGGGGACTAAGACCCGGGCATGTAACCCGTCCACAACGCCCACGCGGCCTCACCGCCGCCGCCGTCGGAGATCGAACCTAGGACCCCCCGCGGCTTATAGGAAGATAATATACGTCTCGTAATTCAACGATTATGCTTAGGATTGAGGTTGCCCTAGGGAAAAAGGATTTTGAAGAAGAGGCCCCTGGGTCCTATCTGATAACGATCTGACAGCTGAAATGTGGGCCTGCTGGGGCCACTAAACAGAATCCTACGCAGCGATAATGGGATTAAGATGAATCCCAAACCAACTGTCAATATGGGATAATTAACAATTAACCGACGCTCAAATTACAGTAAATCAAAACCTGACAGGGTGTTACATTACACGTCAAATCAATTAAAACAGAAGTCAATTATTAACTGATAGTGGTTAATTTTAATGATTAGCATGCACGATATTTAAGTGTTAATTACAATGTAAAAAGTCCTGATTATCAGTTGCAGTGTTGAAACTATCCACTGTATTAATAATACATTATTATCAATAAAGAATGGTATTACTATAATAGACTACAGTAGATGTAATTACTAGTATAGCTATTACGTATACTTACAAAATATTTGAGAGATGTGTATGAAATTGTGTCGCTGAGGTCAATGGCAACAGGAATAAACGACACATTCACTCAAGTCAATTTTAATGAAAACTCCGAATAAAATAAACCGCTGGAATGTTTCAATAAGGAACCACGTCACAATAAAAAGTCAAAGCTGATATCGTATACATCAATTCGTCATCAATGACAACTCAACACTTTGTATCAATGTGAACAACTGGGGGAGTCGTCGTAATCTCCCGCTCACTAGAAGTGTCTTTCTGTTTCACGACGACCACAACGCGACTGTCCATGAGTGACGCTCGCCAGCGACTGAACCAGCGGCGTAGCGACCGCGTCGACTTCGCCGACAGCCTATTGATCGCCGTCGCACGGAGCACGTCGTCGTTCACGAGTAGGTACGCGCGACGCTCGCCGCCGACTGAACCACCGACGTCGTCTCACGAGATGAGGTACGTGCGACGCTCGCCGCCGACTGAACCACCGGCGTCGCCTCACAAGGAGGTACGTGCGACGCTCGCCGCCGACTGAACCACCGGCGTCGCCTCACAAGGAGGTACGTGCGACCCTCGCCGCCGATTGAACCACCGGCGTCGCCTCACAAGGAGGTATACGTGCGACGCTCGCCGCCGACTGAACGACCGGCGTCGTCGAGCACTCAGCATGCGGTCGCTACCGGTCAGGCACGCACATGCACTTCCGCCGACTAGGTGATAGATGAAGTAGAGAACAGACCTAACGGGTGACGCTACACATGATAGTGTGGAGTAGGTCAGGGGCGAGACATTAGGGGACAACCAACAGCTGGAGCTGGATTAGCATTTCAGAGCCAATTCATACAGTTGGATCAGGCGGCAACGCACTGAATTCTCATTCGGAAGTCCTGACTCTCGTCCTGATACCAAAGAGTTTCTAGCTCTCTTTGCTGATACTGTTTCGTGGCTGCATTTTCTCAGTCGAGAGGCAAAATGCTGAGAAAGTTGATTATTTTAGAGTCCTAGACCACATAACCCCATCATAACCATCACGCACTCTCAACATGAACAACTCCCATGATAAAAACCCTAGGCATACAATTTGAAATAAAATCATCAAGGTTGATTATGGTTAATAAGTTATTATTACGGTGATGGTTATTTTAATGGTTGATGTTTCATTGTGATGACTTATGAAAATAATGAGGAATAAAATGGAAGAATGCTTGGAGTTAGTTCACACTTTGTTTCAAGTAATTAAGAAATCATAAACAGTTACCATCATCAGGATGGTATTCTATAAGCTTCTATCTCTCGATTACTTTCAACGAAATCAAGTACTCTCGTACTGAGTTCTATATCACTATTCACTGCCCGAGTTCAGTTCTCTTGCACCAAGTTTTACCATTTTCACCGATTTTCACCAGGCAATTTAGGACCGAAAGTTCAGTACCTATTCTTGCCCCTAAAGTTCAGTACTCTTGTACCTATAAAGTTCAGTACCCTCGCGTCAATAGTTCAGTACACTAGCACCAAAACTTTCCTTTTCTGGACGAATTTCTTCAACATCATAGTAATAAAAAACGATCAATGAGATTTAGCGGCAATTAGGAGAATAAGATTGACAGATATCTAGAACGGCTCAACCGATAAAACTTGGTTTGCCGACGAGCTCGAATACTATTCTTCATAATAAAACATTCTGTATCTAATTTACGCAATTATAATGAAAGATAAATGAAAAGCCAAGTTGATTTTGGATGAATCAAAATTGTATGTCAAACTTGACGAATTAGATATCCGACGTCGGCTCTTCGTAATCCCCTTCTTCAACCATTGTCATTCGATCGATTGTCATTCATTCGAGAAAGAATTGTTGAAACTCGGTCACTCATTCCAACCGTTCAAAGATTTAGAAACCACTACTCACTTCTGTAAGTTTTACATCATTCGCCCATACTTACAAAAATTAAAAGCGGTCACAATTAGTTTGAGTTGCGTGTGTTGCGGAGTTATCACCGCCCAGCGATAAGCAAACAGATACTGGAACTAAAATGTTCGTTTCGACAAATTAGGGTAAAAAGTTCATTGCTAACGCGATTACGTATACTCGATAAGACAACTTCGAAGTCAAGTTACCCATCATATCAAACGCGACCTTCTAGTTCATTATCATACATCCAATTATCTTCAATGACTACACTAAGCCATTACTTTGTATAACTATATACTTAGCTTTTGGCCCAGTTTAAAACAACAACAACAACAAACAAATTAAAATAATTCATTGAACGAGCCCAAATCCTCATTTGGTCCCTAAAATATATTTTCATCACCGTACAAAGCTACGTTTGAATGGTTAAATACGAGTACGAAGGAAAATCAGACAATAAAGAATGCGATCAATGTTCAGAATGAAGACTTCAAGATCACTTATGTAGGTTTCAACATACTTGATTCATCAATCCTGTACCTTAGAAGCAGAACACCGGAAGTCCACTTCAATGCTTCTTGTTTGCTCAAAGCTCAACAACTGTAAGTATGTCTGCCTTCATCCATTCTTATTTGTAATTGTGACACCAGTAATTTTGGAAAATAATGCCAAAATATCAGATAAAGCTCTGTATACCAAAATAACAGAGCATGATTATGTGCATGATTCCAAACGTATGCAAACTAAAGATCGAGAAAATAGACTTCTGGTCTTCTGCTTGCTGGACACCTTTTAGAGTCCCAGAATTACTTTTTAATTTTTGAATTCTTAAAAAAACGCCCTGCGGGGCAACAACTGTAGGCAGGGTTCACAGTCAACACTTCAGTTTTTATGGGACATTTTAGCCAAAAATATAGGATTTTGTTTCAGAATATAGATCAGTAATATAGGATTTATAGGACATATTTCCTACTGGTTATAGGAAAAGCATGGCTTCGCCTGCAAATTCAATTGATAAATATAAATACTCATCTATGTACTACAATTATTGAAGTTGTATTATTTCTTTCTCACATATCTCGAACACAGCCTATGCCAGGGGTCGGCAACCTTTTTTGGTGAAGGAGCCAATTTCCCCAAAAAATAATTAATTAGATTATAATGGGAGCCGCAGTAGAATCAATCAAATATAATACACCGAAAACAATAAATTGAATTACAGTTTATTTTGACATTGCGTTTTTTTTTAAAGAATTACAACAATTTAAAAGTGATTCTGGGACTCTGGAATGAACAAAGTGAATCAAATAACCTTCCAATTGTTGCCCCGCAGGGATTTTTTTTGTTATTTAGCAATTTAACAATTATTCTGGGACTCTAAAATGAACAAAATAAGAAAATATAGGACATTCAACTACCAATTTGCTTAGAAATATAGGACAAGGCCAAAAAAATAGGAAATATAGGGCTATAATTCACTATTTCCCAAAATATAGGAATTATAGGAATTATAGTGTAACTGTGAACCCTGTGTAGGGCTTCGTCAAAATATCAAAATAAACTAGTAATTCAATTTATTATTTTCAGTGTTTGATTACCTCTACTGCGGCTCCCATTATTGTCCAATTTATTATTTTTGGGGAAATTGGCTCATTCACCAAAAAAAGTTGCCGACCCCTGTTCCAAGGTAAAGAATCGTGATGTCACAACAAGAACGAGAACGCGAATCATGCCGAATAAAAGAGCATTCCGACTTCGGATTGACTCGAAACACCCCGCTGTGCATGTACAACCGAGAGTTCCGATTAAATCCCACCCATGGCCACTGCAAACAGTAA
The DNA here is from genome assembly GCA_934045905.1 of Leuctra nigra. NCBI lineage: Eukaryota > Metazoa > Arthropoda > Insecta > Plecoptera > Leuctridae > Leuctra > Leuctra nigra. The sequence goes on along the minus strand of OW203761.1, from coordinate 33,042,682 downwards.
AGTGCAATCAGCGCAAGCGGTGCAACGCTGTCGAACCACTCGATGCGATTTCTCACAATGTCGCAGAAATTGGTTTGGCATTGAGTGATAGGCAGACAATTACCTGCTAATTGCATGGCTTCAAGGAGCACCTCAACACGTATTTAGGTATTGTTCAGCAAGTTGAATAATTTAGCGTGACAAAGGAAAATGGCGCTCAAATTGTATGTATTGTAAATATCGTATAAATAATATATGAGCCATTGAAATATATTATTGATATTTCATTAGCAATCCGCAATACACAGAAGATAAAAACCTTACAAACAGCATAAAATGTCATGGCCACAATGTGCTGAAAACTTTCAAATACAAAAGTAAAGCAATCAAGGAGTACCTACTTTGTTGACATGTGATAGATTGAAGTCTGTCATCAACGTATTATAAATGATTCTTGCTACACTTAGATCAGAAACGTAACTATGACTCGGTGAATTACAATACATTGTCTGGATTAAACATGCTTCTTTTTCTCATGGATCAAGGCCTAAAGAAGTCGTCTTCGCATACACCATCTTTCCTAATCAACATTTGATGGCATACGAATGGCATGAATAATTAAATCAATGCTCGGTAGGTTTGAGTAATCCTATTAAAAAGCACTCATCTGTAAAATGACATCATCGTCGTCTAAAAATAGCGGCATCAATTTCCCCCCTACGCTAAATAAAACATCCCATACAACAACATCATTGAAGCATTTTCTAAAGAAATAATCAAACTGAAAGGGAATAATATTGCATAAATGGGGGCAACTCCAACATATGGAAAAACTGATAAAATACTTGGTACATTGGTGCAACTTGCACAGGATATAAGTTGGAGTGAAGGAGGAAGGTGACATGTCATATTTCTCATCTGACCCCAAATGACCCCAAATTCGAAGCAGATCAATAAATGTTCGAATTGATTACCTCGGATTCATAAAGTACAAATGTAGTATGCTTTGCTACATTTTTCTTTTTAATGGCATTTTCTTCTTTATAGTATTTTCTTCCAAAGATTTTAGAGCTTTATTTCATTTTTCAAGATAAACTCTTCTAGCTGAAATTTACATTTTATTACTGCAAATCGAAGAAATTACTATTTCTATGGCACCTAGCTGACTGACATCTTGAGATCGACCAAAACCATAAACTTTAGCTATCCTGACTAAAACTAAATGTAACGTCCAGCAGTAGGAAAGTAGGGAAATACTTGAAATAGTACTTGCTCAGGCACACGTTAATACCGAGGGAGAAGTGCATGAACATGCATGACTTTTTAACAGTACAGGGTTACTATGTCATGGTAGATCAAGAATGACTAATGTGCACATAATTCTGTTGAATGTCGCCTTTTTGTATCAAAGCAAATAAAGATAAAATTGAACTGAATTGAATCAGTCTAGTAAAATAGACCCATAAAAAAACACTCCGTGTAAAAATACCAGCCAAGTCTCTTCACCTATAAAAAAATAGAAGAAATCTAAAAATTCAGCACTGAAAAGTAGTGATATCAAAAAATGAGCCAAGTCAAAACTTAATTTTAAAAAACAAAATATACTTGGCGCATCGTGTATATAAATATATAAGCATTATGCCAAAAATCAAATGTACCTAAATATATATATAATCTACCTATAATGCCCTTAAAAACGATGCGCCAAGTATATTTTGTTTTTTAAAATTAAGTTTTGACTTGGCTCATTTTTTGATATCACTACTTTTCAGTGCTGAATTTTTAGATTTCTTCTATTTTTTTATAGGTGAAGAGACTTGGCTGGTATTTTTACACGGAGTGTTTTTTTATGGGGATATCACTTATTTTTTTAGTTTATTTACACAACTTGTAACACACATCGGAGCAACAATGACTAATTACTTTGACGTCATTTCCGGTTTCGGTAATAGTACATCTCTACTTTAACTATTGATATTCCATATAGATGACCGTCTGAATCATTTGGCGCTGGTTTAATTCCTAACGGTCTAGCCGTTTTCGAGATATGAAGTCACTTCCGGTTTCAAAATGGCGGCTTCCTGTTGGTTTTATAAAAAGGCACCTCAGACGCCAAAAGTGCACATGTGGTAAAAATTTCAGATCGATCAGCTCAGCCGTTTAGGCTGTGGCGGTGATTGCGGTGTTTCCTGATATCATCATCATCATCAGATCAAGATAGGTTTTAAAAGGGGTGTAATTTCACGTTTTTCACGGCCCTCTAGCTCGCAAACGGCATAACATATTGTTCCCTAATTTGGTATATGTAGTGGGGTGGGCCATAGCTCGAAATTAATATATATCGCAACAATGTGAGATATTCCAATTTTAAGATCCAGTAGGCCGAAAATGCCATGTTGTTGCGTACAGTAAAAGTGGTTGGTCTGCTCCTCAGTTTATTATGCATTTACGGTATGTTGAGTGAGTGTGAGTGTACGGTACGACTTGGCTGGGTGGAGCGACCGCTCCAATAGATACCTAGATATCAAGGAGGGCTAGAACTAAAAACCTCCTTGGTAGACTTTGAAGTTTATGATGTAAATATCTAATCACTTTAGTAATATCATGGTTGAAGCCCCACTAGATTACGTAATAAAAGTAAAATAATTACATTTTGCACGTTCATGGTGCTCTGACAATATTTTATTTAATATTGTAATAAAACAATTATAACTCCGAGCACGAAAAAAGCAACGAGGAAAATGATATCGTGCATCTGCGACGGATGTGCCATCAGATAAACGACACGACCATTTCTACAGAAATGTATTATGTAATGGAAAATGGATTTCCCTGCTCTCTTGGTCGTGCTTTGTTGCTGGGAGACAGACAGATGAACTTTAGCTTAGCCAAAGATCTTAGTGAGGTGCATGTCAGTATCGATCGATTGTCATCTAATCAGACTTATCTGAATGTACGTTGTTTCAGACATGCATGGGGTATAGAATAGAGAGTAATGGTAATAGAATAGCTTCTTGTACACCCACTTCCAATAGTTCCTACCGCTTTCCCATATACCAACATGGGGATTTGGCTGTTTCTTTTGACGCTGGCCCTACATGGTAAATAACATTTTAACACATTTTAATTCTGGGAAAATGCAGTATAAAAGGATTTGATAAACCAGCCGTCTAATTTGTACAAGAGATTTTATCCGTCTTTTCAATTATATTCATCTAAATGACAGCTTTGAGATACCTACCTTTATTCAGAAATTAGGTTAAAAAGCGAAATTCATGCCAATGCCATTTATGGTAGTTTTTGTTCTTTTTAAATGGGATGTGTGAATAAAGTGTATCAAGTTCAAGTGTATTACCGAGATAGTCAAAAAATGTTTTGCACATCAATGCAATCATCGTTTTGTAAAGTGTATTTATCTTGTGTATTTGTTTCAATAAAATAAATTTTAAAAAAAAGGTATTTCTTTTGCATATGTATTGAATAGACGAGTTGCTTTCGTATCATTTTTCATCATTCATTTCCCTTGAATACTTATTATTTATACCATGTGTGCGGACATGGTTCATGTACACAAAATGTTTTTTTACTGGGATAGAATTTACATAAAATTGAAGTTTCTCGCAATAAAGTTCCAATGCAATAAATTACAAAATATCATCAGGCTTTTGAACATTGTATAAAAAAGTACTGGACGTGGACGCAAACGAACAGACCTTTAATTTCACTTCAATTGTTTTGAACATTCTCGATGTTGATCCAGCCATAAGCTCCAACTGAAAATAAACCTGTGATGTGAACGTCACAACAAATCGCTCAACACGCTTTGAACTCATCACTGCAATGCATCTTGAATCATTTCATTCCACTTCTCACCGCCACCACGAGTCTTTAGCAGCGTAATACCTCGACTCGACTCAAGTTTACGTAAAACAATAAACACGCTAAATATAACCTCAATTGGATAAATATACACTTGCTCTCTGGGAATAGAAGGAACATTTATGTGAAAACACCAATAACAAAAATAATCACTCTACGTACGTGCATAATATCTTCGCCCTTCGGTATCTTACAGATGCAGTCACTGGGATTTTTGTCACGAATTCTATCGATTACTTATCAGAAAAAACCACCACGTGTATGACACAAATAAGAGCCGATTCTTCACCTGTCACTGTCAGTCTCACACATGTGAAGACTTCGAGTGTCTCGAGTGAATAAGATCTTGAAAAACACACACACACAGTTGCTGCTCAATGCCGCGCATGAGTATGTCCCCTCTGCCCCCCGGTCCAACTCCCAACCAACCCCCGGCCAGCTCGCGCCAAATGTCAAAGGTAAACCGGCGGGGTAAGTTCCAGCATCCCTCAACCTCCCGGCAGAGGGTGACCTTCTGGATCACGATGTTCCACTAGCACACAATCATTTTAATTTCCTGGTAGCGAAATTCACGGCGAGATAGTAAATCTTGATTCTAGCACCGACAGTCTTTCGAAGAGAGCCCTTAGTCGATGAGCTATTAAAAAGGTGTTCGGGGATCCAGCGAAATGCGACTGTAAAATTTATTCCGTCAATATCTTTCACGACGAGAGCGACACGTCCTTTACTCCCTGACTTATTTAGTAGGCAGACTCCTTATCCATCGTCAATATATTATTTATGATAACGTCGACGAAAGTGTAGACCTGTTCCAAGAACATCCTCCATCAACAGGATGCTATTGTAATGTATCACGGAGGTGCTCAGAGCTAAAAGATGATGGAGAAAAGACGAAGAATGATATCTGATGATGGAAAGTGATTGATTTATGAGACGCCATCATGAAGAAAACATGTTTGCATTTACTTGGTTCCTCAAGTATCATTGTGCGAAGACACATTGATATCATGCGTATGAAATATCTACCTATGTAGTAGAAAAATCATGATTAAATATATTCACAATTTCGTAATATTTTCTCCGGTTTTGCAAAAAGCTCTCCGAAAATGTCGCAAAATCATCAATACAACAACAATACAGCATAGCACCACCGACAAAAACTCAAGTCCTACCCCCGGATCTGAAAATACTCGAGTTTTCATGAACAATTTCGCTTTCAGCTCCTTTTTACGAGTCCGCTGTGGGGAATAAAAAAATAAAGAGATCCTTTTAAAACGTTTTGACTTTTAACTGCGTGTCTTACCAACTTAGATTTAAGTCCTGATTAACTAATTGCGGACTGCGCGCAAACCAGACATCTAATTGGTTGTTATCACGGCAATATAGTTTATTATTCGTCTAGGATGGTTTTGACAGCTGTCACATCGAAAACATTTCAAATCGATAAAATTAGTAATAAAAATGGCTGCGCTTCGATTGTAATATCGCGAAGCCAAGTGGTACAGGCCAATTTAGTACAAATGTAGATATTATCTGCATCCCGAGACAAGAGAATCTACATAAAACGGCTCCTTTTATGGGGTAAATATGCGCCGGAGCAAAATAGACGATTCCTGGTTGCCAGACTTTCAAACGGGCTGTCAACAAAGCTGTTGATCTCGTGTACTCAATAAAAGAAGCATTTTTATGTCGATTTTATTCCACTTCTCTCGCCGTACAGATAGATGTGCGGAAAAACCAACTCCTTTCGACGCCTTTGCACGGATCTCAAATTTTCGTATTATTTTTTGTCCCTGCGGATTTAGGTCGAAAAACCTTCGTTGCAAATTTTGTTGAATTGGTTGAAAAATGGAAATAGAACCATTATGAACCGAGGGACTTTAATTTTGCATGGTTTTGAACCAACATTTTATGAGCTTTTGACAATTTTCAGACAAATCAGCCAAGAATTTCAAGAGTTATTGAAATTTTACCAACATTGTATGCTTGTTTTGAAATATTTGCACATTGATTCAAAGAAGTTGGGTATCACTGCTCCTTTGACGCATGTGATAGCGTGTCACTGCTAGCTTACACAGAGCGTTTTCCTAATCTTACGGAAGGATGTTGACTTCCGATTCCTCGGCAAAAATGTTTTACATATCGCCGATTTCGTAACGGGAGAACCAGCCGACGCACCATAATATTTGGCGATCGGATTAAAATTAGACCAGAGAGATGCAATCGTTCGATTCCTAATAGGATTCTGATTGGCTACTAGTTGATCATGAAGTTGCACAGAGGGAAATAATCTCGCGTCGACCTCGAGCATCGATCCCTGGAGCAGGGTAGTGACGTCATGTAGTGACGCCGACGCCGGGAGCTAACGGAGCGTCGAGTAGACGACGCCTTGCTCGCGGCCGACAGTGAGACACAACGACCATAACGACGTCCTAGAGAGACAAGACACTCAAGTCGAACGTAAGAGTACGTGCGTGGATAGAACACATTCCCAGCGAGCCTATCCAGCAACAATACTTTCAACATTAAAATTACTTTTTTACATTTTATTGAGCTTGCCGTTTTTCCCAGACAATAAAATGATTTTTATGTTAAAACACTAGCAACAGGCAACAGCCAATGAAACACAGCCATTTAGACCGCTAAAGTACACTTTAAGCTAAAATGAACTTGATATAACTTATCGTTATAGGCTTGCTTATAGTATACATTGTACAACTGCTTTTCTGACCTACATTTATATTTTTAGGAAATTAACTTTAGTAGCCGCTTTTAAATCAGAGAAAATTATAAAAGTAAAAATTACTAGTAAATGAAATGTTGTAGAAAAATAAATTTAGGGCTGCTTCTAAAACAGAGACTTCACGCTCAGTAAAAATTGTCACAAAAAAAAGATCGAGAGAGGTGCACCTCTCTTGACATTGATTAAAGTTTTAAGGGAAACCTACATAGGTACTACCTTCATAAAAGTGCCCTTTGAAAAGCTTTTGATGTTGCATTGAAAAGTTTTCATTTCAATGGTTATAAATGATTCTATAAATGTCAAGTACTACTGCTATACCGAGCACTTGAACAACAGTGCGCTTTAACCTTTCGAACTCGTAAGTAGAACCCAGTGGCTTCGAAATCGACGCAACCCATCGGTCCATATTTCCATCCCCTCTCGCGGCTCTGACGTCACAACACGCCCTCTCCTGCGTCACAGCGTCTTGCGTCACCAATAATGTTGCTCCCTGTTTCACTCACACTCGCACGACGTCACAGCATCCGGTTCTGTTCCCACTTCCCGGTGCAAATACTCCAGAGTATTAGAGTTAAAATGATTTGGGGATCAGAGAAATAACACTCAAAACTTTGCTAACTTTCAAATTAAATGTGTACATTTCTATCCAAAAAGAGCAAAAGTAAAAATTTGGTCTGAATGTTAAGGAAACGAGTTTAGAGTTTCCATTTTTTACATTTGATGGATTTTCCTAAGTCAAATCCATATATAAAGTCTGTACATGTCTGTATGTTTCTACGTATGTATGTTCTCCATTTGCTCGGACTCCCTGACATTTTACGTGAAATAGCACATATCGTAGGGTACCTACGATAACCACCAAACAATGAAAACATTGAGGATATAAAATATACCTAGATATACTCCTACACCCTTTGATCGACCTCAATAGAATTTTGCACAAGTTCACTTCGGGAACTTGTCGACATTGTACGGATAACGCTACCCACCCTTCCCCCTAACCACTCAAAATTGACAAAATTAAAACAAATATAGGTATTCAACTTCAAGTCTGGCCATACTCCTATACCATTTGACCAATCTCAACAAAATGTTACAAAGGTTCACTTCGGGAACCTGCGCACTTAGTAGGCTCCTCACACCTAGCCCAAACCACCCTAATTGAAAACAATTGAAAACATGAAATAGTATTTTCGGGCAAGTAACTTTACCCCTTGACCGATCTCAACCATATTTGGCCTACATTCTACGGGAGGGAACCAGCGCACATCGTAGGTTACTTGCCCCTCCCCAAAACGTTCCCTAATTGTAAAAAGTGAAAACATAAAATAGACACGTTTTCCACGCGCGCGAGCATGAACATATTTGGCATCGAAATTCGTCTATAATTCTAGTCAATCATGTCAATAATTTGTCAAGATTTAACAAGATTTTTCATGGGTCCTAGCTGGAGAGCCATAAACTGGACCACACCAGTAGGTACCTACGTCTCATGCCAATGAGTCAGAAGCAGTGGTGTAGTCGAGGGTATACGCAAGTATTTTCACTGTAAAGTATAGGTACCCAAAAACTTAGAAGGGGTTTACCTACGCGGGCCATACGCCGTATACCTACCTAAAACAATAGTTTTGCTGAAGAGTGAAGATGTCAGGAATACTTTAAACTTTTGTTATGATTTACGTCTAGTTTCATTTCGTAAACAAAAAACTCAAAAAAGTTAATTTCAAAGTGTCAAAACACTAAAAAAAAGCCCTGTGGGGCAAGGTTGTGCCAAGCCCTCCATCACCCTAAAGTGTCAAATTATAAAATGTATTGAATATTTTTACAAAATACGCCTCATAACGTCTCAAAATTGATTTCACAGTGTTCAAAAACCGAAAAACGCCATGCGGGGCTGGGTGCCCCCCCCCCCCCTTATTCCGAGAAAATTGTTTTCCTTGCCTTGCCCCCCCCCCCCCCCCCCCCCTCCCCTGGCAGAATTCCTGCGGACGCCCATGGTAGCGTATACCCCCCCCCCCCAAAACTTAGGACTACACCACGGGTCAGAAGTCCTGAACAATAGGAAGATAGCTTTACTAGACTTAATAATTTCAGTGAAATTAAAATTGTTACAAGGATTAAGGTGGAACACCTAGTATATTGTCTACCAAGTAAGCTAGTTATGAGGATCTAGACCCGGAAAATGCGAGACTTTCATTTTCCAAGTCCTACCCAAATTGAAATTGTCCACAAAAGTCCCTAGCTCCCTGGAAGCATTTTGCAAATTGCAAATGGATCTTCACCCCACAGATAGGTAACCTACACATTTACAAAAATTAGATGATGAGCAATATTAGGTTGGGAATGTGTAGTGGGTATGCAGTGGTTAATTTGTATTAGAAAAGGTGGGTAAGCCCAAGATTTTTAGAGTAACCCATAATTCTACCTATCTTGGGGTAAGCCCACCCCACAATTGCCATGGAAAACGCATTGCCGTACGGAATAAATGGGAGGTCTGGGGGAAGGGCCCCCCAAAAGAACGCAAGTCCGGGGCGCGCAGCCCCGTAAAAATTTTAAATTTCTGGAATTAATTTGGTGCGTTTTTGCGCTATTTGTAAAATATTTGAAGAAATTTTTATCTCCACGAAAAATAAGTTTGTAGAGGGCGACCAATGTGTTGTATTAACAGTGTTATTAATAATAAAGAGAATATTTATATAAAAAGGTGCGTAAGCCCAGCTTACCCTCCAAAAAGAGTGGGTAAGTCGGGCTTACGCCCAAATTAAGCACTGTGGGTACTGGGTATGTAACTGTAAAACAATGAAGAATTTACTAGTTGTAGTAACACGACAATAAACTGCGAGAAAACAGTGTGTTAATTACGTACAGTTGCAATTTGTAGCTACAATAAGCATTACACTGTTACACACTAGCAAATAAGAAAATATAGGAATTAAAATAATCACTAAGATCTGAGTTGCACTTACTTGTTATTTGTTAACAACAAGATATAGGTACATTGTTAGTATTAAATTGACATATGATATGGAGCGAGTTGGCTCAGGATGTATACACTGAACATGCAACCACCACTGGGCACTTAAATTCCGGTGACCGTCCTTCCCGACAAGTTTTTTCGTGGTTATTCTTATTACGTCTCCATGGACAAATACTGATAGTGATAATAGGCCAGAGTCACCTCTTTCCCACCCTGCATCAATGCTGCATCCTTCTCCTTTCTATTCTTCATTATTTTTTTGTCTGGGGCTTAACGTCACACTGTTCTGCAGCGAGGCTAATGGCGACGGATGAATGATTATGAGGATGATTGGGAGATGATGATGAAGAGTAGGAAAGGATGGAATGGGGTAAGGAGGCAGTCGTGGCCTATTAGTAGGGTACCTTCCCAGCATTTGCCTGTCGACTGAGGGAAAACCACGAAAAAACCTCAGTTAGGAAGGACGGCCGCGGGAATCGAACCCGGGCCTCCGGAATATAAGCTCAGAGCGTTAACCACTCACCCAACCTGTTCATAATCATTCTCAGATCAAGTCAACATGATTTTAGATTCTTGTAAATTAAATATTTAGAAACTTTATAAAATAAAAGTTTAAAGTGAAATTGAAATAAAGTTCGTAATTTAAAGAAAATAAAGAAATTCAAGCAACAGTCAATTTTGGCGTTTTGTGGAAAATCGTTTAAAATGAGAAAAGAGAAAACCACCGTTGTAATTTATATTTTCCATCAGCACAGAACAAGTCGTAGGAACAAGTATGATCACACAGCTATGTGGCGTTACTCTTTAATCATTAGGAACATTTGTATTGACAAAAAAGAGATGAATATTATTCATAACCTTACCTTTCAGATGTCATAATATGGATGGACCATGTTGTACCTAGGTACATTCACTTCATATTCGCCGGAACTTCGCACAATAATTGGAAATTGTTGTTTGATGGATCAAAGATTACACAATACCGTAATTTTAAGTACCTATTAACGATGGATATTAAAGTTTTAGCTTATTTAATTAAATTACCGTACTACTGGGAGTGAGACGAGATCAAAAGTTTGACGCCATGTTCTAAAATTTCATGCAAACAGGTTAGCCAACAACAATAATGGATAATATAAATATAAATAATTTATTTTATCGTATTCATTACGTAACAACTAACAAGGATGTCGAAAATTTTACAATTTTTTATGAAATTAAAATATACAACATTACACGTTATTGATTCTATAAAAATGAAATGAAGCCTTTCCCGCTGGTAACTTTTTGTTTTGCTGGTATGACTGTCCTTTTGAATGGCTGCAAAACAAGGCAATGGGGATTATGTGTCCGATAAAATTGTTAAATGTGTCTTCAGAGTATTAAACCTTTACATCCCGTTGGTTAAAATATTCCTGCATCAATCCATAGGTTTTCAATTTAACAGTGTACTAATTTTAGAAATCCGTGCATATTTAAATTGCATATTTAAATACTGCCACCAAAAGTACCATCTGGATCTGACGTTTCTGCGAAATGTTTCTGATTTGCACAACAGCGGAAGATGTCAGCACTAGACCAGTTTTCATTTCATTCAATAAATCCATTTTCTTGAGATCAGTCGTAGGAAAATTGGGTGGATATTGAAAATGAATAAGGGAAACCCTTGAGTATTTTCTTCTTTGTCATTAGTGTTAAACTCTTTAAAAAACTATGGATCTCATTCTAATTTCTTCGAAATGTTGCTCTTAATATGGAAGAATGGTTATGAAGAAGATACTGGACATATTTCTCCTTATAGTGATTGCTGAAGGTAAATAATTCTTAGCCTATTTCATTAACACTTCAACAAAGTGGCATTCTATAGAAATTGATAGCTTTAGAAAGAAACCAACATACCTCGCTACTACCAGTTGCATAATATGATTTCAGGTCATTGTTGCTATGCAACCGATATCCCGGAACTGCAAGAGCTTGTCGTAGATGTAGGCGAGAACCTTACGCTACCATGTACAGATGGATCGACAGACGATGCTGGCTTAGAAAATCCGGATGCGGTCATGTGGGTGAGAGAAGAAGGCCGGGTCGAGGAAATTAGCAGGAGCCGAGTCGGAGCTGATGGGGAATTAACACTTTCTTCACTTGACCGCTCTGACGCCGGAATCTACTCCTGCTCTATTGAAGGCTTAGAATCGATCAAGCGTACTAGAGTAAGAATACAAGTTAGAGGTGAGTTCACTTTTTCACTTTTCACTTTCACTTTTCTTATGCTTCAAATGTACCTACCTAGTACCTACTTGTTAAGCAATGCTTTTGTCAAAAGTCGCTATCGACAAGCAAATAGTAAGGAAAGATAATATATTACTTTCATATGACACAGAGAGGAAAAATAGAAATAAGGGAAATTTATAAATCCAATTTTAAAAAAAATCGGGCATCTTTTATAAAGATTGTAGGCCTTATGTTTGTACGCTCCTATACCTACAAAACCATTGTTAAATGGATCACAATAAAAATTATGCATTTTTATCGAGCATTGAATTCTCAGTAAACACATTTATTTTACTAAGTGCATGTAGTACCTAACTTAGTATGGGTTTGGTTCGACGGACATACAAAATGTCTTTTTAAAATTAAAATACCTTTCAAAATTGGGATGCATTCCAATTTTGTGTTCGTCTAATATTGATAAAAGCAGTATCAACCAAGAAAGTGCAAAGTATTCTGTTATCTCTTGGGATCAATTGTAACTCGATCGTCATTTCCTCTTTTTCAGTAACGCCACCTGCATTAGCCAATGTGACTATCCATCCATCAACCGTTCTTGCCCTTTTGACGTGGGAGGTGGACGATACAGGTGGCTATCCAATAGATCACTTCACTGCAGTGTACCAAGAAAAACACTCCGAAACTAATGAGTGGCATCCAGTAATTCCTGAACATATCTCTCCTAATGCGGTAACTACCGACTTGATACTTATTGCTGCAAATCACCATTGAGTACGTTTCAACCCATTGTCTTATTTTGTGCTATAATTCTTTTCAGCGTCAAATTGACGTTTATCACCTGGAACCAAACACAACATACATGTTTAAAATCTGGGCTGTGAATCAGCTCGGTCCAGGAGAAATAACTGAGTTGGAAGCGACTACGTTACACAATTCCGAGGAGATGGGTACGTTTCATGAATCACACTGACTAGACTCTAGATCAGTGGTACTCAACCTTTTTGACTTGCGGGCCAATAAAACGAATTTGCTTTTGTTGGCGGGCCGCATGTTTAAAAAAGTACAATAATGCTCACGTCTAACCTACATACCTTCAATATTCTATCTATTATGTTACTATTATGCTAGGAGCTATACCTTACCACTGTATACATATACAAATTGTAAGAAGACCAATAAATTGAATTGAATCAGGTAGTTTCAGGCTTTCAGGTTCATTTCAGGCGTGTAGGAACTACTTATATCATGGGGGGACTGCTTCAGTTTTGGCCCCGCAGGGCTTTTTTTTAGATTTTAATAATTTTAAAGTGATTCTGAGGCTCTAAAATGCACAAACTGAAGCAAAGTTCCCTCCAAATGTTGAGACGAAAATGTTGAGTTTTTGTAGAATTTAAGCAATTTATAAGTGATTCTGGGATGCTAAACTTAATTTTGAATGAAATTATTATTATAATTATTTTTTATTATTTTTTATTATTTTCACAGTGGACACATTTTGTGAATAAGTATGTATTTCAAACATCAACTGAGGGCCACAAAAATTAGTCCCGCGGGCCGCATACGGCCTGCGGGCCGCAGGTTGAGTACCACTGCTCTAGATGGACTTCATGACTGATCAAAATAAGTAATTATTGGGTTTTCAGAACTTGCTCGTCATTTGCTGGATGGTGCAGAGAACTTTGACACTCGAGTCTGGGTGGCTGCTGTGGCTGTAGTCATGGGAACGCTGTTAATGTTGGCCGTCGGGACTTGTTACCTGCTCTACAAAGAATGTCACGTCCCAGTCAGTAAGTTCAAGTTTATCTGTTAATGAAATTAGCAGTTGGTTTAGTATGATTGAGGATGGTGAATGACGTATGTTGTGATTTGAGCCTTACGAGTTTACTGTTGTTACTTGTCACTTTGGTTATAAAGATAACAATATCTCTTCCAGCCTCAAATCATGCCCTATCTAATTTCAGACTAAAACTATCTTCTGCAATTTGTTTTGGTTTGTAACATTTCACAATTAGCACTGTCATTAAAAGGAACAGCTTTCTGATATTTCTGATGCCTACAATCGTCTGGTATTTATGCCGTAAGATTGGACTTACACAGCACACATAAAGCTTCGTTTCTCGCGCGGCGCAACGAATCATGCACATTGTCCATGTCTGACGCTCTCTCTTGTGAAGGGTGTGTCCTTGAGCTTTAAATGGTGCTCGCGCATTACTCAGTGTGTCACGAAAAGGACTGTAAATGAACCTTAGAAACACCAGCATGTCAGCAAAATTTAAAGGCGACGGAATGAGACTAATTTCGCCAGTAGTGTCCATACAGGATTATAGGTATTTTAAATTTTTAGAGTGACATATTAATTTTTTAAACTGCAGAGCCACAGAGGATATATTTTCTATCAAGATAATTTGTTTTGTGGTGGTTTTTAACCAAAATAAACTGAGTTTTAGGAATTTCCCTACATTTTTAACATAAAGGAAATTGCTTCTGGTACCTGCCTATTATCTACTCTTTTAGAAGCATACAGCATGTCGGCATAGAAATGCACATAATTAAAATATTAAGAACGGATTAATTAGGTTTGTACTGTAGTTGTATTAAGTTGGTACTACATTTTATTTTAGTGCATCGTGAGGAACAAGAGATCATCGAACTCGTTCCCAACATTATCCTAAATCCAGGATATTATGACGAGGGAGCCAGAATGGTCCGGATAGAACCGGACGAGAACTCCAACGATCAAGCAACAACACGAATCAACAACAACACCATAATTCAACCCATACGCGTCTGATATCGGAGGTAGTATCAGGTTTAAGGAAGGTATCCTTTCTTACACTGAACAAAATGCACTGCAATGCACACAGACTAAACAAGGTGATGTGAACAGCACAGCTTTTTTCAATGATTAGCATTGAAATCTTCTTGAATGAACGGGTTCCGCTTCGAAAGAATATTCTTCTTCTTTGTGATGGTTCAATGTCATTTTGAAGAGACTTCTTCTATTCTCTTATAATACACTGTTTATTCAGTGGACTGATTTCTTGTTGTTATAATTAGGATGTGATTATGTATGTACAGTGTGAATGGATGAATGCAGCATGAGAAAAAGTGCTACTACTAAGTTACATTACACTACACTCCCTAATACTACAGGTTTGATTGATATTGTGATGTTCATATCAAAACAAATACGTATTTCAACTAAATTTTAATGAATGGTGGGTTACCACAATGAATAATTAATCATATTCATGTAATTATTGATGCTAACAGTAAAATAACTAATAACCTTAGTTGGTATTGGCTGATGGATCATTCATTGGGACCAGAAAGGAAACCTAGGCAGAAATTGGTCATAAAGAAATTTAAAGCTAAATGTCACTTCTTGGATCAGCAATTTGTGTTTGCAGTACCTACCTATCTGATTAATTTGTTTTGTTTGTCGGACGTTAAATGCTTTGCATTCCAGAAAACTGCTCTATGTACCTATTAGATATTTTGTACCTAGTTACTTATGCTTATTAAATAAGCCATGTCTTTTCGCTATGTATAGATAGTTTAATGTGCTTTGTGCTAATAGAAGCAAAACATTAGTTTCCAGCTCAACAATTATGTTCCTTTTATACAAATCTGGTGAATGTTTCACTGTAAAGTGCTTCTCTTGAATAAGATCTAACGTTATATTCTTATGATCTACTTTAATACTCATGTGGTTGTATCTCAATGTTCCTCTTGATCAGTTTTACTAAATTAAGTTAAGCTGCTACTTTCTACTAGTAATCTCAGCTAATTTCAGCTCATACCAGAGTATTCTTGCCGACGGTCTATCAATACTTCAAATCATTTAGTGTTTGCTTTTATTTGCAAATAAATAGATAATTTCTATTTGGTTGAATTAGATGCTAATTGCTTTTATTATAAGAGACAGTCTAGATAAGTAACTATTAAAGCAATACCTACTTGGGTTTATTTTGAAAATGCTCTCTTTGCATGAGTGAGTAGAAAGATATTACCAAATTACTTGTTGGCACAAGTGAGAATGTAATAGTGTGTATTGTTTGAGGCAAAATGTTTGCACTGGAGGTAAAGTGCAATAAGTTTTTATATGGATTTGTTTACGGTTTTGGCACCAGTTTTATAAGATAATTGTTATATCTACCTACATTGTTGGTCATTGATCTGATGTGCCTCAAATTTTCCTTAATTTGTACAATCATAAACTGAAATAATCAGGGATGATTAATTAATTTTGTTGACTGTGAGTGTTCAGTTCACGCATGAAACAATAGTTGTAAGTACTGTGCTGTGACAGACTAAATACTTACTTTTTTTAAACGAACATTTATGTATTAAATAAATGATTGAACAGCTCAAAATTCCATTTAACTGTGGTTCGTTGACCACATTCCGTGATTACTGTCATTGTTGAAAATTATTTTCAATGTGTTCTGCAATTGCATTTGCCAGTAATTCGAAAATCATAAAAATAAGTAAAATATTGTACAACTGGCATTGATGTTATAAGTGTAGATCATTTTGCCAATTGCAAATTAATTATTATCGTCCAGTGCCTACCTATATGTAATTAGTTCACGTAGGCTTTCCAGATGAGTGGAACATTAGCATAGGTACCTAGCGTTTCGTAATGAAGGTGTATCGATTGTATGATAAACATAGCCATTGCACTAGATCAAAATTTGTATCCTATAGACAAAAACTGGTCATGCTTAAGCTACGCATAAGAAAATTATTTATTTTTGTCTGCGAGTGTTCGTCATTGGACAGACTTTTTTTTTGATTTTGATAAATCAATGGAAATTCATAATTTAACTTAATGGTTGTTTACCGAATTATTACATGATACATCCAATTGTCAACAAGTAGCACAGATGAAGATTGTATATACCTGGTATACCTACCTGGCTGATCATGATGCATAGCTATGTAGATTTGTAATAGCATCTATGTAACTAATAAGTCATCAATAGGTACCTTATTAATTGTATTTTACCTAGATCGCACAAGGCAGTGACTTAGCATTTTTAAACAATGCAAAAGCCATGTCATTGAAAGGCTTTTTTAAATTTTTATAAGTAGGTATGTGTAGCCTTGAATTGTGTGAGTTTATGTTATTACGTCTGTGGATGTTTTAAAGAAAGGCTGAATTATTCACTACATAGTAGATATTGTTTTTCTTGCAAGAGATGATGTTCTTCTTTGAATGGTATTCCAGTGTATGTGATTTTATTTAAAGCCTGGACTATGTTGGCAATCAGTTTCATCATTGCGGATTGAAGTTAAATGATGAAATAACTACCTAATATGTTGTATAATGTAGTCTGTCGAGTATTTTAGATGATAGTCGAGAATGAATTAGTACCTAGTTCACTGTTTTAGTTCTGTTTAATGACAATATTTTTTTATTTTATATTACCTAGATGTAAATGCATAACGAGTAATTTTAATACAATCGCAGTA
This sequence comes from Leuctra nigra, assembly GCA_934045905.1. Taxonomy (NCBI): domain Eukaryota; kingdom Metazoa; phylum Arthropoda; class Insecta; order Plecoptera; family Leuctridae; genus Leuctra; species Leuctra nigra. Next base: position 33,025,397 of record OW203761.1, on the reverse strand, counting down.
TGGTTTATTTCTGGGTGCTGCGAATTGGGTATGAATTTGAGGATATCTTGTCATTTTGATTTGCCAAAGAATGTTTTCCAATTTATGCTTATAAATTTAAATTCCTGTTATTGATTACTTACAAACTTCTTTATTATTTTTAAGACAAAATTATAAAACAAATTATACTATACCTAGGCTGTCAAACAGGAATGAATCATGATAATAATAAGATTTTAGGAACTTATAATTATTTATCAATTGTAATTTCAGACAAATACGTACTTTTTAACTGTAGTCAGTGGTTAATTTGGGGGCGGACGAGGGCGGACGCGTCCCCCCACTCTTTTTTCAGGGTGGACGCCGTCCGCCCACTTACTTTTCATATTTATATGCAAAATAAGTCAATTTTAAGAGAATTTTCACTTTTAAGAGAATTTTTACTTATAAAAATTTTCTTAAAATTGTGTACAAATCGCGTAGAAAAGCACCAAATTTAGTCCTGAAATTCAACAATTTTCCCGGGGCTATGCGCCCCGGACCCGCGTGGTGTTGGGGGGCCCTCCCCCCAAACCCCCCATTGTTTTCATAAGCAAGTTTGTTTCCTGGCATCGCAGAGCGTCCCCCCACTTATTATTTTACAAATTAACCACTGTGTAGTCTCACTGTTTCAGGCAATGTACTATTAAACAGATATAAAGATCTACATGTCCTGTAATCTACAGGATGTCTTAGAATAATATGATTGTATGTGGTCAGAATATAAATTTGTAAAACCATGTACTGTCACAAACAAAACAAAATTATTTGAGTATAGATACTTATACATTACCCTTCTTTTTTAGTGTTGTACTATTTTGTAATGCAGCAAGTTATCAATTTTGCAATATCATAATAAAATATTTAAAAAATAAAAATCTACGAACTCGATTTATTTCTTAGTAGATTATTCTTTTTACATAGTGGCTTAAATTGTAGGTATTCCCTTTATGACTAGATCGTTCAACAATGTCCACTTATTTTTATGAATTTTACGAATACTATTCATTCTTGTTTCGTATACTTGATTATAAGCTTAATAAATAATAATTTTAAACTGAAAAGACTTAGTTAGGCTTTGCATTATTGACTAGAATATTCTTCTTCTATGGGTTCTGTTTTGATTCTTACTTCTACTTGACTCAACAAGTGACTGTAATCCAAGGATGGATCATCTAAAGGTTCTCTCTTTATTTCGGGACGAAGTTCTGATGTAGTACTCAATCTTGTGCCTTCCATAAGCTGGCTCCATCGATTCTGAAAAAATGCGATAGTTATAGATAAGCTAAAAATTAAGAACAGCCCACCAAGGATCAAATTATTTGTCCAATTCCACTACTTTCAGGAATTTCAAAAATTTCGTACAATTTAGTTCAATAATTTACTTCAATATGTTAGTGACTGAAAATCTACCTTAATATTGTACTGAAGTGCACTATTTTGTTCCAACTGCTTTTGTAGACTTGTGTGTTTGTGTTTTCCTTGACACTTGCAATTTCTACAGCAAGCTCGACAACCTTTCTTCTGCCTCGCTCTGAAAGTAAAAGAAATATACTTAGTCACTAGCAAAACCCCTACGCGACCGAAAGTTCAAGTGCTCTCTTCTCTACATATTTATTACCTTCTCTTTCTCTTCAATCCAGGTTGGCCATGAAAGTTTTTCATGTGTTTGGAATAATCAATTTCTTCTAGATAAATGCAAGAACACTCGTCACACCGGAAACAATCTTCAAGCCGTATTTTTGTCAATCCAGTGGCTTTCTTACCTTGAACAATTATAAACACAATATATTAATTTGTTAATTCTACGAATATTTCAAGTGAATATTATTTCCAAAACAATGTTACCACTTACCAGTAAGTTCACTTGGTATCAGCTTATCTTCTTGATTGCTGTCAGTTGATATTTTTTCCTCTCCTTTACAGTAAATAGTGTTCATTGTGTTACACTTCGTCATCTTGGTTTAATTTAGCTCAGAGTAACCTGTAAACAAATGTTAAGTGCAACAATCCATGAATATTCAAAATTAAGAAATGGTTTAACCTATTTTCGTTCTGACAGTTTGGTTGTTACTACTTACATCTCATAAACGTCAAATTAACTCTAGCAAGCAATTCGTAAAATGAACTATTTTAAAAGTACGAAATAAATGTACCTACAACAATAAGCAATGTATATTTCGTAAAGTGTAATGTAATCAATTATTTCGTAAAGATTCTTGTAAAACGGTGCCACACTTAAACATGGCTGGGTGTTTGTTGCCCCTGTGCTGCTACTGCCAAACTACACGACTCTATTTCGAGAATGGCTAGCCCCCCAACCAGCAAGGCTAGCTATTCCTGTACCCGGCATAAAAGAGTACACAGATGTTGGATTGCAGTCCACATCCTTTCATGATGAGCTGGAAATCTCGCCCCCCCCCCCCCCCTTCCCAAGCAGCAGTGTGAAGGGTGCGGGACATGTGATATAATATGCAGCTGCTTGCTCGGCGAGGGTATGGGGTTCAAGAGGGGTTTCAGGCTACCTTCATCAATATATTGTAAATATTTAAATAATAATATCGGTAGACTATAATAATAATGATACATTTCGTCAAGTCCAGGCGCGTAGGAATAGGGGGGGAAAGGGGGGAACGGACCCCCCCCTGTCTGGAGCCTGACCCCTCCTGCCAGAGATCCTGACCCCCCCTGCTAGAGACTCTGACCCCCCCTGCTAGAGATCCTGAACACATCCAGATATTCACAAATGTTGATTAAGTGTTGCACAGAATACACAGATTTGCTCCATTATGAGGTTGAATTCTCAAAATTTTCTCAAGTTTTGCAAAACTAATTAAACAGAGGTATTTTCCAATGAGACAACTCATTTACTCATTTGTCCAATTATACGTTAAACTAATAGATTCCAAAACACATACAGATTTTTCTTAATGATTGCTTATTGCTGTTGCTCTTGCAACCTTTTTCAAAGGTCGATTCCAAAATCAATTCATAATCGATTCTCTTTCACTAGAATTCAAGTATTTCCCTGCGGGGCCATTTAGGAGTTTGTCAAATAACAAAATTTTATTTTGTCTCTTGTATCCCCAAGAATTCAAAGTTGATGTTATCAAAGTTGATGTAAGAGTTAGAATTCCTTGTTTGGCAAATTGGTCCCTACATGATGTGCGTTTAGAAATGCCCGCAACAATACGCAGTGCTCTTTTTTGAATTATAAATATTCTATTGGCCTGAGTAGAGGCTCCCCAAAAATGGATTGCATAGGAAAGGTATAATGAATAAAATAAAAATAAAATAAAATAAGAATATTACATAGGACACACATTTTAAATTTCTTTAAAAAAGATGCCAAAGAAACGTCGAATTCGATTCTTTTTTTATCAAGACGTAAAAAAATGCCCTGCGGGGCCATAGGGAATTCTATAAAAACAAGTTTTCTTAAGTTCCCACAGAATATTGCATATAGCACACATTTTACATTTCTTTGAGAAGAATAGTTTAAAATTCGATTATTTTGTATCAAAAATTGAAAAAAGGCCCTGCGGGGCTAACTGGGAGTGAGTCCACCAGACCCCTTGTAGCAGTGAACCACCTTTTCCTGACATCCATCGATCCCCTATAATTTTGACCCCCCCTGTCAAAATAAAGTTCCTACGCGCCTGGTCAAGTCAGTCACGATAATATCAGATCACGGCTTAATAAAAATAAAAAGTTAACTTGTTATTATACCTGATTTGCCATAGGCAATAAAATGTTGTGAATAATTCAATTAGTTTTTATACACATCCTCACTTTATAGCGATTAAACAAAAATAATTAAATTCAAAAGTCACTAACAGCGTTTACGCTGCGAACTGTTCACAATATTCCCGCTAAAAATTGCAATCATTTGATTGGTGGTGGCAGTAGCACTACTAGTAATGCTCAACCAATCGTGACGTGTTCATATTATGTGTTTTTGGTGCAAGCAGGTTTTTAGCAAAGGTTTTTAGGTTATTGTGATTTGTGAAGAGAGTTTCTTCGGTTTTATACAGTTTAATTAACTTATTTCATCATGCCACAAGGGAAAACTAAGATCAAAGCTACGTTGCCTATCAATGCAAAATCAAAAAGAAATAATGTAAAAGGACCGTCAGCATCTAAGAGGGGCAGTGAGTATACTTCGTGTATATTACCTAGGTAACTTGAAGGTTACCTACCTAGTAGACTTGAATAATATTCTCTAAGGATTTAGTCAATGGTACCTAGCCTCCTAGTATACCTACCTACCTACCTACCTTACCTGTTACTACTCAACTCTATCTACTTAGATAGTAGGTAGGTAGGTAGGTAGGTAGGTAGGTACCTACCTAGATTAGAATGATTAATTACGTACCTACCTGTTAAAGGTATATAAAAGTAAGTTAAAGGTATATTTATTATGATAGGGGATCTAAACTTTAATTGGTTGGTAAATGTTGGGTATGTTAAGAGACTGAAAGAGCTACTTGCTGAATATGGTCACAAACAGATTATAAAGGTCCCTACTAGAGTGACGAAAGACACAAAAACTCTCATCGATATTGTAATTACAAATTATGGTGCACTGGTAACTGCAGATATCATGCCTAATGTTAGTATATCTGATCACGAGGTGATTGGTGTCACTATTAGAAACGCTCAGATAAATAAAAAAGAAGCCAAGGATGTGACAAGATGGGTCGATGACTGGAATAATTACAATAGTGATGCTTTTAGGAATGACCTTTATACGAGAGATTGGAGTTATAATGATTTGGATTTGGATTCCAAGTACAAGGTGTGGAAGACAAACATATTAGAGTCTAGGAATGAGTGTTTACAAAAAGTTGAAGTAACAAGAAAAAATAGAAAGAATATTCCGTGGCTAGGTAGGGAAATTAAAGAAAATATATCTAGCAGAAACTTATTGTATAAGAGGGCTAAAGTGTCGGGTAATCATGATGACTGGATACAGTATAAAAAGAGTAGAAATGTGGTTACCAGAAGTCTCAAGTCTGCTCAAAGAAATTACTATGAAAGAAAAATTGATGATGTTAAAGGGGATAGTAATAAGTTATGGCGTACACTTAAAGGAATTTGTAATACAGAAATGAAATGTGATATTCAGAATGAAATTGTAAATAATGAAGATATCTTGTTGACGGAGGAAAAGGATATTGCTAATGCTTTTAACAATTATTTTCTTGACAGTATCACTAAGATAGTTGAAAGTATTCCAAATTTGGATCATTATACAGTAGAGGAAGAAAATGTAAATACTTTTGAATCTTTTAAAAGTATATCTCTTGTGACTCTAGAACATGAAATGAAAAGTTTGAAAAGCATAAAAGGTGATGTAGATGGTATACCGTATAAACTTTTCATGGATTCCCATAAAGTGTCCAAATACTTTGTTCTTGATTTTATAAATATGTCATTATCGCAGGGCTGTTTTCCTACTGATTTAAAGGAATCTACCATCATTCCTATTCCTAAGGTGAAAAATACGATTCAAATGTGTGAATTTAGACCTATAAACATGTTGGCAATCATGGATAAAATACTTGAGAGTGTGGTACACAGTCAATTAAGCGAGTACCTGGATGTAAATAAACTTTTGTACATTAATCAATCTGGATTCCGAGAGAAACACTCATGTGAGACAGCAGTTCAGGGTCTCCTAGCTAAATGGATGAAAGATGTAGATGATAATAAAGTTACGGTAGCAGTTTTTCTGGATCTTAAAAGAGCGTTTGAGACCGTTAATTTGGATAGATTACTCTACAAAATCAGGTATAAATATGGTATAGAAGGAACTGTTCTCAAGTGGCTACAAAGCTATTTAGTTGGAAGGTACCAAAAGGTCAAATATGGGAAGTGTTTGTCCGAGAAGAAATTGTGTATTCATGGTGTTCCACAAGGCTCTACATTGGGACCATTACTTTTTATTATGTATATTAATGATATTCCGAGTGTTGTTGAAAAATGTTTTTTAAATTTGTATGCGGATGACATGGTGATTTCTGTAGCTTCTGAAAATGTAAATGAAGCCATATGTACAATAAACCATGAACTTATAAACGTAGTAAATTGGCTTCATGTAAATAAACTTAAACTCAACGAAAGTAAATCAAAAATGATGGTAATTGGTAGAAAAAATGTAATGAAAAACACTCAGCCGCATGATAATGTAACTATAAGTGGAATTAATATTGAGTGTGTGGAATTTTATAAATATTTGGGAGTTTTAATTGATAATAGACTATGTTTTAAGAAACATATTCAAGATGTTATAAGTAAATTAGGAAAGAAAATCGGATATATGTATAGAGTTGGAGGTAATCTATCAACATGGACTAAAGTTATGATATATAACTGTATTATAAAACCGCATTTTACATACTGCAATACTTTGTTTTATAATAACACACAAGAAGATATTAATAGGTTGCAGATCATGCAGAACAAAGTAATGCGATGTATTCTTAGAGAAAGGAGGATGACCCCAACGAGTGGCATGAGAGAAAAACTTAAATGGTGTACTATCAGAGAAATGATAGACATAGCTGTGTATATATTTGTTTTTAAAATTTATAAAGGGTATATGCCAAAGTATTTTATCATTGACAAATCTCTGCATGAACACATGACTCGTCATGCAGATGATGCTTTTCTTACGCATTGTAACTACAGTAGGTTAAATAACAGTATATTTTATAAAGGGTTTAGGGATTTTAACAAAATCCCTAGAGTAATCAAAGATAGCAAAGATGTTCACGAGTTTAAGTTGGCTATAACTAAACATGTCAAAAGTGAGAGCAATTAATATGCTGTGTATTAAATAGTGTTGTGGATGTAGTTTAATAAGTTTTATAAGGAACAATGTTTATCAATGACTGTCTTTTATAATTACAATGTAATTCACAAATGACAATAAAAAAAATACTGAATACTGAATACTGAATGTTGTCTCCTTAACTTAAGAGTGCATTCCCTTATATTCATTCGATCATTATCAACTCGGTCCTTAATTTACCGATGGCCTTCTTTGCCCAGCATTGGTTATGTTTAGTCGGCAAGCCATCTACTAGGTACTACCTATTCCAAGACGGCCAAACTCTTTTGCCGGTCCTAGGGGTTGTAACTCGTAAGTGAACGGTTGACAATAACCATAAAATTAGTTCCGTTATAGGTGTCTACCCCCTAGTGTGATTTCATGTTGTTGGATGATCGCATAAGTAATCAAGCAATTATAACTGACAATAGACACATGGACGCTGACATGATGGCATCCATTATTGATACTACCATGTCTACATAGACATTTCACTTGATATGTTGTGTTGATATGTCTTGATATGTTGCTGACAGACAAATTTTATTTAGAGGTGTGTTAGAGATAGTTTTGTGATGTCCTTTTAGGGGGGATGGTGTAGAAAAGTGTGACACAGTGTGACAAGAGAGGAGTGGAGTCTAGAAGTAACTAGTTTTTAGAGTGGATGCCATTTTTGCACAGCTCCAAATTGGGGGTGTCACTAACGGCGTAGTTACCTTCACAGGTTCTAACCTAATTTGCAGAAGGAGTAAGGATTAGGCTATTAACTATAAGTTAATTTTACCCCCTCTGAATACAATAGGAATAGGCTCCTCCCCCTACCTTGAATATCGGCGAGATGCAGCAATAGCACGTGTTTTGGTTGGGTGATTGTTTTCTTAATCCCCATTTACACGGTGCAATTTCTTGTACAACTTCTGTACCGCACTTCTGTGTCACACTTCTTGTCAGTGGTGAGGTCCAGACAAAGAGCAGCCAGGGTTGGCCTAACCAAGTCCTCCCTTGAATTTGCGGTCCCTATCGGGCCGGCCTTCCCCCTCGAGATGGTGATCCCCCTGAAATCGGGTTCCGCCGGCCCGAATCCTCACACCCCCCGGTCCGTCCCCATTCCGGCTTGGCCTTCCCACCAGTGCCGGACTCCCCCGGATCGGGCCCGTTAGGTCAACCCAATATCCTCCACTTCATTCAATAAAGTTTAAAGTAAAATAATTAATGTGCGCAATATAACCTCGTCATTGACGCGCCGTTAAACCCAATTAATCAATCAAATCAATCTTGAATGGAAATTAGAACATGTTTTAAAGTTCTGTGACAGAAAGTTGCGTCGTGTAAATACAAAATTGTATGAAAAATGGGAATGTGACACAGAAGTAATTCAATAAATGTGACCGTGTACAGTGGCGGTCTGGCCCGGGATGCCGGGATGCGATCGCATCCCGGGCCCCTGTCGTTTAAGGGCCCTTTTTCCCATATTACGGGCCCCTAAATACATTTTACTGTTTTTCATATTTAACCAGCATTTTTACTCATTTTACATACCTAAATATTCTACTCAATACTTAGGGTGTGCATATTTAGAATTTGGAAAATCGGGACAGTTTTGGGTTACAATGGGGGGCTGGGAGGAGGGCCCTCCAGCAACTCGCAGGCCCGGGAAAATTTTGAATTTCAAGAATAAAATAGAGCCATATCTATGCGTTTTGGACTAGAAATTTTGGCGATTTCGATCACCTAAAATTGTTAGTTCACAATTATGGAAATTAGGTTTCAAAGTATTAGTTTCCATATATTTTCTCAAAAATTTGCATTATGGATGGATATTGCGGTCGCCCAAATCGGCGATCGGCGACAACACCAAAAAGTTGGTTGCGATATGGTAGGCCCAATCTGGCAACCCTGAGACCATGTCCATAACAGTCAAAGCAAATTGGACAAAGTCAGCTGGCTGTCACTCTGTCAGTCGAGTGGACAGTGGCTGTCGAGACTCGAGAAAGCTGTGAACAAACTGTTGGATAGAGGCACAGCTGACTATTTGCTGCGCGGCAAATTATTAATTTACGAAAACACGGTAACATGTAAAAAATCGGGACAAAAGGCGTCCCGCTTGATGGTCATGGGGACAGTGGGACAGGTCGCTAGAAAACGGGACATTCCCGGCAAAATCGGGACGAATGGAGACCCTAATAATACTGATTGCTAATTTCTTGTTAAATTGTTTTTAGATCGCCCAGTTGCACCCAAAAAACTGGCACATGTCGAGTCACAGAAACTCAAGAAGATTATCTCAAAAACAGTGAATAAAAGTATGGAAGATGAACTGCGAGCCCGGGCATTCGATGGCAGGAAATCACTTCTCTCAAAGACAGATGCCTCAGCTGGAAGCTCTCAGAGAAAAAAACCTGTTGTAAAACCAAAGAAATAGTAGGTACTACCAAATTTAACTGTGTACCATGCACCTCCTGTACTTGATTATAAAAGTTGGTTGCTGTTTTGTTTTCTGTACGGAATGGTTTTGTAATAAAATTACCTACTATACCTAATCAAGTAGGTAAATTTGAACATATTTTAAGGCCTGTCACATAGAGTAAAAATTGAGACGGTATTACACAGATATTAGTAACTTATATTTTAAAACATATTCATGTTTAAGATACCTATGTACAAAAAATTACCTGCCATTTCATAAAGACGCAATTTGTAAACACAAAAACTACACAATTTGAAGAATAATATTTCGATTATTATGATACATTAGTTCAAAAAATAGTTTTCTGTCAATTACAATGTCACCCTAAAGGCTAAATAAATAATGATATTTTCTGAACAATTTATTCAAACTTATTAAAATATTGTAAAATATTATATAGTACTATACCTTGGATAGGTTGTCTAAATAATACTTTCTGCTAGTAGGTAGGTAGGTAGGTACCTAGTAATTACTAATTAGAAGTTAGTCCACTTGGGGCCATTTGTCTATATGGCACTGGCATAATTGGCAAATTACTGTAGGTATTTAAGTTTTAAGAAGAAGAATATGACTATAGCTACCTACTGTCTACAAGTGAAATAACCAAACAAATGGAAGCCTTATAGTTTGTCCAGTCAGCATTTTTGTGGCTATGGTGTTGAGTCATCCCAAGGCACGTCTTTTCTTCAATTGCAGTCGTAATACTTGCAATCTTATTTAACACTCACCTGAAAATTAAAATTTCATTTTATTTCTATTAGGTATCTGCCTTTCGTTTGTTACAAATTACTAGGAAAACACTCGGTATAACGCTTTGATGAGCGAGTACCCTAATGCACAACATCTCGAACCGAAATTTTGGAACGCACAAAACATAATCCATATTGAATTGCAAACAGTTAAAAAGGTCAATAAGTGTAGTCTTTCTTGATCTTGACTGATTGTGCTGAAAATTATACTACGTATACCAATTAGTCAATTAGTCAATTCGGTTTGAGTTGAAATCGGTTTGAAACCTGTGATATACACATCGGATTGAACTTAATTCGGTTTCGTTCAAGTCGCTTCTCAAAGTGAACTGGAGGTTGCAAACCGATTTGAAATAACCTGCTATACTGTTCAATGCGCATTGACGGTGCGCGCGCATCTCATCATAATACTTTTTCCGGTAAAAGTAGTTGCGATTTGAGACGTGTGTTTGTGATTTTGTAACGTGTTTGCGTGACGAGTTGATTCTATTTTGTAAAGTACAGAATAAAGTTATTATGGATGATTTACAGAAAGTAGATTCTAATTTTCTAACGTCAAAGCCTAATTCCTCAAATGAGTGGCCTTCAACACAGGTTTGACGTTTAGTTACCTATTTCTATTTCCGGTAGGCTACAGGAGGGAAATTTAATTTCAAATCGGTTTGCTTCAATACGCATGTGATGCAGCTTGGTATACAGTCACGCCCCAAACCGATTTCAACTCAAACCGAATTGACTAAAGCGGTTTGAACTTGCCTGGTATACGTAGTATTAGTAAAATAAGAGAAAATGGTAAAACTTAATCGAATCACTTTGATTTTCGACCAATCGTGAGATATTTTCATTTTTGAACCAATCAGAGGTCACCTCTCAAAAACCATGCTCGAGTAAGTTAGAATGATATTAGTATGTGTGAAAATTTCAGCTCAATCGGAAAAAATTGTGGCCTGTGGCGTCAGGCCAAACAAACAAATTCACATAAGTACAAAAAAAAGAAAAAGTCCAAAAGCGCAGAATGGAGTCGCTCACTCAAAAATGTACAAAACATGGATATGTACTTACAACAGTAAGATGACCACTTTTTCCTTTGCTGATTGCCGGAGCAGCACCTGTTGTGATGTCAATGACTCCTTGCTTGCCTCCGACCATATTATGAGAAATCCTAAAGAATTTGAAATATAGGTATGTTAAATTTTTTTAAGGTTACTAAAAGGCTTTGTTTGGAAGGAGTTAGAAAATGTGGATTAACTTACGTCTCGGCATCCAGTACTTTAAGGCTTTGTGATTTCTTTGAAATATCAATTATCATGGTAATTGCCTCGATGACATTCCCAACTTCTAGGATCAGGTCTCCCTATTAAATAAAAGAAGCAATTTTTTAGGTCCAGAAGTAGGTAGCATTAACTACTACTATTAGGTATTTACCTACTAGGTAGTATTAGGTTAGGAAAGATTAGGTAATCTTTCGACTAAGTTTCAATATTACCTTGTCCTTCTTCAAATCTGGTGGTATTCTTAACAAGAGCAAGTTGTCGACTCCCGAGGTGACTACAAGTTCCTGGATGTTGTTGAGGATAAGACTGTGCTTCATTTTGAAAGTCTTTCCATCAACGATGTAAATCATGTGGCTTGATACCAGCAACGCTCGCTCGCGCGGCTTGTAGCCATGACGATCAAACTTGGTGACTGCTGCTGCATACTGCAACATAATATAAGTAGATGTTGGAATTCACTCTCAGTGCATAGCTAGAATTTAATAACAGTAAAGGGTGAGATCATATTAGTTTAAAAAAAAATTACCTTGAGTGTTTCTCCTGACCGCAACTGAGTAGCGACGAAATTGGTTTTCAAGCTCTTCTGTGTTTCCAGCAGTCTGTCATCAATGAACTTCGGTCCAATGCTCTTGACATAAGACTTCTTTTTGCCTATGGGGGAGTTAGATGTAGTTTAATTAGCACACATTTCTTATATTTGCATTTGGGTCTGTCCAGCGTTATACTTGTGACTGTTTTCAAGGAATTTGCTTCATAATTGTTGTGAAAAATTCAACCAATTTTTTTCTGAACATTAAGCCGTAGTTTCAAAGTATACCTACCTGTATTATGTAAAATGAGGCCAAGATCTCCCTTAAAATAAAATATTAGACTCGTTATACTTGTGACTAGGTAACACAAGCTGTTCAGGTTTCATTTTCGTCAAAACGATAATATTGATGAAACCATGAAAGACCATTACATGGAATATTATCACAATTGCTCTGGCTCATACATTTAATTTGATGAAAATATTACACTTTTTTGTCAAGTCCACAATTATACTTGTGACTTGTGATCCTCCCATGTTAATGGTATGGGAGAATGGATTTTTTAAACTCAAATATTTTTTTATAATATGAAGGAATATTACATAAAATAATTTGAAGGTTTTCCGTGTACCTAGTTAAATACTGTTATGTATTTACTATTTAATATAAGTTACGAATCCTCAACCAACTTCACCTCCTACAATGGCACATCGTCAAAGGAGTAGAGTTGTTGAGGCGGCAGTAGGACTACTAGTCCTGTAACGCCATTTTAAAAAAAAATATATATATATACGGCTATATATATAAAAAATGCAAAAAAGTTGATGTTTTTAGGACCTTTTCTCGTGGACAGACCTGTTTAGAAAGTAGGTACTTAGGTACTAGGTAGTAATATTACCTTTGAATAGCTGCTCTGCCAGAACTTTCAACTCGAACATTTTCTTTTTTTCTGGCGACAGAGCTTTCCTGTACCTCCGGGCCAACTGGTTTCGATGTAGTACTTGAAGTTCATTTGCTGCTTGCTGGCACAGCGGGGGTGCATGAGGCCATGACTTGTCCAAGAGTTTGGTGGGCAGGTTCTTGGACAAGCGGAGCAACCATTCAACTTTGGCCAATCCAATGAACTTCTTGTTGATCTCGGTTGGCGGACCATTGCGTGTGATGAATCCTTTGACGAATCTGAATAAGAAACATTAGAATCGTGAATCTTTAATGCTATGTTTACCTACCATATGTCATTAAAAGTTTTTTTTATTTTCATATTCTATACCTTTTGATCAAAAGAATAGCCTTTCTCCTTCGTTCCACACGTCGCTGCGCGATGAATCTTCTTATCCACTTCTGCATAACAATTGCAGACATGCGCATGTTGAGGTAAATTTTTCTTTGTTTGCGGCCCTTCCAATTGGCTTGAATCATGGCAACCAGCTCATTCTTCCTAATCTGGAATGCATCTTCCGTGTCGAACAAGGTCTTGGGTAACCGAATAAATATCTTGGTACTGTAAAAAAATTGTATTTTAGAATCTGAGGATGTGAACCTTTTTTTATATTGGATCAAATTATTTGCAATGTTGTTTTTAAACTTACTTTCCCATTCGATACTCTTCCTTGTCATACTTGAGGTGGTTCACCAGCTTTTGCACTCCGTCCTTGTCTGGACCGTTGTAGTGTGGCCACGTGGCTGGGCACAGACTCTTGTACCTCTTCAGGAACATCTCGTAGGGTCTGCGGTACGCAAAGCCCGCTCGTCGCACTCGCAAGTTCTCCATCAGTCCCAAGTACTTGACCTGATGCAACACAATTTCCTCATTGAACTGACCGGCATGTTTCATGTCGTTGGGCTTGATACAGCGGATGTACGAAGGTTCTTTACTCATCAGAATCACCATCAGCTGACTCAAACTCTTCTTGAACTGTGTGATTGCAGTTTCGGGCCTCTTCTTTGTGCTGATACCGCTTTCTGGGAATGTCGTCTGTTGAGAGGAATTTCAGTTTTTAATATACATATCACATTCTATAATATAAATTTTGACCTATTCAAGTAAATCCCTACCTTGGTAATATGGTTTGTTGTCGATGACATGACTTCTCGGAGATCTCGGAACAACAAATCATTGTTTTTGTCCAGGAATCCTTTCACATTGTAGGTCACATCACCAGCGTAGTGGCGCAGCTGGAATTCCTGTAATAACAAATATGTCGATCGAATCAATAAATTATCCAGTCATATATACCTTACATCTACGTGGAAAGATGTACAGTACATAAACATGGAATGTGAGTTGATAACTTACGTCTCTGCCCATGATCTTCTGCATCTTAATGTCAGCCATCTGATGGCTGATGAAGTGAGGATGTTTGCTCTTCTGCATCTTCTCGAGGAAAGTCAAGTCGCTTGCATCGCCGGGACGAAGACACTCTTCGTCCAACATGGCAATGATTCCTCGGTGCTTCTCTTCAATCAGGTCGCAGATGACTTTGTTGTTGAAATATTTGACTGGCTGCCACTCGATGCCTTCCTTTAGATATTCCTCTTGTTCCGACTTCAACGTCAGCTCAATGAACAACTGTTGAAGCTTTTCGTTGCAGTAGTTGATGCAGAATTGTTCAAAGCTGTGGGTGTGCATAAAATTAAATTTAACTCGAAACCCAGGGGCTGGATTCACAAAAAAGCATTATCTGATAGTACATATACTGATATGTAATACTTTTTTGAATCTAGACTCAGCAGTAGAGATAGAGTAATGTGCAGAAAATAGCCAAATTATCTAAATTTTATAAAACAATAATTATTGTTTTCAGAGAATTTCACCACATTGGGTTTTCAGTTGACCTTGAACATTCCATGGCTTCATACCTGTTCCTCTTGAAGATCTCAAAGCCATAGATATCCAAAATGCCCATGACTGTGTTATTTCGATGTTTCTCAGGCTGAAGGGAAGTGTTTAGTCTCGATACCAGCCACGTAAATAGACGATCGTAAACAGCCTTAGCGAGGGCATCACGTGCGTAGATGGCCATTTCCCGAGTCAGTGGTGAAGTGACTACGTCTCCCTTTGCATCAATCGTTCGATGCGTGAGAGCCTTGGTCAGCTGATCTTTATTACAGCCGAGTATCTGCAACAAGTTAAGAAGAACCTTATGTTATGAGATTTCAAAATTTGTAGTGAGAAGAATGAATTGATCATAAATCGTCAGAGTGAAGAATTATACTGTGATCACTGATCAATCATGTTCTCTCACTAACCCTGACTGTAAAGTAATCTTAAGAGGCTCGGTAAGGTAATGGGACGAATGTGGTTCTTCAAGGTGTTTTTTGAGTTTTTTAAACTCACTATAGTATGACTGTAAAGTAATCTTAAGAGGCTCGGTAAGGTAATGGGACGAATGTGGTTCTTCAAGGTGTTTTTTGAGTTTTTTAAACTCACTATAGTATAATGTCACACACTGGAGCACATAATGTCCTCAAAGTCTTAAATAAAAATATTTAAATTGTATTTAATATTATTTAGCACTTTCAGATTAACAGAAGTCATAATGTACTCCAGTGTGTGTGGTATTATTTAGTACAGTGAGTTTAAATTGGCACGTATTCTTCAATTTATGGAAATTTTGTTTGCATTTTGCATGAAGAAAAAAACTATTCAAAAAATACACATTGAAGAACAACCACAATCTGCAAATGGATACTAATTTGTCTGCAATTTGTTGTAGTACTTTGCTTGCAAAATTACAATTTTTGAACTCCACTACTTACCTGGGAAACGGCATCTACGCACTCCGGCTTCAAAACCTTGGACTTGCCCTCCTCTTCAGTGAACCCGATATTGCCCATGTGTAGTACAGAAGCGACAATTCCAAAGATGGAGTCCTGCTCACTTTCCGTCAGCTCCATGACGGTCATCGCTTTCTGAATCGTCTGGAAACCAGCTTTGTCTTCTGATACGGATTCTGTATCTTCCTTGTCCTTGAAAAGAAAAATCATTTTTATTTATTTATTCTCATCATCTGAATTACATACAATATACAATTTTTTCATGGCATTTACAATTTATCAAAATGTGTTTTTAATTTAGGGAAGATTGTAAGTTTTAAAACAAGAGAGCATTTTATTCAGTTTTAAATTTAGTCATTGCCAAGTACATCTTGTTATTTCCCGTTCAAATCTTATCAAATAATCAAGGATTAGTACCTGAGACTAGTTTATCATAGTCTAGAATTTAATTTGTATTATCATTGACTTGTACCTTCTGTTCATTTATGAGTGTATTATCAACTTAATCATTGAGAGATAATTAACAGATTACTTTACATTACTGATATGAGGTAAATATAATTTCAAAGAAATTGACCTTGTTTAGGAAATATGAGTTGAAGTACCTCTATATATGAGATAATGACAGTGGTTTGTAAGTTGTTTCTAGAGAGATGATGTTGGTTTACGTACTCCGTGAGTGAAGTAGAAATAGGTGTCGAGGTTTCTCTTCAGTTGGAACTTGGTGAGCATCTTGTCGTCTGCTCCGGCGAGCAGTTGGTAGAACACGTGGAAGTTTCGCTCGCCGACGTACTGATGCACCACACGGGACTTCTCGAGCAGATAGTTCAAGATGTTACCACCGACGGGGTCACCCTATTTCAAACAGGCAGTAACATGTTAGCGAAGAAAATTGAGAAATAAGTCTGGAGAAATTACACAAACGACACTTTTTTTCAATTTAATTACATTTGTTGACGTTTGCGAAATTTGAGCATAGTTGATTCATGACACAAATGTTTTGTTTTTACTTCATCCTTATTTTTAATTCTTTCTCATGGCACATTAACATTAGATCTGGTACCTAGTTTTTACTATTCATAGCTTGCACGAACTTCTTTTGTTTTATATCAGCAATGCTAAATTATTGAATTGTCCACCCATTACGTTGGCACGTTGACGGGTCAGATTTATAACTTTATTGAGGTAATCCGATGTATTTTTGTAATGTGAGTGATTTCTCTTCGTACTAAAGTAATCTCCGGAGCCTATACAATTTCCCAGGTACTCATTAACTATAAAATATCGTCAAAAAAGCAGAGAATCACAGCTATTCTGCGTGCCATTAAGATGGCGACGGCAACAATGAGATGACATCACATGCAACCTATGAATTCAGATGCATATTTGAAAATTGCAATTACAATAAATATAAATTAGAATATTTATGTTCTAAAATAAATAAATAAAAATATTTATCATTCATGAAATTAGAGTTTGTTGTTTGCTTCTAAATCGTATGGAATATAGGTACAATTTATTGATAACTCACTGCGTAATCAAACTCAATGTCCATGTACTTCCCGAAGCGGCTTGAGTTGTCGTTTCTGTTCGTCTTCGCGTTGCCGAACGCTTCAAGGACGGGATTTGACTGAAGAAGTTTGTCTTTGACTGTCTCGACATTCTTCTTGTGTCCTGTGGCAGCAGCAAGGAATTGCAGGACTTTCTTCGAGGCTTCCGTCTTTCCAGACCCGGATTCGCCTTACGGAGGAAGAAAGAGTTGATTAGACACCATGGATATAAAAATTGGCACTGGGAAGAGGGGGGGGGGGGGGGGTAGTACAATGTATAAGTTGTATTTTGTGAACAAATTTCCCAAATTGTCTCAAATTAATTGTTTTCATAGTGTCAGAAACCAAAATGCTTAATGAATGCTTAATGAATGCTCAAAATGCTTTATTCACCTAAAGTGCCGTTAATTTTGTTGGTGTGGCCATCTTGGAAAATATGGCGGAAAACGGAAATTTTACAAATTATTTAATTGTTGGTAGAGGAAAGGTTGAAAAATTATGAAATAATTCACTAACTAACTCAAATATGGGGACTTGAAAAAAAAACGCTGTGAACGAATTTTATTTTTTCATTGTTGGAATTTACCAATCACGTTTCTGTGTTTATTTGCTCTCAATGTGGAATTAAAATTTGTAGACAATTTTTAAAATAAAAATGTAAAAGCTAAAACAAAATGTAAAAAATTGTCGTTTGCGGCGTATTTTTTTTCAAGTCTCCATATTTTAGTTAGTTTTAGTGAATTATTTCATAATTTTTCATCCCTTCCTCTACCAACAATTAAATAATTTGTAAAATTTACATTTTCCGCTCGTTTTCCGCCATATTTTCCAAGATGGCCACCAACAAAATTGAAGGCACGTCAGGTAATATTAAGAATGATGTAAACAATCGATAATTATGAAAAATCAATTTCGGCACTCCAATCGAGCGGAATAGGGAAGTCTCATGAAATTTTATTCTAGTAAATTTCTATAAATAAACACAAATAATAATGACAAATACACTTACTACCTGTGAAATTCAAATCTTAGATTTTCATTCATAAAAATCGAGTTCAAATATCATATGATTTTTGGCGGGAAAAACGGCCTTTAACAAGAATCAGAACTGTGATGTCATTTCCAAGTCTTGAACATTGTGTTGACATGGGGATTCCCTTGTTGCCATGGCAATATAGCAAACTGTGATGTCATTGCCAATTTTCCTGTTTTTAAATGAGAGGAGATCTATCAAACTTTGTAAATTAATTACATGAGAACTATTCGTCCAACAACAAAAATAATACCATATCTGTGTTCAGCAACATCTCAACTTTCATAAAATAAATATTATTCTGAATTCTAATCTTCACGAGACTTCCCTATTACATTTGCTCCTACTAATGCCTTCTCATAATGAGTAATGTCTACATAACATTCTATTCTAAAGTCTTTTGTGACATTTAGTGACCTCGTAAATAATAGCGCATTTTTGGTTTTCTAAAGTGAAAGTAAGCAAGTGAGACAGTATTCACTAATCACGCTATTGATATCAATCTCAAAAGTCTTGTTTAAATACAAGTCACTGTTATTTTGTATTGTTCATTTTTACTGAATCCTATTCGAGCATGTCAAATCAAAGTGCATTTTAAAGTTGCACGATTTCTTTTAATGTTTAAATTCATAAGATTGGGTTGCGTCATGTTATTGGCAGAACAGTATTTGTAAGTATTTTGTAACTTTACCTGATATGAGGATGCACTGTTCTCTATGTTCCTCCGTCAAAGACCGATAAGCCGTATCAGTCAGGGCAAACCTGAAGAAATCAAAGCAATAATAAATGTCATTAGGTATTTCAAATTATATGCTTTTTCCAAGCAGAATGTCATCATTTGTTCACTTTGTTGGTATTTGCGATTGTCGGCTTGTCTGTCGGTTGTTATTGCTGTATTGATAATTAGCACATAAGTCAATATTACGTGTATGACCCTACAAACACTGGGCGGCCCGGGCTTCTGCCCATCTAGCGCCCAAGTGGGACGTCCCGGGCGGGAACTACTAGGGCATGCCCTGGGCCTGCCCAACGGAGCCCAACCGATCCGTTTTATCTGGCTGTAAAATTTCTAGGAATGTCCCGTCTTGGTCCCGCCCGGGAATGGCTAGGGACGGCCCGCGCGGGCGCTACGACTGTTTGAATTTGAGCTGCTCTAATGACTTATTTTTTTCATATTTATAACTTCATTTCTATAATAATTACATCTACATTTCACATGGATATATTGATTTAAGAATAAATATGTTTACAATTCCAAAGCAAAGTATTCATACCATTTTAAACGTTATTAGTAAAGTTTCTTTTATGAACTCGGCAGTCGGCCATCTTCGTGAATCAACTTGTTTCCATTCTCCCTTCTTCATTTCAAACGCGGCGTTTGACGTTTGTTGATATTTTACAGAGTGTCATGAGTGTGTAGTTTACGTCCTTTTGAGTGATTTTGAATGTGATTTCAATTATTATCTGTGTCCGTGAATGCAGTGTTCACTGCTGAATAGTTTGTCTCAGTTCAAACCATTTAATGTGACAAAAATCGTGAAATAATTACAGTTTTGTTGTGCCTCTTTTGCTTGGATTGTCATCACAGAGCCATACAACCCATTAAAGGTGAGTCTTCATCACAACTACCTACATAAGTATCCAGGCATTAATCGTTGTTACTTTAGTTTTGTATGCTGGGGATACTAATAAACCAATAGGTAGTGTGACCAATGTTCAGTAAACATTAACCTCACATGTAAATTTTTGAAATGTAGCAATTTATGCAAAGTAAAATTTCCAACTAGGTAGTTTAGGTATTTATAAAATAAATAAAGTAGGTAAACAGTTTGCTTGGCGTGGTAGTCTATACATATCAGTGGTAGTAGTCAGTAGGAAACCCTACCTGTAGGTACCTAGTACGTACCTCCGCCTATTTTGGGAATATTTTCACCTCTACATTAACCAATAACCATCCCACATACCTACCAAGGTACCTACTGCAGTTTTAATAATGTTACTTGTTAAAGGTGAATCTACTCTGGAAGAAAATAGGCTATTAAGATATTGAACTCCAGAAACAAGCGCGTATTCGTCCTGCGAGCGAACCAAGCTGTATCGTCAAACCGAGCCGAAACATTAAGAACCGAACCGAGCAGAGTGGTAAATATTTTCATTATTTTTAATTATTTAACTTTATCAAGGATTTTAGATATACATCAATTATTTTTGTTTATGTAGGTACCTTACAAGGCCAATAACAAACATTTTTGCTGTGATCCGAAAGTAAAAATTATGTTGCATGGAAATTACATTCTTGTCGGAGGTAGTAGATACATACATTGAATGGTGGTCCCGCTTCATTCAAATACGTAGTAAAATTTTTGAGATTGAATGTTGTCATCCAAAAAAATAAACCGCACCTTTTGAATTTCCTCTAACGCGCCGGTGGTAAGAGAGCAGCCATTCCATGCGAATGCAGACATATTATGCCACATAATACATGATGACTGCTGAATTATTAAATGTAAATAAATCAGCATGTTTTTATATTAAATTCATGGTATTTTCTTGCTGATTCCAAATATGTAATCAGTTTTTTTTTAAGTTTGAATAGTTATTTTGTTATCAGTAAAATTGTGGGACCGCATTTAAATTTAAATTTCGTGTCGAACCATGTAAATTACATAAAAAATTTAGAAGGCTGCACAATGATCCTAGAACTATTTTTATTTTGATGAATAAGATGCTGAACATAGCATCTTACACCCGTACACCCGTAACACGGAATGGCTGAGTGGAAATTAATTTGAGTTGCTAACTTTCACCTTACTTTTTGTAGGTTCTACAGATTCACCGTGAACTTGCCCTGCTCTTATTCTAGAGTCGATTTAATTGCCTACCTACTTCAATTAAAAAGTAAATTTACTTCTTGGCAAATTAGCGAGAATTCTGAAGATGCACAGGACTTAGGACTTCATCGAGTTAATGGATTAAATGTTACCTACCCTACAGATGTAATGATTCAGAACTCTCTGATGGTAAGCCACATTTTAGTATTTTATATGTGTAGTATTTCCTCTAACCTTACCTATAAATCACATTTATGCAATATAGAATGTTTCAAATTTTTATTGGGGTTTTAAATAAATAGTGTACCTAATGGTAATAATTGTACCTCAAGTGATTATTGTGGCAGGTCACACAACACAAAAGTGATTTTTGTATTATTCATTGCCAAGAAGTTTATCCTATCAATTTACAAATTCTTCATTGAATCTATCTTTCTTTTTTTTAGGGATCACTCTGTGCCAAAAATTCAATTTTTAAATTTTTTGTAAAGACTGTTATTTGCAGCTATCTGCTATTGCAGTTATTTACATAAATAGTTCTTGTGTAGTAGGTAGAAACTATTTGCTAGGCAGCCTCATGCTCAAAAGAAGTTGCATCCACGTAGATTGCGGATGTCAGTCCTCGACACCACAAGACCGTGTGCTAATAATTTATGGATGGAATCCAGTATCTGGCCATTAAATCGGAAAATTCTTTTGAGCATAGCATAATAATAGTGTTAAATATTGACAAAATTAACAAGATCTTACTGATAACAAGATCTTGTAAATGTTGGACTTTCATTGGTCTGACCGAATAAAAATTTACACAAAAAATAAAAAACACTTCTAACAATACGCTGCATGATCTTGCTAAACTTTTCAAGATCTTGTATAAATCTTGTTTAGGTTAGAATCTGTACCTACAATAATAAATAATTGCAAATATCTTGCGAACATTATTAGTACAAGGTACATTACCTAAATACTTTGCAATTTTATTATTTCAGATGAAAGAAATACGTATTCAATAGCATTCATTTTCTTGAAAAACTGAAGATGAAAAATTGTGCCAACATATCCGTGAGTGAAGTAAAATCCGAATTGTGTCTTGTCGATAAAGAGACAGCGTGCCAGACTCACTGCCAGGTAGTACCTACCTCAGAATGTTTTGATACTATGTGACGTGTGAAGGTTGAAGGACATTTAAAAATTTTAAGTGATGTGGTAGTATAATCTTTTACAATAATATACGTTTATATTATATGAAACTGTTTTTTTTTTAATTTTCGTGTGTTTTCCTGCTCTTTATTATTCCTAAAATTCAATTGCAGTGAATCTCCTATGTGTAGCATTTTATTTTTTAGGGAAGAGTACATGAAAAATTTATTATTGAAACGATTCAATCGTCCTGTAAGAGATTATCAAAAAATAATTGCTAATTTCAAAATCCAACAACTGATTCATAAACAAAAATTATGGATCTTTTTATCCTTCTTCATTTTTTTATGAATAAGGTAGGTAATACTTAAGTCTCTAGAAATTTTGTTCCAGTAAGTTTTTAAATATCAACGCAAATAATTACTGACATTTGTCACCCGCGAAATGTTAAAAATTAATTCATGCAAATGAAATTCAATTATAATGGGACTTTTGGCGGGAAAAACGACGTATTACAAGAATCCACTTACACTAATGTGCTACCATTGTGGATCATCTGTCAATTTTCTGTAAATTTTCCTGTTAAAGTAATCAAACTTTGTAAATTCATTCCTTGAAAACTATTCATCCCACAGCAAAAATAAAATCACATCTGTGTTCAGCAACATAATCAACTTTCATAAAATAAGGGTCTATTATTCTGAAATCTGAATTTCACGAGACTTCCCCATTATGTGACAGTCAAGTTGAGGATTTCAAATGATCCCAAAATATTTCCTCCAAATAAAAATGCGTTAAAAATAAAAACAGTAGGAGGTACCTTAGGTAATGTGTCAGGTCAGTGGAACAGCTTTCAAACAATAGGGAAACATGGCGAGATAAAATAACTTCCAATAACCACTGATTAACTTTATAATATAGGTACCGGCTATTTTTTTTTTATTAATATTTGACCATTTAAGGTGATACTAGCGCTCGGCCGTTTTAGAAAATTTAGAGAGAAATATTGTTTCATAAGCGAGTGTAACTTTTACAGGATGTTCACATGACCACTCTGATTGCATATTAGTAGCACTTTTTCATTTTTGCATATTGCATCGTTAATTAGGCGCCGGTTATTCAACAAAACCGCGCAAAACTATGAAATTTGCGATACGATTGGAGACCAAACCCGAAAACCAATTGATCTCAAATTTTAATCATGATTAGATGAAAGACAAACTTAGGGTTATCACTTGGCACATTTTTGAAATTTAATTTTATACGGCGGCCAGGGAGACAAGAAAACAGCTAATTTTTCACCAAAAAGCCACTAATTATTACTAATTAACGAAACAAAAAATTAAAAATGTACCAAGGGATAACCCTAAGTTTGTCTTTTATCTAATCACGATTAAAATTTCAAATAATTTGGTCTACCCGTTTCGTCTCCAATCGTATCGCAAAAAGTGTCTACAAAAAGCAGCAAAATCGCTAGCGCTTGCAGCACCTTAAATGCATTTCTAATGTGTTTGAGTAGGTACCTACTGTTCTTCTAGTTGACATAACAAATTACAACTGTTGTGAAATATTCCGTGAACTGTGAACTAATACATTGACCCTGGAAGAAAATACCTGGATTATTTTTTTCGTATGGCAACGCCCACTCTCCGAAATTGTGAAAAAATCCCGTTTCTCGTGTCACTCACGTTTGCAATTAATTATGTCTTAATGAAACGTATTTTTTCCAGGTACATTCGCATTCAAAATTAGTGCCTATATGCACGTGTCTGGATCAGAGGCACGTTTTGTAGGTACTGCATTTTGAATGAGAGTGTACCTAGCAAGCTAGCACGTGACCGTTATGGAATGTGCGTAGGGGGAGGGGGCTACAAAGCGAGCAGCTGCTCCCGCGCGGGCCGCCCGGGCGGGGGCCAGGGCCGGCCTATGCCTCCCGCGCGGGCCGCCCGGGAGGGTCCAGGGACGGCCGATACCTCCCGCGCGGGCGTCATGGGACGGCCCAGGCCGCCGCCCGGGCTTATTCCCAGTGGCAGGCCCCGGGAGTCTCACTCCATGCTAATCACCCATAAGACGGGAGGTCCCTGGACAGGCCCGTACGCCCATCTGGGACGGCCTAGGACGCGTCCAGGGACCTCCCAGTGTTTGTAGGGGAGTTACTCGAGTTCGTCACGTATGGATTGTCATAACTCATAGTTATCACTCTGTGACCTATATATTAGAATTCATCAAACTATATCACACGGTTGACAGATAACTCATCTTTAAAATGCAAGTAATTAGTTGATCGATGACATAATAGATAATTATCTATAAATAAAATTTTTAAATATTTAATCACGCACATATTCATCCAAACGATAACCAATACCTAATCATTGGTATAAGTCTTTTAATTGTCGATTTCCTACGAATACCACGAATAGTTGCCAAATTGTTCGAAGTGTAACCTAAATTCGAAAACAGATTTGTTGTAATTTGTAAATATCTCAATAATTATCTAATCTTCAATACATTTGCTGATTTTCAACGCCTACATCAACCCGTAATCAAATAATCAAGAGGCCCATAACCATAACTCATAACTATTCCACATTCATTCTGTGGGTGTATGCTTGACATTCATCTGATGAAATTGAATGGATCACTTATTGTATCTAACTAAGAAACTAAGTTTGTTTCCATCTCTGATTGACGTTGAACTTACACGTGTGGCGGCACTTCATAGAAGTGAGCTTTGCGATATTCTTTACACGTTTCTGGCGAATAGATCGGCAGGTTCTTGTACGGGTTCACGGACACGAGGACTTGTCCTATGTACGTCTGTAACAATGTCAAAACACACCAACCGTGATTACAACAATAGACACTTGACTTGACTTGAATTACATCCAAGAACACATTGTCACGTCAAGTATTTAGTTGTATAATCATATAGACCAGTTCTTACGTAAATCAGATTCTCTTTGAAGCGTTTCCGTAGATTGTCAATGAAAGCTGCTTCGCTGGTGAAGTCCTCGAGGAGGACGAAGTCTTGGACGCCGATGCGGTCGCGCGCGCTTAGCTGTCCTTCCAGGGCCAATTCAGCTCCAGTGCCCGCGCGCTCTCTGTAAGATGATGACAAAATGTTCACTTATGCAGGAAGTGAGGTGGGAATTCATTTTGTCGTATGCCTTTCAAATGAGTTTCGCAACTTGGTATAGTACCTTGTTGAAACTTTCAAGCTATTCATCGAATTGTGATGGAAATATGTTGAGTCAACTCAACGTTTTTCTGTTCTCCCACAGGCCACAAAACATATAAAAGTTATGAGGATTTCTGCGGAGCATTTTTGTATCAAATATCAGTGTTTCCTTGTTTACCGAGGTTACTCATTTCTACTTTAGTACCACTATTCAGTTTATTGAGTAAATATGGACTATGACAGCTCATTCTAAAGATAAAACACTGCAATTTGCAACATTTATAATTGACATGACAGTGCAAGTGACTTTCACTCTCTAGCAGTAGGACATCCCCTCGCCAGCATAATGCCGATAATAGTTATATTTCCTGTCAATATGCATTTGCAACTCGACTGGATAATAGAGGTTGAGAGCCCCTATGCTACGTAGGAATTAAACATTAATATACACTTTGTGAATGAATACTAAGCTAGACTAGTTTTCAGGTGAAAATACGAATTTCTTGCAATTTCCACTAACTTTATGGTCGTGTTACGTACCATGCGAAATGCTACTATTTTATTAGCTATACACACAACTCCGCCCAATTCTAGCAACAATCTCCTAGGATTTTCACGGTCTTGTTACTTCGATCTCAATTTCGGTGGCTTCGAACTAAAACTATTCATTTATATAGTGATTAATCTTTCTTCAAACATCAGATTCGTGTAATATGTAGTGAAATTGTACATAAAAAGTAACTGAATTACTTTCGAGTGAATACGTCTCGTGATGATGATTTTGTTTTATCTTTCTCTATGGTTCAATACCTTTTCTAGGTCTAAGTGTGTTATTGTTTAATTTATTTTCGCCATAATAATTGAGCTGTTGTCTTTGACCTGCATAGATCAAACTCGCAAACTCAATTTCCACGTTTGGCTTTGTTCCTATAACAATCTAAATTAAGAACATCTGAACCAATGAGTTATCTCAAAGGCAATGATTTAATGTGGATAAAATATTTTGTGCCAATATCTCATTTTATTAAAGTTGAGAATATTTCAGCGGATGTCCACACACCATTGTGTTTGCGATGGAAACATTCTGGTACAGACGTCTTTCAGAGTGTGTTCATGTATTTTGTGGTCGTGCCGGAAGAAACTGGAGCAGCTGTGTTAATAATGCTACGTTGGTGATAACTCCTTGATACTATACTACGTATCCATGGGGTGGGGATATAAAATATAAAGAGAATGTGCGATGTTTTTGGTTACATCTGTAAGTGCAGCAGGTGGCAAGCGATTATAAATTGCAGCGCACCTCATTGCATGTTTATATTGTTGTCTTTCTTATTGCCACATTTTAGCTGCAGATCGTATCTGAATAATTGTCTGAACAGTTACAGAAGTAACTTTGTCTGCAGTTTTGTTACGATCTCTTCTAGTCAGAGAGTCAAAGATGCATTCTTCCCTTCCTTCTCTCATTGTGATGCAGAGATGCATTCTCAAAGAAACGTAACACGACACCATGATGTGAGAAAATTCTATGATTATACTTTTAGGAGTACGGCTCTTAATCACTGGAGAAAATCATACTTTATATTGTAATTAATAACAGTGATGTGTTTTAAAGAAATGCATAGGTATGTGAGATTCCCACAATTCCATTTTTATCTCTTGGTTCAACATTTCTATTTGTATTAATCTCAATCTCAAACCATGATTCCAATTAACGATCATCAACTGATTATACGCTTGATCATTCTATTCAATACTGTTACACAACTTGCTTGCTGTAATAGAGGAAGGAATTGCTCATCCTCTAAGACATTTGGCTACATAATGTCATTGTGTTGTATATTTATCCTGTTTAATAAACTGATATTTGCGTGTCTCAATTAGTCTTGCTTGATTGTGTGACGAAATTGATCATCCTCTCTTGGATATGGAAAGGGAATCGGCGAACAATAATTTGATGCCACTTTCTCCGCACACGACACGACGACAGTTATGTCGTAGACTTGGGTGTCTTTGTAAGTGCTCGCACACAGAACAATGTAGCGGTTCAAATGAGTGGCAGGCAATCGACATTTATTACATGCTATTATCGGTATTGCACAACGTTTATGGTCCCTGCTTTCCTATTAGTCTATCTATTATCTAAGAAATAGTATTGAACTTATAAATGGATGAAAATATATCGATACTGAAACTAGTTTACGTCAGCTTCGGCGAAGAAGAAGATACTTGATTACATATTATGCTACGACTACGCCCTGGCAGTAATTAGTACTTTGCAAATTAATACCAACCTGAACTTAATTTCACCTCAATTTAATTTATTGGAGTAAAGAAAGTCCAAAAGTATATATTTTTTCGGTATTTGGGGCTTTTCACATACAATATGTCACATTGAGTTCAACAATAATTCTAAATTTATTGCTTTCATTGCAATTTATTTTAGTGGGGTTGATCGTCACACTGTTTTCCAACAAGACTAGTGGCGACGGAAATTGTGATGAATAGAGGGTATTGGAATTTGGCTTTTAGTAGGGAACCTTCCTAGTATTTGCCCTCGACTGAGGGAAAACAAACTCAGTCAGGAAGGATGACCTTCGAACTGATAGCAATACCAATATATAGTATCAAGAAACAGGTAATTCATATACCTATAGCCGATGGTTCAAATAATTTCAAAGTTAATTTGATTCTTATCTGGCACGATCAATCATGAACTATACATGAGCTAAATAATCAATCAAATCAAGGTAAATTGTATAACTTCGCTATCATTTAGCGGTGTGCGATATCTTTACATTCCTCACGTGTAATCTTATCAACCGGTTCGACAAAGTACGTGGAGAGTTGCACAGAATGTGTAGAAGATTATTATAGACACATTTGTGCATTGTGGTCATCTTTCGCGAATAGGTCATGAGTGAGCAGATAAGTTGGATGCATTTCTTAGACAAAAATGACTTGCAATATTTATTCGAGTTAGTCTTCTTACTCGTCCCAATCCTATGATCACGTCTATTTAGCAATTCGAAACGAAGTTGAGAATCAAGCTTTAAATCAAGCTTTAAATAATCAAGCTTTAATCAAGCTTTAAACAACTTTGTCTAGCTGATTTTTGTCAAGGGTTTTACCTACTGTAATTTTCTTGTAGTGACAAGATAAATTTATGCAATTCAGTTTGCACTTAAATCTTCGATATCTACTGATTAAATTGATAATCAGTTCGCGGCGTTCTTGAGAAATATGAAGGTAGACAATCGAGACTTGAAGTATTTTAACATCATAAGAAATATTCAGAGAAAATACGAGATATAATAATCATAATCGCTGGAGTTCTAATTTTGCATAGTAGTACTGAGTACATACCTCCTATTCCCAACACCAGCTGCATTATTTTACGAGCACACATATGAGTATGACGTTATGTGGTGTCATCAATTGTAAAGGATACCAGAATTAAAAATAAAACTTGGTTCTCTTCTCTCTACTATACACAGATCAATTTTTGAATCAAGTCTCAAAATCAATTCTTCAACCAAATTTTGAACTAGATAATACAATCATTTAGGATTTTAAACAAAATTATTAAAGTAAAGCTACTCTTTATATTCCTCAATGTATGATGTTCAATTATTTAATTCTCCTAGTACCTACTGTAAACCATTATTGAAAATGAAAAATTAATAATGCAATTCAGTCCTTACATGCTCGCTAAATCTAGTAACATGAGAAAAGAATCTCTAAATAATGATGAAGCGATTGAGATTGATTTATTTACCTGTCCGGCCTGTCAGGTACTTGCAGTGAGCTCATGATTGCTCACACAGCAGATGAACGAAATACACACTAATTCGGCAGTGATATGAGAAACACCCAGCCAGATACGAAGCCCGCTCACCTGTGCGGTGACAACTTGGATCACATAACACAATACCTATCGCATCAATCCATGGCTTTAATGAACCAGATAAAGGCTGCCCACGTACCTGATAAGATAATACTTGGAGATATAATTGACTTTAATCTCACTAATTCATGAAACAATTAATATGTTAAGTAATGAGCATTTACGACAATATCTTATTTTCAGCGATTTTAGAAAATAACCTTCAAATACGAATGATCCAATAAATCATTCTTCAATCGCAATGTCTAGCCTGATGCACAAGTGAAATAAGGTTTATGGTTTAGTGTTTAGTGTTTAAGAGAAATGAAAGGTGCTGTTATAACGTTATTGTAAAAAAAACTGCCAAGCACCTTCCCACTTAAAACAATTGAGATCTAAAAGAAGGGCCAAGCAATAATATATTGTTTAAACATTTTCGCACTTAAAATTCGTGAGATCATTTCGCCCAGTTACTGCCGCCAAGCACAACACTAAAAACCTAATGTTGTGTCCAAATTTGAAGAATACAATCTAAGTGAACCATCATTGTAAATTTAACAAAATTATAAAAATTAAAAACGACTTCAAAATAAATTTAAAATTGAAATTAAAAAAATTAAAAATAAAGCTAGGCGCATTGTGTCAAGAAGAAGGCAACATAAGAAAGAAGATGACGATAAAGGAGCCGAAGAATGACAGAAAGTAGGAAGAAGATAGAGGAAGTCTACAATATGGTCGGTGCAAATTCAATGCGCCAAGCTTTATTTTTAATTTTTTTAATTTCAATTTTAAATTTATTTTGAAGTCGTTTTTAATTTTTATAATTTTGTTAAATTTACAATGATGGTTCACTTAGATTGTATTCTTCAAATTTGGACACAACATTAGGTTTTTAGTGTTGTGCTTGGCGGCAGTAACTGGGCGAAATGATTTCACGAATTTTAAGTGCGAAAATGTTTAAACAATATATTATTGCTTGGCCCTTC
Organism: Leuctra nigra; assembly: GCA_934045905.1. NCBI lineage: Eukaryota > Metazoa > Arthropoda > Insecta > Plecoptera > Leuctridae > Leuctra > Leuctra nigra. The sequence continues at coordinate 32,995,143 of OW203761.1, read as the reverse complement.
TTTTAGATCTCAATTGTTTTAAGTGGGAAGGTGCTTGGCAGTTTTTTTTACAAGTTTTTGTTTTTGTACAACATGTCATATGGGGTATAAGTTTATAGCAGCTTTCACTGATCATTAAGTGTTACCTATCATTACAGTTAACGCCAACAACGTCACTTCTTGTCTAAAGTTTTCTGTTTTTATTTCAATAGTTCCGAAGTTAGTATAACGAAAGGGTCCATTTCTTTTGGTTGAATTTGAGTTATATCAAATTATAATTTGTTAAAAGTTCACAGCTTTGAGTCATGTGAATAACGTAAATTGTAGGTGTATTGTTCCGGTGTAAACCGGAATTTGTGCGTTCATCTCGTAAAACGCGTATTTGTCGCCACTAGGTAAACTGAAAGGTACACGAAAGATGATTGCAAATGCGTTTCCTCATTTTTAAATTCTCCCATGTTCACTCTTTTATGTCAAAGTTCCGAAGTATAAACTCAATTGGTAAAGCGTGCAGGCTTACAGATGTTTACAACACATTTTAAATAAAATCCGGATGGTTTTTGGAAGGCAATGTAACTTAAAAGGAACTTAGTTAAGATTAACTAGCTGAGCCACCTGGTGTTTATAGTGCTGGTGGGAAGGAGTATGACGGGTGATGAAATTTACGCTACCCGCCTTACTCGCCTATGTACACGGATAGCATGGGCCGGCCTATACCTGGCATCTCCACCTCTCTGCCTCTCCCTGTCAGGTCAACTTAATGTTTACATTTGTTTGTTCATGGCAAATACGATCGATGTCCATTTAGTATTGTTGTCTTCTTCTATAGGTACTTGTAAACAGTTATCGAGCTTGCATTTTAATTAGTCCACTGATCTTATTTAGTGATTATTATATTGTTTTGTGATGTTGCTGTGGAAGATAATATTTTCATATTTTCAAACCAGGAAACAACTTCGTGCTATTGCCTAGATACTTGAAGAATATTATTGTATTGCCGATGTAAACAAGCCAGACCACTTTCGTATATAACGTTCGCATCAAAACCAATGTTTATTTTATTAGTGTCAGATTAGGAGGAACATCAGTTTCAGTTTCATTTATTTCCATTAAACAATGTCACTTGATGAGACTTTGACTCACAGTTTGGAAATAAATCATGACAATTTAAAGGCGTTTTATTATTCTAACTTTTTAACGTAAGCATTGTTGGATGATGAAATGAAATTTAAATCTCTCATACCCACAGATTTCCATTAATTATCATGGACCATTTAGTGTAGTTTCTTGTTTATTGTAACCGAGCTTCTAAGATTGACAGATTACAACATCTGAAATAATGAAATAATTTTTACTAAGTTGTAAACACCTAATAAACCTAGTAATGGAGCCATTTTGTGTGGTTTCTTGTTTCGTATCTGAACCATCAAGATCGACAAATTTGCATAATTAAAATAATTAAATTTATTTTAGAAACTTAAAGTTGTGATCACGTAATGGATGCACGTAATGGAGCCTTTTTGTGTGGTTTCTTGTTTCGTGTTGTTCTTGTTTCTTGTTGAGCCACCAATATTGACAAATTAACTCTATTTTAAATAATATATAAGTGTGACAAATGAAAAGTTGTAAACACGTAATACACTGAATATTAGTAATGGAGCCTTTACTGAATTTTACTATTTACTAAATTACCTGAATTTTACATAATTAAATAATTCGGATAAATTAAAAGCTGTGACAACCTTATGCACCCAGTAATGGAGCATTTTTTGTGTGGTTTCTAGTTTAGTAACTGAGGCCACCAAGATTCTGTTGATTAGCATGACCACGAATTGTTTTATAGCACAACTTTACGTACAACGTGTACATTGACAATCATTATTAGAGTCCAATGAGTATAATATTAAAAAGAGTTGCTATGTAATCGTTGAATGTATTCGGATTAACATTTTGAATATATACACAAGAAGGTTAAACATTTTTTAAGTAAAGAAAAAGATAAAAAAATAAAACATTTGTTACGGGGATCGAACCCGGCAACGCCGTGATCGAAGTCACTTGCCTCATGTGACCGAGCCAATTCGCCACACTGAAATTAAACCTGTGTAGTATATCAAAGAAGAAAGGTAGAGCGTAAAACGACGTGCGCAATTCCTGTTTCCCTGATATCTTCACTGTTCACGATGGCAACCGGCGTGCCGCGATGGCGATGTTTCTGTCTATTGATGATCTTCACAGCATCCATTGGTAGTCTCATTTATTAAAAATGTACCAGAGCACCAGAGCATTAGTCTCTTAGAGTATTAGGAGCAAAGAGCACCTAATATACCTAGTAATGGAGCCTTTTTGTGTGGTTTATTGTTTCGTAACTGAGCCATCAAGATTGACAAATTAGCATAATTAAAATAATTAAATTAATTTTAGAACCTAATGCACGTAATGGATGCACGTAATGGAGCCTTTTTGTCTGGTTTCTTGTTTCGTAATGTTCTTGTTTCTTGTTGAGCCACCAATATTGACAAATTAACTCTATTTTAAATAATTAAATAAGTGTGACAAATGAAAAGTTGTAAACACCTAATACTCTGAATATTAGTTATGGAGCCTTCACTGAATTGTACTATTTACTTAATTAACTGTATTTTACATAATTAAATAATTCGGATAAATTAAAAGCTGTGACAACCTTATGCACCCAGTAATGGAACCTTTTTTGTGTGGTTTCTAGTTTAGTAACTGAGCCACCAAGATTCTGTTGATTAGCATGACCACGAATTGTTTTATTGCACAACTTTACGTACAACGTGTACATTGACAATCATTACTAGAGTCCAATGAGTATAATATTAAAAAGAGTAGCTATGTAATCGTTGAATGTATTCGGATTAACATTTTGAATATATACACAAGAAGGTTAAACATTTTTTAAGTAAATAAAAAGATAAAAAATAAAACGTTTGTTACGGGGATCGAACCCGGCAACGCCGTGATCGAAGTCACTTGCCTCATGTGACCGAGCCAATTCGCCACACTGAAATATAAACCTGTGTAGTATATCAAAGAAGAAAGGTGGAGCGTAAAACGACGTGCGCAATTCCTGATTCCCTGATATCTTCAGTGTTCACGATGGCAACTGGCGTGCCGCGATTGCGATGTTTCGGTCTATTGATGATCTTCACAGCATCCCTGGACCTCTCATTTGAATATATATCCATGAAGGTATCATCGCTTATACAAATTAAAAAATAATATATGAAAAAAAAAGTTTTCCGGGATCGGGAATCGAACGTGTTATGCAGATGTCGAAGCCAGCTGCCTTCCTAAAATGAGCTATCAGTCCGATGGGAATTAGAGCCGCTGTTTAGTGTATCAAAGAAGAAGGGCGGAACGTAAATATTGATAATTTTCCCACTTCCGGTTTAAATTTATTGATTTTTCTTGAAGTGGAGTGTCTAGCAATACATTGTCTTTATTGTTGCCAAATTTCAAAACTCTCGATGGACCCGTTTGACTTTTAAAATATTTAAAATTTAAAATTGTAATAACTTCACTTCCGGTCAAAATGTTTCAGATTTTCTTTCAAAGGGCACTGCTATAAATATGACTCTATGTCTCTGCCAAATTTCAACTCTCTAGGACAAACCGTTCAACCTGTGGAGAGGGGCAAACAAATTGACCGTGCCTAACTAACTAACTAACTAACTAACTAACTAACATGAAAGTCAATCCTTGCATGTTTGAGGCCCAAAATTCACCCCGAAGGGATAATCGCAGCACTTTGATATTTGGTTAGGTGTTGTCAGGTGGCTAAATATACCCGATAACCATGGTTTTCAACTTTCATTTCTAAATGCTTGCATGCGTACTGACACCCCGAAATCGGGCCCGAAGCGCTTGCAGTATAAGTCTGGTAGTAGCTCGCACGTTGTATTAGAGCGGTGCTTGGCAGCGTCGAGCTAGCGCCCGACTAGATCATGCACAAGCACAACTGTCACAATTGGTTTATGGTTTAAGTTATGTCAAATTCGTACGGGAAAATGAAAAGTCTTATGAATTTATATCATTGGAAGCATTTTAATTTGATATTTGTGCCTAGTCTTGCTCATATTTTTGTTTCCATATAATTTCTCGATCAATTATTTAATTTTATCATGGTGAAATAACCTTGTGAATTAAGCAATTGTGCACTGGACTCTGTTATAACATCTTAAACACTAATCACTAAACACTAAACCATACACCTTATTTCAATTGTACATCAGGCTTAATGCCAGTACTAATCTTTTGTCATTAGAGAGACATTCAACTTCACAGCTTAAACATCGTGCTGTTTTACAATGGCAAGAGTTTACACTTGAAATGATTACAAGTCATGAAGAACTGCCGAGTATTGATGAATTCCTGCATGCAGTCATGGCCTACCATTGGTCACATCACGAGGTTGGCCACAAAACTGAGTCTGATTGTAACAAGAAAGGTGAGATTTCGAAGACAAACTGGCTAAAGCAACGGTTTATAAATAATATATTTGGTTCCAAGATCTCATGAGGAATAATGAACCACAAAGTTAATTGAGCGAAAACAAACTATTCTTAAAACTACAACATGACATAACATAGATGATAGGGATCCTCATCAAATTAATATCTGGGTTAATGGTATTTGGGTTCATTGATACGAAAAACGAAATAGGCACACTTTTTTTGTCTGCGCTGCTTTATAAATAAATAGCAACATTTGAAGAACGTTAACCTTAGTGTCGAACGGACTGAAATCTAATTTGTGATGCTGTTTTTGGGTAGCTGCGTCTGGGATTCGAAGCCCGCTATAATGTAATCAACATATTGAGATGAAGTAACGCCCGTTGCGAGTCGACTAAATGATGACATACGCCGACTTCGCCCTGAGACGACCAGATTCCAGATGCCGACTGCGTGGGTGCGAGGCTCACCGGAGATCACCTTATTTGGAAGATCCCCCACCCCGTTACCTTCACACTAGATCACTTCGATAGACATAGGTTATAAAAGGTGATGCTATTCAAGATGACCCTGCTACATTCAGAGAGGTAAAAGGTTTTAACTTTCTTCATTCTTTTATCGGATTTGTTCGAAGTGAAGGAAATTCTACTTTACAACTACTAAATTGTGTCGTTCCCAATTTATTCCGAAGTTGTATATCATTTTGATTTAATCTCACGAGAATAAATAATTTGACATCTTGAATGCTTTACCTACTCATTGTGATACATTTTATTTTTACGGGTTTACATTTTCGTATCACATTAACAAATGTTTTGGAGTCTGAAAATAATAATAAGAATGTGTTGTTGATCTGTGATAAGTCTGGAACTCGTTAGATACAGCACACGTGTATGGTTTCGAATTAAAATCGTCTTTATTACTTCCGGACAATCATCCGTCCATCTCGCCTCCCACCGCGACTTTTGGCAGTCGTAGAAGTTGGAAGTCGGTAACCCTTCAGCCACCCACTATTATGTCGATTGTTGGTGCTAATAATGTTATAAATAGTCAGAAGGATGGCTAAAGATACTCAATCAGCTGCTGAGTGAACTACATTTCGTCACTCTGGAATTATATAATATATTGACTTGTGACTACAGAACTTATTGCTACCAGCTCCGACAGTCCTGAAGAGTCGCACATGCTGGAATCATTGAGGCGTCGGGATTTCTTTGATGCGGAATGACATCATCCCACAAAGCTGTTGGGTATTGTATTTATTATCTTCCCGTAGAATAACACAAGATACAAGCAGTAAAATAATAATATGAACTTACGTAGACGATAAAAAATGTGAAACTAATCCTCCATTGAAATCTTATTAAATCATCGATAAGGGATTATAAAAAATAGGAAATCCCGAAGTGAATGTAAACCCGCCCGATCTTGAAGGGGTTCTTTAACCAGTAGGTGAACACGTGAGGACATACGCATGTTTGTAGATCAATGGGTGCGTCAAAAATGTAACGGGGTAAGAAATTCGATGGTACGTTTCGAGAATAAAGAAGATCCTTTCGTTATGTTATCTAGTTCATTTGCATTTACGTGTTTTGTCTGAATGATTTCTCTGGCTGCATGTGTGGAATATTCAGAGGTCTTATACAACAATGAAGCTTGTTTGGTAATGAGTATTAGGAAATGGTTAGAGGAGGAACCGATGTGCAATGACCCATGAGTACACGATTTGGATCTATCTTTTACTCTAAGAGGAAGACCACTTTAATTAATAAACCCTTCCATAATTATTTTTTCCCCACTTTTTATGATGCAAAGTAATTTTCGTGCACTATACTTTATTTTTATGTGCCATTGTTAACAAGTATGGGATGGCAGGACAGTGTTGAATGCAGTTTTAAGACCAGCTGGCCGAGGTAATACAAGATCGTGCATCTGATTCTATGAAACACGCCGAGAAAAAGAAAATGATTCGCTAATGATCCATCTTCTTACACCAACTTCAAAATTGCAGAATAATTTTCGGCACTTTTTGTATACGTAGAGGTAGGTACAAACAAGCCTTCGCATTATCTGCTGATACGATACGTTTATCTGTGACCTCGCTCGCATATGAATAAGACATGGTATGACCACCTATGACACACTGATTAGACGTTTGATAAGTACTCAGTAGCGGGCGAAAACTTCGTAGTCCTGTCATGGGAACTACCAATTAAATGCTCAGAAATTACTCTTATGTTCACAATGATTATATAGCATTAAGTTAATTAAGACTCATAAGTAGTTGGCCGAACCTCCTCAAGAATGAAATTCTAGTTCACTTTTTTCATGCAAGGTTGAGGTTTTTAAACTCATTAACATAAAACACACGGTATGTGCACCTTACCTGTCAAACATTTTCTTAAATTGGATCAAAATGTTAAATTCACACGTCACTATTAGTTAAGACACCAACATGATTGTTCTCCCAGTCACTCATCGAATGTTCACACCCGATTGTTTATTTTATGTTTCATACACACAGTTCACACCTCGTCTTGACCGTTACCGTCGAGGCCAGAGAGTTGAATGCAGTGCCATGAGTCAGACGAAAGCCCGCGCACTCATTCGAAAACCAACCGTATCGTACGAAGTCGACTCGAAGAAACCCGTCTAGTCTACCCACAACACCGGCGTACGAAGTCGACTCGAAGAAACCCGTCTAGTCTACCCACAACACCGGCGTACGAAGTCGACTCGAAGAAACCCGTCTAGTCTACCCACAACACCGGCGTACGAAGTCGACTCGAAGAAACCCGTCTAGTCTACCCACAACACCGGCGTACGAAGTCGACTCGAAGAAACCCGTCTAGTCTACCCACAACACCGGCGTACGAACCAAGACATTACTGCCAACATTTCATCGCGCAGGACCTCATTTACATATTCACTTTTATTCAGATTTTGCAGAGTGAACCTTGGTCGTGACTCATGAGTCATTATCGGAGGTGGGGATCGAATGAGTTGATTTATAGTTCGTGAACTTTTGAGTCATAGAAGTGGTCGCATATTTCCAGGTGTTCAACGTACAATGTGGAGCTACGTAAACTGCAATCAATATGCCAGATGATTGATTATTAGCTGGAAGAAGAATGCGTCAACCGGGATATGAACCCATGAAGAGAACGATCGGGGGGAATAGCCTCTGATTATCTGAAGTAGATTACGTTGGCGAATTTCGTTCTTTTATAGTTAATCCTGCAACACCTTTGCACTGAAATTATAATACAAATTACTTTATTTAAGATTATTTGTGTTATCTCTCACACAATAAAAACTTGTAAATTACTCTTCAATGTTAACAAGAGGCGCGTTTTGTTTCGTGCAAGTAACTGAATAAAACTGAAAAGTAAAGATACATTTCTAAGGCATCCGATTAGTGAAAACCGCTCTCCAAGGAAAACGTCATCGTGATTCCCAGTTACCCCGAGAGACGTCGCTAGCGTCCCTGTGGCGTCGCGATGGCAAAGTGAGAGGCCACTGCGAGCGCCTGCTTGTTATGCAACCAGAGAAACACGCACCTGGGAAATAAAGAGACTTTCATTATTTATCTCATTGTTATTCAAATTCGACTTACACAAAAGCTGGAAACTTGACTTTAACCTTCACCCTTGAGGTGATTTTATAGATTTTCTTTTACAATAGTTTATGCTCGGTTTGGGGGGTTAATGGATCTTTTAATTTATAATTAACTAGATGGATTATTTAACATGAAAAAGTAGGACACAACAAGCAGATCTCATTAATTCATCGACATTTCTGTCATCGTTTCTGACAGAACTCACAATCCAATCAAAAAGATCAACTATAATATTACTGGCTGGCAATACAAAAAGTCTAGTCGAATTATAGGCTACACATTTTTGAATACATATTAAATTCCTTCATCTTTATTTAAATATATATCCTGGTGTTAAACTAATAACATTTTATTTTGTGAACACAACCATTAAATATAGTCACACATCAAAAATTTTGACCGTTTAATTTATTTGAAATATGTTAGTGTTGCCCTTGTTCGCTTTAAGTCAATTTTTTCACATTGAATGACCACTAATTGGATTAAATTGACCATCACATACATCGCGTTTTATGACTGAAAAGTTTCAATATCTCAAAACTATAATAGAAAACATCACACATCACATTGAGTAATTGGTGAGTGGGAGCTAGACCGCTGTCAAAACGAAAACACAGGTACAATGCATGAGATATTGCCCCAGTGACGTCACACCTCCTATCTGATACCCTCGACGTGTCACGTGACTGGAGAGTATGCGAGTTTCGATCGCGCCTGCTTCATTCAACCAGCGGGTGTTCGAAGGGTTGTTATCGCCAGTTGCGTTGCAGACCGACGCCGGTGAGGAAGCGTCGTCACGGGAGCGTCGAGCGTCGAGCAAGGTGAGTGAGCTGGCGTGATCGCAGAACTTCAAATAACTTTGACCTTATCGAAAACGATGTCTTTAAGTTTTCACTTATAGTGAACTTTGTGAAGTAATTCAATTGAAGTGGTAGTGTAGTTGAAGGTTAGAAACTAAGAGTTGTTTGAAAAGTAGAAATACCTAAATATTTTTTTTCCAGTAAGTTAGAAAATGTAGTTAAAAATTATCAGGTAATGTTTAAATTTGTGTTCCAAATTCCGGCTAATTAGATGTACAGCGTGACCATGTGGAAAAAATGGTAACACTCGGAAAAAAGAACGACGTTTCAGTTTAGAAAACACAACATTATTTTGAGATTACAAAAATCTGCGTGAAAGTGGAAGCCAATCGTATTTTTTTAATGTATATTGCCGTATAAATAGTTTTCTTGTCAGAAATAGCTCCAATTTTAAAATTAAGTAAAATGCGATTTTAAAATATATCGTTTATGGTTTGCCATGTCTACAAATTTTGATAGGAGCTTACTTGCAAGATATGTCATCATTTTTCGAACTTATTTCTGCTTGTTTTCTTTTTTGTCTGTTGACGCCGAACCTCCGACGAACCTAAAATTTGCTACTCAAATTCACAAATTACATTATTATTTTTTAATAATCAAAATTCCTGATGACAAAACTGAAATTTCTGATCGGTTGAAAATGTTCACAAGTATGGAGACCGTAAAATATTGTAAGTTCATACATTTAATAGGTAATAACGTTCGTACTTTTGGACAAACAGTCGTTCATTGCATTCGCAACGTGGTGATTGTGTTTCCCCTACCATGAGCACGACTTGTAAAATACAATCAATATTGTTTTCCTTTGTGCTGTGTCACTGTCAGCAATAATTTTTGCAAGAAGCATTTTAATGCCATGTATGTCACTCACTTATAAAATCACCTGCTCTGTGTCAAGTCAACCGATGTTTTAAGTGTTTCCACTCCTCTGAACGTCTATTGGTTGTCCTCAGGATTGTCGCTGTCATGCACGATTGATACACCCGTCATATTATGATGGTGATGAGACCCGGAGAGATGATCGTCAAGAGTCCAGCATCCTCCCGCGGCTCCAGTCCCGGGAAGAGAGGGAACAATCCACGATCTCGTGGCACGAGTCCCGGAAAGAGCACGAGTAATGTTCGACAGTCGCGTATTCGTGGCTCCAGCCCCTCCGCCTCCGAAAGATTCACGGGGAACAGCACTCTTCCACGGTCCAGAGGCAGCGAGTGAGTAGTAGATTGATATCATCAGTTGAACAGACAATGCTAAAGCAGAGCGGCTGCGGCATGTAAGACATGGAACGGTACCTCCACTCATGCCTAAAGATTTTATTTACACGATTAAGTCTGACTTAACACGTAGTATTATTTATAATCAAGACCAGTACCGAAATCCTCCAACTATTATGTCATTTTTACTCCTTATATTATATTATGTTATTATCACTCACTATCTATAATCCACCAGTATTAGAAAACAACGCAATAATAACTAAAAACTATGCAATGCCCAATATTTCTGCAATGATGATTTCGAAGATGAATTTCGATGATCTCTGTTCTGTTCTTCAATTCGTAAACCTAGATTGTAAATATCGATCTTGTAATTTCACTTGAAACATTTTGGTTCAAGTTATCTTATCTTTTGCATTTATGCTCTAGTTAATTGTATTGTTTTTCATTGTACTCGTACTTCCCCATTATGCAAATTAAGAGTTACGAACTTGAATAGGTATTGTTTGCACAGACTTATTGAATTTCTTTATCCACAACTTTTGTTCGCCCATTAAATTCTACTGAGTGTTTCTTACATAATTTATTAGTTCGGCTTTTGGTGTTTGTCACATTTTCAACGAAATAAAGACGAAATGGAACATTTATTATTCAAATCAATACAAATTCGACCTATTTGCTTTATGTTACTGTCGGTGTTGCTTTTCGCTTATGGAGAATGACGTACGATTTAACAATATGTAAACTAATACGGTCTAAAGCGTCTTCAGACATACGTACACTCTCACGTCATATTTTACAATTAAATTGTATTAGACGTTGAATACTGGAATGGTTCCCAACAATAGGCCACCGACTACCAATTATAATTTCATTGCTCGTAATAGCAATGAATCATTGTTCATCATAATAATGAAATTATAATTTCAGTAGAAGATTTGGATGATTCTATGAGTTTTATGGAGAAATAATGATTGAGTTTAGCAACAGCCCTAACCTGGAATATTAAATGATATTAAATATTTATTCAAGGGCTACCCAATACAAGCTAATAATTTGTTAAAACATGCCCGTACTAATGGCATAATAACTTCGAAGGATCTCAATTCGATCCCCAGTCGGTTCCAGTCCTAACATTATCATTAACATTAACATTAACATTAACATTGAGCAGCAAGAACAAACGTCGACAAAGTTCAAGACCAATGATTTTCCAACGACGTTTGCACCTTTTTGACACGCACACACAAACAATACTTTTTTTAGGTATGTAGTCGCGATCACCGATCAAGATTCATGAATACCAGATAATGACACACGATTTTGATGATAGACTCATTTGATTCGTCAGACATAAAAATAATTCAGAATTAATGATTTTGTGACATCATTTAAACGAAGGTGGCGTTCCCGACTTGCCCTAGTAAGCGCTCAATGATTGTTTACGATTGGGTTTCCAATAGAAACCACAGAATTGTAACACATGTAGTCGTTTTATTTATTGATCTGTATGAATATGAAATGACATTAATTAGCTATTAAAGGTTAAACAGTGTTGGAGTCGGCAGTCCTGGGTTCATGCCCCCATGGAGTGATAGAACGTTGACCCATTCAGTTCAACGATGATAATATGCAAAGCAGTCTCAGAACCGCGTTGCTTCCGTGTTCGAAATTCAAACCACTGGGGAAAACTGCCGGAATCACGCGAAAGAGTGGATTATTTGTCAAATAAATAGTTTTTATTTTTAATGTAATCACTCTTCGATTTTTCCAAAGAGAGTATAAACTTAAACATTATACACTTCCAAACAAAGAGCTCATGTTTTGTTTTGAATGGTTGAAAATAAAACGCAGTGTGAATTTGCATTTGAAGTTGAGGTGTTTGCATGCAATGGTCTCAAGGTGAAGATATAAAACTCATTCTGCAGACTCATTGGTTTAATTTGCATACCACGCGAACCAGATAAGCAAGCTCCAGTGGAATTAGCCGACATTCTACTTCGTCTACTTTACATTCATCTCTACTTGCTTCTACTCTAGACTTGCTTCTACTCTAGAATCGTGAACTTGCTTCTAAACAAGCGACTTCTGCTTGCTGCTAAACTTCTCTACTTCAACACGGCACCTCCACCGCCCTCAAAATAAAAACATTCGTTTTTTCAGATACGTGAATCGCAGAATGGATTGGAATAACATGTATTACTTAATATTTCATTTATGAAATCAAAAGAGAGAGTGTAATTATAAAAACTAGTTGTGAAATTGAAATCACCCACATTTCCTGCAATATGGGTACTTTCTGCAGTGTGATAAGCACCCAGCTTTATGTACTGTTGTGCAACGTAATTATTGATAAAGCAAAATATTTTTCCATAAAGTAAGTATTGACAAGAGGCTATTTCGAACTCGTTTCGTTTGCTCTCCAAGGATCAACAGTTAACCATATCCTCATTATTTTGTAAACATCCCCTGCGTACTTCTGTCAAGTCTTTGAGTAAACTATTAGGGGAGTTTTTACCTCTGGAATCGCTAAATGCATAATCACGTCACGCTCACTTCACTTGCGTGGTTGGAAGTATCGAAGGGTGGAATTCAGACACGCTTCACCTCCCCTCTACTTCACTCAAAACTTCCAGAAGAAAGCTTTGTTTACTGGAAATAATGGCGATGCGTGACGTGACGTCATCCTTGGCACGTGGGCGATATGACGTCATTAGTGGCAACCCCGTAATGTAATGTAATTTATTAACCTCCGTAAAACAACAGAAACACCAGTGTACAACAGAAAATCGAAAATGACATAAAAATTGTAGATATCAATGAAAACAGCCACACACTATTTTCAAGGACCAACGGATAAAAATACTAATGCAATGTACTATCAACAAAATACGTTTTATAAGTTCTGCTGGCACATAGCTGAACATTCCACATTTATTGATTACTAATTGCTCTGAAATGTTCCATGGTTTCTTTATCTGTACTGTTTCGAAGTTGTATTTCTTTCCATCTTCTACAACAACTATGCGAACTTGGCACACTTCCTTGGGTTCTAGAATAATCAATTTCAAATATTTTTGTTAATTAATCAATATTACTACGCCTTTTAGAGTTTTCAAAGTGATTGTATTGGGCTTTTACGATTTCAGTGATAAATTAGCTTAAGGTTTCCAAGATATTTCATATCAAAAAACCTATTGAGTCAATGGCAAAAATCGTATAATTTTACTAATGTTTTCACATCAAAGACATTTTTATTTCGTGAATATATTTCAGGAAATAAATAATAGCAGTGAATAGTGATAGGAAGTATAAGGCCCCCGTGTAAAGTCCAATATTTCTCGTATACATGCCCTTGCTTCTAACAAACGACGAGGAGTGAACTCGGGACCCCTGGGGACAACGAACTATGCACTTGAGTTCGGCACCCCGCAACGCATCTTAGTACGGCGGGTTGCCTATATCTCTACTTCGATACTAGTGAAGAGATTCCGTCGTATTGGAGACGAATAACACCGTGGGAACAACAACATGTTACCCAAGGTCAAAAAACCTTTCAAAATAATTTAATTGCAATTTTAAAAAGTGATTTTGACACCAGTCTTGAGGTGGCACGGATTTTTATAGAAATGAAAATATTCGATCGCTTTGCAAATATCCTTTGAAAGCTTAATATCTTTGTCCTGTACACAAGTTCTAACACCTTACAACACACAAGAGAGGAATTCTGTTGAAAGTTGTTGACGTCAGAACCGATAAACGACATCGCAGCTTATACTTTTTCTACTTGTCATTAAAAGGCACAAGGTAAAAATCACAAAAACTCTCACAATCGTTTTGTCAGAGAAGAAAATATTTTTTTCCCGGGGTGCTTGAATATGAATGAGAATTTCGATTTTATGTCCATCATTATACGAGCCTTCCACATTGCAACACTTTGAATTATTTACCTATTTCACGTTGCTCTCAAAAGGAATAGAAATTATCTGTAATAACTGGTAATAATTAGGACAGAACAATATTCTGGCGTACTTCACCGAATATCAATGTAATTTTGAATTAATGATTTACTTCTTTGCCCTTGTAGTTTGTCACCTTAATAGCCATGTTGTTTCATGAACTTGACTGTCCAATCCATAGACAAACATCAGATTTGAGTCGTAGTTTGACATTTCCCTTCAGTTAGAAAAATGTGTCATCGATCGGGATGTCACTAGGCAATTACGAAAGTCATTTGTTAAAAGCGTTGATAAACAAAGCAACTACAACGCAAACAACTAATATTATGTGACTTCTTGAACGATCAATTTTTAAAATCATTATTTCTCAACCTAATAAATTAGAAATAAGTAATAACTAATAAGATATTGATGTACTTTTGAATTGTTTGATTACAGTTCGGGTAGTTTAGATCGCTTTGATCAAGATCATGGACCAATTAAGAATCATCCTGGATCAATGGCGGAGGACAATATCAACGTCGTTGTCAGGTATATACATTGGGTATTTACTTTACTAGATAGTGTGATGTATCATGGTACCAAGACATATCAAATGAACTCTAAACCATTGTTAGCAGGTTAATCTTAAAATCTGTTTGAAAAAAATGCTGATTAAATAAATAATCGCCTCCTTCCCATTTCCTTAACCCATTTCATCTTCATCATCATTGAGTATATGTCATGGAGCATCATCATCATCATCATCATCATCATAATCTGCAAATGCAATCGTCTATATCGTACCTATATAATCGAGTAAAAAGAAATGATTGATCTCTGATAGATATATTGAATTACAGTGCGTATACCTAATGATACAACAGCTCTATTCTAATGTCGAACTAATAAGTTTTTAAATTTCAGAGTGCGACCTCTGAGCGACAAAGAACTTAAATGCGGCGACGATTCTGTGGTCCAGTTCCCCGGCAACGGTCAGCTCTTGGTAAGCGATCTCTCTGACATCAGCATCCATTACGCTGCCTCTGACATTTCATCTTCATCATCTCCGTCGTGTGTTTAGCTCGACGGCGAGGGTGGAGGCGTCGCCAACCAGAAGCGTCGCGTCTTCTCCTACAACGTCGTCTTCGAGACCGGCGCCTCGCAAGAAGACGTCCTCCAGTACTCCGGCATCAAGAGGCTTATAGAGATGGCTGTAGAGGGGTTCAGTACCACGGCCTTCTGCTATGGACAAACTGGTAGTGGGAAAACACATACGCTGACTGGACCTCCGAGTTTGGTGAGGAAACAATAGTTTATTCATAGTGTGACGTTACGCATTGTTGCGGCGGCCATTTTGTAGCCACAGATTCAATTAAAAATATCTAAAACCATAAGACTCGCATTACTTTTACAAAACACTGTCGATTAACCTCCATTGATTTGTTAGACCTGGCATTTGTGTCAACAATATGGCCGCCGTGCTACAAAGAAAATAATTTGTTTCATTGCTGAAGAAGTAAGTTCGTCCAAGTTATATACATAGGAGAACAGTTTATTGCATCATCATTCATCAGTAATGAAATGTAATAACTGCAGCCCTATTCCTGAAAAGTAAGTACCTATGAGAAAACAGTGAGAAAATTCACTGAATTTTCTGATTCAATTCAACTTCAATTTTTTCCATGATTTGTTTATTCGTGCTTACACTTCGTGAACGTGGACCCAAAGTTATAATTTTAAAAGAAGAAAAACTTGACCGGACTCACGCATACAAAGTACGTTCTAACTCCAGTCATTTTTAACTTCATGTTCCGAAAGTTTAATTTGAAATCCATAGTACTTAACGGGCACTGCATTTATTCCAGTAAAAAAGACGTTGCAGAACAGAGTTTTCATGTTTTTTTCTAAATAATATTATTTTCTTTGTGTCAAAGCGTTTTCGATATATCCTTCAGAAATATGATTTCGTGTCAATTAAAATGTATTTGCAAGTGTCAATGCTCCCTATCGCCATTATTTATTTACAAGTACTGATGATAAATTATTCTGAATTCTTCAGATATTTCCTGTTCTTGGTTACTTTAATTTTTATCACAATAAACTATGTGAAGTTTTGCTCAGTGGAATCAATGAAACATGCACGAGCATGTCTTTCCACTGTTGTTCAATTGTCTCCCTTCTGAGGGACGAGCTGCTTCCTGTTTCGATCGTTTTGTCAGAAATTGACACAGATTCGAGTCTATATGCTGTTCTATAATTCTTAGCTGCGTGCACAATTTTACTGAACATAGTTTCATGTCACACGGAAAATTTATCACGCAAAGAAATTGCTTTGCCATTTGCAAACTTTTTTTGTACCGTCAATGCATTTTGTACTGCTGTAATAAATAACTAATCAAACAGTTCTGAACTATCTACCCCGTTCTAGCTGCTAAACAGGCACGGAGAGTGTAAATGTTACTTGTACCTACCATTTATTTCGCAATTGTAGCATTGCGTTTTCCACACTTATACAAATAAAGGTATCCCCGTCAACCAATCAGAATGCTCAACATAACGACAGCTTACTGATGTTCTCATTGATGCACAGAATCGGCTTATTTTTGTGGGGGGATGAAAATTTAATCTGATAAAATTCAATCTGACGCGCGATTGCACATTATTATGTTAGATTGAGTTAGTTGCTAACATATTTCTCATCAGTGACGTTATGAATTTTTGTACGCCCCAAAATATAAGGGACATTTACAAAATGAGTAAAACGTAATTGCATGCTACTTCATTAAAAAAAATTGCATTTCTGCTCATAATTCTGACAGCCTCTTTCTTACATTAATGTAAGAAAGAACGTAGAATGATCATACACACGTTCACACTATGTGTTGTTTCAAAATGTCAGCAATATTTTTAATTAAATTAAGAAAAATTAAAAAATTAAAAATTAAATTTGAAAAAATCGAGCTAGCCTGATTCCTGTAAGCCTATACGAACGAATTTCGCGAGCGCCCTTGGGTGCAGTAGTGTGGCCAAAACCGTGTGTTATTGCTAGTCATGTAGCATCTCTTGGTCTTGAATACCTTTGAACCTGATCATTCTTCTGTTCTAGTTCGGTCGCAAGAACCCTGATCCTTACTCCGAGTACCATGGCCTGGTATTCCGCTCCTTCATGTACTTATTCAAACTTCTTCAAGAGAGGAGCGATTTCCACTTCGTCCTCAAAGCGTCATTCCTAGAAATCTACAACGAAAAGGTGAGACATGACACTAATAATTCCTTTAAAACTATAAATTGCATTCTATACATTCCGACATAACACGGCTGTTGTTCGTATTGTAAGTCGCTCTGAATGTGCATTTATGTCGCTCGCATGCATTACTACGCTAACACGATATGTCAGCCATTCTACAGGACTGTAAAGAGTCGACATACAGTCAAACCATATATACTTAACTAACCTTCTTCCATAATTGATAACACACTTTATCAAGGTCGCTGTGACACGATCGATCGACCCCAAAATCAATATGAAACATAAAAAATGTTTAGGTTGTAATCGTGCACTTTATCCGCGTTTGAAAACAATTAGGAATGACACGAACTCATGGCATGTTAGCTGACGATCAAAAGACACGTGTGCAAAATCTTCTTCGCCTTCTTCAAAGTTTACTGTGGGAACTTCTTAGTAAATTTTGATGGAATAGTGTTGACAATTGATATCGAAATTCAGATACAAAATTAAATATGTACATTTTATTGAATTCCAGGCAACGAAATAATTATTTGTTATGCTTCGAGTTATAGTATTTTAGCTTTGAGTATGGAGCTTAGAGCAATTCTCTGATGTTCAATACTTACTAATCAAAATTATCATAATCGATCACGTCTTGGTTAAAACGCCATCAAACAATCATCTTCTATCTAAATCAGTCAAATGGGTGACAGTGATATACGTAAATGCACATAGGTATACTGAGATCCTATCAGTTATTCATGGAACCAATTAGTACTGGTCACTACTATTGATTGATCCACAATTATCTACGACCATAGAGTAAAATACTTTCAGCGTTGTTATAGGCATTTACATAGTTTTGACGCTATCATCCAAAAGTCTGTACTTTTAGTTACCTTCAACGATTACCAAACTTCCAATACAGGCAAAAGGCCGAATCTTTTGTGATTATCCATTACGATGTGAAATAATATGACCAAAACCTGAACCAAAACAACTCACACATCTATACCTAAAATAGAACTAATCTGTTAATACAGTTTTAGATTGGCAAATAAATACAAAATTATATTATTTAGGTCTGGATTTTCATTTGATGTATTTGTGGAAAAAGTGCTCAAATTTGAGCGTGCATTTAGGTAGTTGAAGGAGTATTTCTATCTAAATTGTTTTGCGAACTGATGGTCTTACATTCAATTATTCAACAATAATGGTTCCAGCAACCTCTATAAAATTGCAAACATTCTTACATTTCTGAAAACCGCTTCTTGGTTAATCTATAATTGACTATTTGCCTCCTTTGGCAAGTCTTCGGCGATCAATCAATCTATCAATTCAATATCCATACAAAGTCAATCCTCAGCCATTTCCTACCGACTGTCAGGCGTCTCGGGGCGTCAAACCAAGGACTTAAAGACCACATGATCATTAATAACTCTGTATCACTTGGTCATTTGTAATGTAATGTGACATTTGACACAAATAAACATTACACATCAGTCAATAATAATTGTGTATTTACATTTAACGCTCATGATGTATTTTAAAATCAATGAAGAGATGAATATAATGTGTAGGTTAATTATTTATTTAATTTATAGTTATTATAATATGCGAAGTAAAGTGGGTAGGACGATTTATGACCTTTTAAATGGGAACTATCGCAGCGAATGATAATCCCTTGAATCTCAGAGCAAAGAAGGAAATTGAACTCAATCAATAGGTGAAGAGAAATCATTTGTTTCACCTTTCAAAACAAGCATGAAATTTGATGTTCACAAATCAAACAATGAATTTTGCTTTGTTGGTTCAACAAAATCAATAACTAATGTGATATTGGCAGGTGATTGATTTGCTCAATCCGGGAAGCGTAAGAAAACCACTTGCTGTGCGCTGGTCGAAGAAATCTCGTGGTTTCTTCGTGGAGAATCTGTTTACCGTCGACTGCGAGGAGCTGGATGATCTCTTGGCGGTGTTGGAGGAAGGTAATGTCTTGCAGATCACTCTTGCACTCATAAGCATCCACATGGGAGGGGGGAGTAGGTGGGGGGCTTGGCCCTGGCCCAACAAATAACACGGGAACACAATCACTATGTGACGTTTACCCATCTTCCAGGAAACTGAGTAATCTACCTCAATTAGGATAGGTTTTGATGGGTTCCTTGTGCTAGGGTTAAATTTAAAAAAAAGTGCTTTTGTTCCGCAGAATACAGGTAAACTTGATTACAGGTCATGCCCAATACGCACCAAAATGCAATTGAGGTATAAATTAAAAATAATCCCGGGGCTATGTGCCTCGGACCTGCATGTGCTAGTTGTCGTTCTCCCAGAATTTAGTCTTTCTACAACCGACATTCCACAATTTCGTGTATTATTGACGATCCAGGAAGGACCCGGGTATTTTGTGACCTTTCAACTCGATAAGTGATTTAATACCTGTTCTTTCATCTAAGATCAACATGTTGTAATATGCATGTGTTTTGTCCAGGGATGAGGAATCGTTCAGTTGGGCGCCACAACATGAACGAATATTCCAGCAGAAGTCACACAATCCTAACAGTTCACATCACGTCCGAACAACAGGTAAAACTTGATAATCGATTCACATGTCCCATTGATTATTGCTTCAGATTCTCCCTCTTCGACCACCCTCACGTTCATTTTAATGTTGTTTGTTTGTTCATTTATCACTTGCCTTGAACCTTTTTTGATTTTTTTTTATATATTCACTAGCATTTATTATTTTATATTATTCTCTCAATACACCTTAACGCCAAAGAGAATCTACTCAAAGTAGTAATTATCAAACTTTTATTATTGAATCATTCATTATTATAACCGTATTGTATGAGGATTGGCTTATGAATAAAATATTGTAGTTCGAACTAGGTTAATTCAGCCAATGATAGAGCTCCACCATAAATGTCTTCATATTTATTGTAATATTGTAGGTACATCAAGATCCTGTTACTCTTCTAAAGCTTGATTTACACGGGTCAATGTATTGATCAATACATTGAATTCAAGAGGCTGTGCACATGTGCAGAGCCACTTTTGATGTGATAAAGTGACTCTGCTCATGTGCACAGCCTCTTGAATTCAATGTATTGATCAATTCATTGACCCGTGTAAATCAAGCTTAATAGTCAATTATTGTTTTCACTTAGATTGTATTGTTCTAAATTTTGTATTAATCTTGATTTTTTTTAAAGTATTAAATATAGGGCGCATGGACAGTGCTTGACAGTGCTTGGACAGGGCTTGGACAAGTGACTATGGAGTTGGTTTTAAGTTATGTTTATAAAACAGTGACTGGACAGTGCATCACAGTGACTGGACAGATGCATCGTGTTGGACAGTGCTTGACAATGAATGACTAGACAGTGTTTGACAGTGACTGGACAGACGGAGTAATGGAAGAGTGTAATGAATGTGTCGGTGGTTGCAGATGGGAGAAGACGGCGTCTTCATCTCCAAGCAAGGCAAGATCAACTTCGTGGACCTCGCAGGAAGTGAGATGACGAAGAAGACTCAAAGCGAAGGCAAAACTCTTGAAGAAGCCAACAACATCAACAAGAGTCTCATGGTTTTAGGTAAGACTAAATCACAACTACTTTCATTGAAGTGTGGGTAGCAAATTACACTGTGATTTAGTAATGTGGAAAATCATTTTCAATGGCTCCAGGACCATTTAGGTTCAAAACCGTTGATTAAGTTGATTTTAAGTTATGTTTATAAAATCATGTATGATAAAATTACAAAGTGGGCAGTTGATAGGTTGTTACCGTGGCAACCAATGCATATTCGGAAATTAATGATTATTTCATGCAGGCGGCAGGTGGTCATTGTGCCCCTTCATGGAAATAATGTTCCTAAAATGAATGAGGGGAGTAATTCTTAATATTGATTGTTTGTATGATTATGTTATAAAAAAGGGCCACCCAGTAGGTGTGTGGCAGTAAGTATGCTAAATCTTAATATTGAATTTCAGTGCATTCTACAGTTTTCTAGTTTCATATATTTTCTTAGTTTCTTTTTGATATTAATTCGAACGTGATCAGTTATTTGAAAATGAGTAAAACAAGTTCAAGACTTCGTTTCTCAAATCATGTTTCAAGGACAAGCAATTTGCAAATGATAAATGTTTTAAACTTGGTTGCTTCACGAAACAAAATTTTGTAACTCAGTACTGTCCACACTACGACGTTTAATAATGTAAAAGCCTCACGACATCACGAGAGGATAAACTTAACAAACTGTCAGTCTTGGTCTTCATTTGACGTCCAACCTCCTTGCTGTACACGACCACTTTGCCAGGCGATGAGGAGAACGAACAATAATAGACTGTCTTTGACATATCACGAAGCGACAAGGAAGTGACGTAATATATCACGTCGTGCATGAGATTGATAGTCTGATGGACCTGTGTTCGATGCCCCGACAGGTTACTGCATCGCTTCTTTGAGTGATCAAAAGAAGAAAGGAGGACATATTCCCTATCGTGACAGCAAACTTACGAAGCTATTGGCGGATAGTTTAGCGGGGAATGGCGTCACTCTTATGGTAAGTCAACAATGATATTGTTAAAAGTAGTTATGAACAGAATTCAGAAAGACTTGAATTTGATACATTGTCACTTTTAAAATCTCTTTCAAGATCATCACAAAGTAGTAGAGATATTCAAAGGCAGTATTATGATATCAGATAATGTTTAGTTCATTCGTTTTTTGACGAAATGATGACAAAACGGTAGGATTCACTTCAACGGCGTTCGTCCACCAGACAGGGTATTAAATTACTGCTAACTAATAACTTGAAAATAGAACATTGTAGGAAATTATAATATCGATATGTCTAGGAGGATATGAAAATTGCAAACAGAAATACAAATCATTTAGAAATGAAAAAAGATATCCAAAGCAGGAAATCATCACATGCGAAATCACGACAAGAAAATCCTCTAAACTATAGTTGACAAGAAGATATAATTAAGATAAGATAATCTGATAGAATCTTAGATAAGAATCGTGGATGTAAATGACGAGCATCATTACATCTTGATCTAGATGTAAATTACCTAAACTGCAGAAGGAAAGAAAATTCTCTTTATCAAAGCGTGGCCATACATTTTCGGCGGATCGACGTTTCTCGTACGGTTATCCTCAGTCAAAAGGAAAATGTTGGACAGATTCTCAGCTATCGGTCATTACGCAATCATAATAACAGAATCGTGTCGATTAATTCTATGAAGAACGTTTTCTAAACTTGAGATCTGGTTAACAATACCGTTCATTGTTCACAGTCAAGTTTTAATCGTGTTTAATTTCAATCGAAATCAAAATGGTAGCATGCAAAAAGTTGAACTTTAAAATGCTATTACATAAAAATAAAAGCTTCCCTTGTCTGATCTTGACTTCACATGATTCAGATTTCGATCGCGTTCTTACAACTCAAACGAGTTGGACCATGATCGAATCCTAACAGTGTATTACGAGCACGGCGCCTCCACTGATGTCAATGCTTTCAGATCGCCTGCATCTCCCCAGCGCGCTCCAATGTGTCGGAGACAATCAACACCTTGAGGTACGCGGCGAGGGCGAAGAAGATCCGCACCAAGCCTATCGTGGTGATGGATCCGAGAGAGGCGTTGATCCTCAGTCTGAAGAGGGAGGTGAACGCACTGCAGAACGAGAACGACCATCTGAGGACGGCGCTCCACATCAATGCGTCGCCGACGTCGGGGGGAGCGGCGGGAGCGAGTATTGCGAATCTAGGTGAGAAATGAACCTTTCATTTTCCAATGTTGAGGATTGTTTTAGAATAATCGTCAACTTGTCTGTGGTATTACGTTCAAAGTTCAAGTATTTTTATGCACTCTATATTGCATTATAATAATTATGAATCGATTTCCCAAATGTATATAACACTCACCAGAAAATGTTTGCTTCTTAACATCAAGAAACATGCTAAAGTTACAGTTGACCACCCCAGAAATGTGAAAAAAAATCAATGTTCTAATGTGCGTGTTACTCGTATGTCAACAATCAAGATAAGAACGCTCATTTGCCAGTGCAAGAAATTTAAATAATTTTGATTTATATCGACGTAATATATTAAGAATAAGGGTTGACATACTGACGGAATCGGGTCGTCAGGACATCTGGCGTCGATTTGGGCAAGTTCACGGAGAAGGAGGGCGGCGAACTGACGAATCTCGTGCGACATTATCTCACTGAGAGCGAGGGTATTTGATTGACGAGTGTTTTCAGGACGCCTGGCACTGACGACGCCGCCGAGCGTCGATCTGGACAAGTTGACGGAGAAGGAGGGCGGCGAACTGACGAATCTCGTGCGACATTATCTCACTGAGAGCGAGGGTATTTGATTGACGAGTGTTTTCAGGACGCCTGGCACTGACGACGCCGCCGAGCGTCGATCTGGACAAGTTGACGGAGATGGAGGGCGGCGAACTGACGAATCTCGTACGACATTATCTCACTGAGAACGAGGCGCTGCGACGCGAGAACTCCGAGTTGTTTTCGACCAGAGAGATGCTCATGAGAGACCAGGATCTCGTCTGCAGGGAGAATGAGAGGCTGCTGAAGAAGCTCGAGGACGTCAACTCGTAAGACTTTATTAATAGTAGACATTTTGCGCTACTTTAATTAAACAAATTGTAACGTCATTAGTATGAATACAACATCAACATGCCATATAAAGACAAGGCAAACATCATTATCACATCATGAAAAGACGTTGTAGGAAGTGGCATGAGAAATATTCCCGAATTTGATATGCAGTTGGAGAGTGAAAGGAAAAGAATAAAATGTACAATGGGCGGGGGGGGGGGGGGGGGGGCTTCCCGTGCACTTCTTTCCAAAAGTGTAATATTGAAACACTGAATGATTGGTTCGTTACTCATGTCGCTATGATCTTCTCCGACTGTCACCAGTGTCTGCTGTCGGTCGCCGATCATCCCTGCACGGCCCACTTACTCCGCCGAGATGCTCAACATGTCTCTCTCGGACTCCGACGCGTTCTCTTCTTCCAACGTCTGGACCAATCCTCTCAACGGCACTGTCGGCAACTCAGTCCATAACGCCTCCGCCGGCAGT
The DNA here is from genome assembly GCA_934045905.1 of Leuctra nigra. Classification (NCBI taxonomy): domain Eukaryota; kingdom Metazoa; phylum Arthropoda; class Insecta; order Plecoptera; family Leuctridae; genus Leuctra; species Leuctra nigra. Next base: position 32,970,702 of record OW203761.1, on the reverse strand, counting down.
GTCATGCCAGGGCCGAAGTTCAAGGTCAGGGTTTAATATAATTTTATATTCAGTTGCATACTTTTTTAAGTGATCTGCAGAAGAATAAAAATGCTATGAAGTATCAAATAATTTCAGAACCACATCAGGTATTTGCAACTGTATTAAAACATACAGTCTAGTTTTCGTTGGCATATGATTATATATGTTACATTATATTACGTTCGATGTTTGTTTTCAGCAAGAAATCTTGGAAGGGAGGACGTCTACGAAGCAGCCACGCCGCCTCCCCGACTCTATACAGAAGGAAATGGACAAGCGAGGCATCGGCTCAAGGTAGTGTAATGAGTACCTAGTGTCATGAGAATGCATGTCAGTTACTTGACTCTGACACCACGTGTGGTTTCCGCAGCATGAACAACATCGCCGACACGTACAGAGAGCGCAGTCACAAGCGCAACAACTCCTGGGACGGCAAAGCAGCTCGGGGCTCCGCGGGTTCGGGCTCAGCAGGCAGCACCTCTAGCCGACGCAACTCCAAGACCAACCTCCCTGAGTAAGTAATCTCAACTCTCACGTACAACCTCCACACGTGTGACTTTAACCAACCATTGCGTTCTGCTCTGTACAGAGGTCAGGAGACGCGCGGTACGCCGGCACTTCGTCGGACGTCGACCGCCCCTAGCGGCGATCTTGCCACAATATTGTCCACAGTTAGAACTCCGGCGCGACGCACTTCGTCGTTATCCAACCACACCTCCATTCTCCCTCGCCCTTACACAGACCACGACCTCCTGCTCTCACCGTCGTCGGGTTACAGACCGCCGTCCTCCGTGTCGGAGTCTGTCGAGAGCACGATGTCGATCGGCGAGTTGTATCGATATGACGAGAGATTGTCGGAGTCCCCAAAGTCTCTCTCTCCGCAGAACTTTCAAAACAATGTTGTCCCAACGCCTCTTGAACAGGCTGTTCCTTTACCTGCAATAGTTCCCATAAAACAGTCGCCGACTAAGCGAACAGCAAAAACCATCATTCAAAGCTTGAAGACAGCTTTGTTTCCCTCAAGACAGCGGCAGGATACCACCATCATTGCCGTAGCTGAAGTACCTCCTCCACCTCCACCTCCAGAGGAAGACGTTTACATCCCTCTCTCTCTCCATAAGTCTGTAGATCGTATATCTGTAATTGAGACGAACTTTTTCGGAGAGCTGTCTAGTCCTAACGTACGTACAAAGCGTCGAGCAACTTATTCTGGATCCAAAGAGGAACTTTTTGGCAGTGAAGTGTCCTTGAGAGACGACGGGAAGTAGAGTCAAGTATGGAGATTCGCTCTAGAAAGTCGAGTTTCAAACTCAACTAGAAATTATTTGTCGGATACTTGGAGATAAATCGCATTACGAAATATATCAATGGCTTCATGGATGGAGACAGACAGCGTATGGCTGATGTTTTGGTTTTCGACGTCTCCAAGTCAGAATTTCAAAGATAACCATGGTGAGATTTGTGTGTGTCCGTCGATGCATGACTCAAGTAATGTCATGTCTCTATACTTATTCGTTTCATTTCAGCTTTCATGTTCTTAGATACTTTGTCTGACAACTTATATATTGAGTACAATTTTATAGGACTCAGCACAGTTGTTGCCATTCGTGTTAGAGTATTCGTAAAACTTTGATTGCTTTCATGTAATTTTGTCTCCAGCACCAGCCAGTAACGTTGATTCTCTTACAGCACAAGTAGATAATGTTGAATTATTGTACTTATTCTTGACGTTTTCTTCCACAGCCTTTAATACTACATTATTAAAAATATAGCATTTCGTAAATTTTGTCTTCATGTATTTAAAATCGTCATTGGACACATTATACCATTTTTATTTACATTCTTAGTTTAATAATTTTATTTTAACCTAATAGGTTTTTGCATAAACATTGGCATTTCGCATTTTATCCTCCATAACTTGTAGATTTGTAATAAGCTTCATATTTGAAATATTATTGAGATATAAATATTATTATAATATAATTTTAATAAAATATATAGTTTTGAAGCGTTCCTAGAAAAAATATATTTTTTTTTAATAAATTAAATCCTAACCATAATCAAAAGAGAAGGTAACATCCAATTAGCAAACATTAAACAATGAAGTGTTATAAAACATTTGTAGTTAGAAATCAATTAATTAAATTGCATTTTTATTTTCAGCTCATATGGATGATGATCAAGAGTACCTATCAATTAAAGCAATTTGGATGGAGACTTGAATAAAGGAAGGGCAAAGCCATGTGATATTTTCTTTGATTGTGTATATAAAATAAATACATTACTTTCTGTAGGCTCTCAGACCCATTTTAATAATAATTACTATGATAGGTACCAATTGTAGTAAGATCTAGGAAATTGTTGGTTAGTTTTTGTAGATTTAGTATTTAGTACAATTGTTCTTTACTTTTAAGATTGTAATGTGTACATAATTAATGGTTCCAACAACACGCATAACTAATAATGTTGAATTTTTAGAATAATGCAAACATACGCTTGGCATGTATCTATCACTACCTTTTTAAAACACGTGTTGATAGTGGAAATACAAAAATTATAACATTGTTGTATCATGATTATTACAATTATGTGCGTAATAATGATGTAATATTTTGTGGTTTGAAAGCAAATTAATATTAAAAAATAAATGTTAGTATACTACGAGATTTCTTTGTAATTTAATATTTTTTATTGAGTGAGCGAAGAAGTCTCCCTTTTTCGCTCTTTTGGCACGGACCTCTATTTTTTTTGTTCGTTTGTTTGCTTGCTTTTTTATGTCCCTGCCAGTAAACAGGTCGCACCGTTTTACAGATCGAGCTGAAATTTTTCACACATAAGGACCAATTAGCGGTTTGCAGACCCAATTTTTTTTCGAAATTCAGACTTCAACTTTTAAAATAATCTTCTGATTGGTTGGTCACTACAATTTGAAATTTTGCAAGGTATTTAAGACCAATATTTATCAGATTTTACATAGTTTCAGCAAAATATCTTCTAATTGGTTAAAATTTAAAACATTATCTTCCGATTGGTCGAAAATCAAAATGTTCCGATGTTTAAAACAAGATCAAGACTAACATTATCTCATATAATATTACACATTTTCAGCCCAATCAGTGGAGAACATGCCATTTTTAACTTTTGAAATAACTGTCAGAATTGTGATGGTATCGAAATGTGAATCCACTGCAACTTGCCTGTAACGACCTATTCGCCTGAAATCCAGGAGAAGTTTAGGACCTTCAACAAACTAGACCTCTTTATGAAGTATCGCCTTCACCTTGTTGAGGTGCCAGGAGGACGGGAAGTCCGGTAACGCTCTTAAAAAATATTTTAATAGATTATACTAAATAGGGATACTAAATGGGGATGCGAACTAGATCACCATCTCAAAGATTTGGCAAATGGCAGAATTGAATTGCGTATTACATTTTTGCATACATAATGGTCATTGTAATGAACATCATACATTGTATACATAATGGCCTGAAATGTCACATTAAAATATCAACTAACTAATATAATACCATTTAGAGTGATTTCGAAATAAAAAATCGATAAGAATCATATTATTTGGAATTTTTAATTCCGGTGCATATTTGGCATTATTATAATTTTACAGATAATACGTATTTTGGTATGACGTAAATGCCGCATATAACATTGACAATATCAACGTAGCACACACGTGAGTAGCACACATTGTGTTAACACAACATTTCACAAATCCAACAATTTCAAATGTAATGGAAAACTCAACACTGACATAATCCCAAATTTAAATAATTCCCGCCATATACCATGATTGGCTGATTCACTTTCAACACAAGAAGAAGGCAGTAGGTTTGTTCGTCGGGGTGTTCTAACCTGCTCGGAGCAGGCGGAAGTACGTCACTGAATATGTTAGGTGCATGAATTACGAATCAAAACTCGACGGATAGGTATAAGTAAACTTTTCCGTGACGACTTCCGGTGTGATCCGAACAGGTAGAACACCCCGACGAACAGACCTAGTACTAAAAACCTAACCTAACCTTTTTGTCACCAGTAGTTGCTCATCAACACGATGTCACGTTTAGTAGTGAAAAATCTCCCTAAAAAGGTAACTTCTATGTTAACACTACCAATATAGATTCCATTTTATAGATTATGACTTGTTTGTAGTTAAATCCGCAGTAGAAAACTTTTATTAATGAAATATAATTGGTTGTCATTAACATGACGTTTATGATGAGGTTATGTTGCTCAATTCAATTCAATTTTATTGGTCTTCTTACAATTTGTATATGTAAACAGTGGTAAGGTATAGCTCCTAGCATAATAGTAACATAATAGATAGAATATTGTAGGTATGTAGGTTAGACACTAGACATTTTTTCCCCTAGACTTCATAATCATTAATCACAGACTCTCCGTCACAAGAACGTAATGATGAAATACAGATGATATCAAAGTTGTAAAACTAGGTACTACAATAGTACCTGCCTAGAAGTAGTACCTACTACCTACTAGATTTCTAAAACATGGTTAGGTAGTTAGGTACCTTTTAGTACTACCTTCTTCATAGGTAACTAACTTCATATTGAAATCGGGAATATCTTCATAATCAAAACGGCCGTCAAACATTAGGTAACATTGCCGTACCGTCCGTCAGTTGTTCCCAGGCATTATGTCAATTGGACTTGAGGCTTAAAAAAAATCTCTGTATTTTTGTCAGCAATCAGCTAATTTGTGATCTACTGGTGGGTGATAAACACAAAGGTACTATAACACCGGACACACTTTCAACTTCTGCGAGAGTGGAGAGCAGCTCTCATTGGTTGACAGCTGTCACGTGATCTTATTTGACGGTCACGTGACAGCTGTCAGCCAATGAGAGAGCTAGTCTCCACTCTCGCAGAAGTTGACCGTGTGTCCGGTGTTATAGTACCTACCTCTGTGCAGTGGTTAATTTGTATTAGAAAAGGTGGGTAAGCCCAAGATCTCTAAGAGTAACCTATATATATTCTACCTATCTTGGGGTAAGCCCACCCCACAATTGTCATGGGAAACGCATTACCGTACGGAATTAATGGGGGGCCTGGGGGGAGGGCCCCCCAGAAGAACGCGGGTCCGGGGCGCGCAGCCCCGGAAAATTTTTGAATTTCTGGGATGAATTTGGTGCGTTTCTGCGCTTTTTGTAAATATTTGAACCAATTTTTATCTCCTTGAAAAATAAGTTTGTATAGTGGGCGACCAAATTTGTTTTATATAACAGTGTTATTAATATTAAAGATAATATTTATACAAAAAGGTGCATAAGCCCGGCTTACCCTCCAAAAAAGGTGGGTAAGCCGGGCTTACCCGGGCTTACGCCCAAATTAAGCACTGCCTCTGTTTTAAAAGTTTTTATGAAAATTTTTGGACATTATTGTTACGAAATTATCCTACTATATATATTTTATGCATCTCCTATCAGGCAAAAGAAGCTGTAGACCTATATATATGTATATACATTCACAGTTTACAAGATAGTTTTTAATAATTTTATTTCAACCCAACCAGATTACGGAGGACAAGCTTCGTGAGAAATTCAGTGAAAAAGGAACGGTAACAGATGTCCAGTTGAAATACACCAAAGATGGAAAGTTTCGTCATTTTGGCTTTGTTGGATTTAAATCGCCAGAAGACGCTCAAAATGCATTGAATTACTTTAACAACACTTTCCTTAATGCATCAAAAATACAAATAGAATTATGTGCTGGACTTGGTAAGTTGACAAATGTGTAAACTGATATCTGGAGTAGGTACACTTGGCACAACTAAAATTGATCGCTCAATAAATCTGATTTGTCTGAAAAATGTTAGATCGCACCATCAGAAGTCAGTCCAAGCGCTCTCCTTATAAGCGCTCACTCTAGTAGGTGACCTCTCATTTCAATAATAATGACAAGCTTTGATTGATACAGAACATGACCAGCAGTCATTCAAATTTGTTCACCGATCAATTTTTGTTGTGCCGACCTACCTATTCCTCAATCTTGGAATTTAACTACTTCATTGTATTGTCTATACATATTTAGATAAAATTGCCTAACTGACTGTTAATTCCATTGTTTTGAAACTTGTTGGATAGGGAAATATTTGAAGCAATTCTATGACAAATACTATCGACCTACTTTATTATGAAACCGGGTTTTGGGTTTTCTATTAAAACCCAATAAAACCCAATTACCTGTAGGTATCATAATACTATTGTATTGAATAATAACATCATCTCCAAATTTAAATAATCGGTAACGGTGGGAATTATCATACTTTCCCGACTCTTGGAGTTTAATGGACCGGAATGTTGGCAATGGCGTAGGTAGGTAGGTAGCTACTAGCTACGATGTAAGAATATTGCCCATTGGACTACAAATTGAGTGTATCAGAGAAAACCTTATGTGTATGTCCAATTATATTTCAAGATATTTATGATAGTTTGTTCTGTTGTCAGGCGATCCAAACAAACCTAAAGCATGGAGTAAATACGCAGCCGACAGTTCTGCTTTTAAGAAAAGTCAGGAGTCAAATGAACCTGATCCACCTGTTGAATATGAAGTAGTACCAGATAAAAGCAAGAAGAAAAAGAAGGGAAAGAAGGAAATAGACCCAAAAGTTAAAGAATTACTGGACAAACATAAAGATGACCCACTTTTTGCCGAGTTTATGGAATCGCATGCAAAGGACAATAAATCTGTTTGGAGCAATGGGATGCAGTCCGATGCCTTCAGCAAGTTGGATGAAAGTAAAATGGAAGACGAACCAGATGAACAGGAAGTGAGTGTAGTCGAGGACACTACTTCAAAGAAGAGCATTCCAGATGACGAGGAGACGGAAGATTCAGACAGTGAAGAGGATGTCAATGAAGCGAAAAAGGAAATATCTGATCTTGAGGTAATCTGCTCTATTTTGATTTTTATCCAGTTTTTGATACTAAGAAAGGACAGCCATGTTGGGAAATGCTGTTAAATATCATAAATTGTAAACTAAATTTATAAATCTTACAGAATTCCTTTTGAGTTGTTGCTACACTGGTACTTAATAGTAGATCACTTATACCGCTTATACCTACTAGCTACTATGTATACACTGAAGTAATCTATAAATTTAAGATTCGTGTAAAATGATCGTCTGCTTATTTTCAGTACTTAAAAATTAAAACCGTGAAGAGTGCACAAAAAGCAGGTGACCCGGAATTACAAGACAACAAATCAAATTTACCAGAGAGGATAAAAATGCCAAAACAAGAAAAGATCAAAGTTGATTTATTTACTGTCAAAGTTAGTGGATTAACGTACAAAGAAAAGAAGAAAGATTTGAAACAATTCTTTCATCCTCTGAAGCCAAAGTCATTCAGATTGCCACGAAATATTAAAGGCATTGCCTACGTTGGCTTTGTCACAGAAAAGGAAATGAAACAAGCGCTGGTGAAAAATAAGAGTTTTCTAGGTACCTAACTAACACTTAGTATAATAATCTAATTTCAATGTCATTATTAGAAGTATAAATCACATTGTATAAAATACTCAGCAAATCTAATATGCCAAGAGATTTATTCATATTTACTTACCGTTTACTCGCGTATAAGGCGCAGTTATATTCACAATTTTGCATTTCAAAAAGTGGGGGTGCGCCTTATACGCGCAATCAACTATAGGTGTTTTCCAAGATTAGGTTTCTCAAAACTACACTGCGCCTTATACGTGGGTGCGCCTTATATGCGAGTAAATACGGTATTTATTATTCCATCAACCTCTACATAGGCCTGTTTATTCCCACAAAATAGGTATGTTCATGATCACATAATGTTGTTTTAGGAGGAAAAAGAGTGTTCGTGATGAGGTACTCAAAGCAGGATGAAAAAGTTGATGCCGGGATGGAGAAAGACAATTCTCGGTGGCGTACTCAGGAAGAGAACTTGTTAAATGAAGAATCCATTGCAGAATCTGGAAGAATCTTTGTCCGCAACCTCTCCTACCTCATCACTGAGGAGGATTTAGAGACATTGTTTACTGGTTACGGTCCAACAACTGAAGTTTCTATGCCAGTAGACAGATTGACGAGAAAACCCAAGGGGTTTGCTCATGTCACATTTGTTTTTCCGGAACATGCGACGAAAGCCTACAGTGAGTTGGATGGTACTGTGTTTCATGGGAGAATGTTGCACTTGCTTCCAGGAAAAGCCAAAGCATCTATGGAAGAAGAACTTGAAAAAGGTAACAAAAAAGTTTTGTGATACCTAGCAAATTAACTACCTAGTATTCAAGATTCATGGACATCATTACTACATTCATACTAGTAGAGACGGTTGTCTCACTCCTATACTGATAACATTGACCGCAGTGAAGCCTTTTTAGACCCTGTGATTGGGGAAATCTGGTAGGCCCCCGTGATTTGAGCGACATCGATAGCGTGAAGAGTGAACTACTTTATGACCAATCTCTGACGATGGCTCAACCGCTAATTCATAGTTTACACTTGATGTGCCTGCTGGCACGCAGAATAGCTGTTATTTGACGATATTTAATGGTTTTATAGTTCATTTTATAGTTTAATTGTAAATATCTGATATAAAACAAAAGAACATCGAGCATAGCATATAAATGCAACGACGGCTCAATGGGTAAATTTAGCAGTTAGTTCATATTTTTACCACTAGTGCTGATATATGCGCTAACGATGCCCAGATACCCCAATATTTCTTATGTCGAAAAGGCTTTCACGTTCATTGGTGGAGTGAGAATACCTCTGCTATAGTGTAGTGTTATCTATATATATCTCTCTGCCGTGTAGTATGTCTAGCAAATTATATCAAATGATAATGGCTTGCTTACAAGGTTGCAATTTTGTGGAAAAGAGAAAATCTATTTTTTGCCAACAATATTGCTTGCCTTGTGCATTTTCTATGGGTCAATTAAACCGAATTGAACATTTTAAAACTAATTGTTGAAACAGAAACGCTTCTCCTTTCGCCAAAAAGTGAGCCTGGGCTCACACCAAGCCGACAAAATGAAAACGGCAACACTCGGGATAAGAGCAAAAGAGAACAGCGTTCAGTTTCTTTATTTTCGCTGATGGTGTAGACCTGCATTAATGACTACACAACACATTATCTTTTATTAAATCCTGACTTAGAGGTGGTACCTAATTAATTTTATAATATAATGTACAACTGTTTGCAGATGGACTCTCATTTAGTACTAAAAAGTATCTTAAACAGAAGTCCCAGTCTGGCTCATCACATAACTGGAACTCCCTCTTCCTTGGCCAAAATGCTGTGGCAGATGTCATTGCAAACACATATAATACAACGAAAGATAAAGTATGTGTGCCTGTCATGTCTTACTTTGGTTGCTGCCTTGTAAGAATGAGTAGTGAAGTGTACCATTGTGTGTTAATAGGTGTTGAATTCAGAAGGCAGCGAAAGTATTGCTGTCCGACTAGCTCTGGGAGAGACGCAGATCGTCACTCAAACGCGGGACTTTCTCAAGGAAAACGGAGTCCAATTAGATGCGTTCAATCAGGCTCCAAAGCAAAGGTCCAAGACTATTATATTAGTCAAGAATCTACCAGCAAAAACCGAATCAAGGGAGATATCTGAACTCTTTCAACCACATGGTGAACTTGGTCGAGTTATTCTACCACCGAGTCGAGTGACAGGTACAGTAACAGTTCAAACAAACTGATTAGGTACCTATATGGATTGTCTTGAATAAGTATACGATATTAATTTTTTTTAATTTTAGTTTAAAAAACATGGGATCATTGTATATTTGCACTAAAAAATCTGGAGGGGTCATAGATTTGAGGTAATGCAGTAACATACTCGTATTTGCAAAACTGAAATTTTGTACGTAATTACATTTAAATTTTGATTTTGTCCACAGCTATTGTAGAGTTTCTGGAAGCATCGGAAGCCAGAACTGCATTTACCAGACTGGCTTACACAAAATTCAAAAACCTACCACTTTACTTGGAGTGGGCCCCATTTGATACGTTTTCAACCCCCACGCACGATGAAAAGCTCACCACAATTCTTCCTGAAGGAAGTACCCAGGATGTATCAGCTCCTAGTACAAGTATGAATCAGGAAGCGGCTGAAAGTGATGACGAAGATCAAGAACAGCCTGAACCAGACACCATGCTTTACATCAAGAACCTCAACTTCAACACTACTGACGGGGAGTTGAAAAAGGTATGATGCCCTACGATAAAGTTGGTAACTGTGACTGGCAACGCAAGATCTAACTATTCATTATTTTCAGCAATTCAGCAAATGTGGTCCGATTCACTCCGTTTCAGTAGCAACAAAGAAAGACCCCAAAAACCCTGGTCAAATGCTGTCCATGGGCTATGGCTTTCTTCAGTTCAAAAAGAAATCGGGTGCTGAGAATGCTTTAAAAACAATGCAGCTCGCTATGGTGGATGGCCATGCTGTCGAGTTGAAACGTTCCAACCGGACTGTGCAGTACGTAGAACAGAGTCTTTACTTAATACTAGCGTTGATTGAATATTGAACTTTCTAGACTGATATTCAAAAATTACTGATTTGATTTCATGAACTCTTCACTTGTCATTGCAGGACAGATACCAAAACCTCTCGAAAGGCAACCACGATTGGAAAGCAAACTGGTTCCAAGATCTTGGTTAGGAACATTCCATTTCAGGCGAATCAACAGGAAATTACAGATCTTTTTAAGTAAGAAAGAAAAGAACCCTAACTAATTCAGAATTAGAAGACGCCAATTCATAGTTTTGAAACACCAAAAGACAAAAGTTGTACGATTCTATTCTACCAATTAGAATAAAATTGTGTTCAGCTGTTCTATTGGTTGAATAGTAAAAAAATGGAAGTGCAATACTTTTGTGAATTGGCTTCATAGTTTTGACTGAAATGCCTTAACTTGAGCAGGTTCTTATTGATGTTGAGTGATTTTCCAGGACTTTTGGTGAACTGAAAGCTGTCCGTTTACCCAAGAAAATGGCTGGTACAGGACCCCATCGTGGTTTTGCTTTCGTTGAATTTGAAACTAAACATGACTCGAAGGTAAGGTGAACTACTGCTACAAAAATATTTTAACTAAAAATTGTATTTAATTGTTTGTTTAATCGTACCAATGAGTGAGCCCCCCTCAATAATTTGCCTGAAGATGCCGAAACATTGCGATTGGCTCTTTTCAGGGCCATGGAAATTGCTTACCTATCAGAGCAAATATCGTCAAGCCAAGACTGACTCATCATAATTAATCACCTGCTTTGAAACTATCACTATTTTCATTTTGTTTTGTTTGATTCAGCGTGCATTTAAGTCACTCTGCCAGAGTACCCATTTGTACGGGCGACGTTTGGTACTCGAATGGGCATCCAAAGAGGACAATGTAGATGATCTTCGAAAGAGAACAGCTGATCACTTCTTTACAGGTAATTCACACAAAGTTATTGTTTGCTTACCACCAGCTAATTTTGCTCCTGTTTCTGGTTTCATCTTAAGTGAAGACCTGAGACCAGATTTGCCAGAGACCTTGCACAATTTCACTAAAATTAGTCATGTTAAATTAGGCATTAAAGATTTTTTTATAGCCTAAAACATATCTCTCTTTTGTATTTCAATATGTTTTCTTTTTTTTTGGTAGGATATTTTGTGTATTGTTTATATTGATTTCTTTTCTTTTTCAGCATAAGTTTTAGTTTAATTTAGTTTTATTATAAGTTGTTTATTGTTTATATGTAGTACTCCTGCTGATAAGCTTAATTTATTTTATAGCTAAGCAGGGCAAAGTACATATTATTTTGTATGTGTGTTTAATAAAAAAAAAAAAAAAAAGCATCAACTAACAGCTTCTGTTTACAGGACCATCCAATGTGAAGACTTTGAAAAAGAGCACTTTTACTGATCCAGCAGAATTGGGAAAGGAAGACCTTTAAAAGTAAGTAAAATAACGTAATTTTAATAATGTATTATTATTATTCAAGATAGTATAAAAATAAAATTACAGACATTGCACAGCATTAACCATTCTCCCTTAGAACTAGAAAATAAACATAATTGGTTTTGTGTAGTACAATACAAAATTAATAACATAAGGCTAGGAATCTAGTGAAAAAATTATAAAACGGTAACAATGATAAGTTTCGTCATCACATCACGACATAAAACCTGATGAATGTGTATGCTACTTCCAGATGATGGTCACATTGGCATCCTTCTCAATCTGATCATCGAGCTGCTGGTAACTTAAGCCGCTGGCTACGCATATCTCGTCCATTGAGCAAAGTCCTGTGAACATGCGGTAATGGGCGGGGCTTGACATCTGACTGCTCTCCGACAGCAACACTGGGTACTGCAATAAGAAGAGTATTCACATAAGATTTATCTACAAGGTCAACATTAGGTAAAAAGATATATTTCATTATTTGCACATGTAAGTGCATAGTGTATATAAAGTAGCACATATTCAATTTAAGAATGTTGTATGGAAAAGACACAATAATAAAATTGAGTGGTGAGTATACCGAAAGTCAGAATGTACCTAAAATCAATGTGTGACAGTGTGACATCAGTCTGGATGGGATACAAAATGATTACCTTAAAAGTAAAATATAAATGTGTTTGTACACGACACACAAGGAACAGACTGAACATCAATCTGTTGAAGAGTAAATAATTGTTAGTGTCTCGGCTAAAACTGTAAATATTTTGTTCTAATAGCTGATGGTGGCAGATATAGGGTTAGAGGTACCTAACCCCAACATCAAAACAGGGTAATCAGTTTCGCCTTGCCATATGCATGTTGTGTGCTTCTTGTCTTAAGTTATACATCTCGAGACGTTATACGACTCGTTAAAACTCCTTGCTTTGTCAAATTAATCACAAATTGAGTTTTGGTACAAAATGAATTTCTGTAGACTGCCTCATATTTTAAATAAACAATCGGCAATTTAAATTTATATATATTCCCAATGTACCTTAAAAATTCTACGAATTAATCCTTCCACAATTCCAAATTGCACTAGCTTGCGCTCATTTATCCGCATTGGGTGCGGATTAAACCTGATGCACAGATCTCGTACAGTTGTGCCGTGAGCCATAGAAGAATACAAGTGAAATATGTCGCGGAGCACTGGTGGCTGTCGGACTGAAATAATAACACAATTTAATTATAAAGGGGATACTACAAAACAATTTCCATAAATCAAATTTGTTCATTAAATACCTGATTTTGCTACATAATTGATGCACTTTTCCTGGAGCTCTTTTTCGTCATACAGCTTTCTCAATTTAGGTGTGGCAGCATAAACATTTGAATATTGAAAAATCGGTATTAAAATTACTACCCCATAGTAGCTGAAATAATAAGCAATTTAATTAGACACCTATTTAAATCAACTTGTGAGTTGCATTCCTTACTAATCAAGAGATTCAGATAACTTATTGTTCCAAAGTATCCACAGGCCCAAACAGTGTTTTTTCACTCACATTATCTTATGCAAAGCAATTTTTGTTCATGTGGTTGTACATTGAAATTGGTCCATTTAATGAGTATTATGGGTCTTTCTTACACTAAATTCTGTATGCACGCCTTGACTAGATTATTCTCCACATCTGCTTCTGCTGCAATCTTGGCAACATGGTTAAACCCATCAATATACGGCAAAACTTGATATGTGGTCAAGTCCCATTGCTCTGCTCTAAATATGTTCTGATCCACAATGAAGATCGGTACTTGGTAGTCCTGTACAGGTTCCGGATCGTGCGAGATTGGGACGACCTTCAAGTGTGTTGTGGTCGTGCCTTCAGTCAGTGTGCATATTTTGTGGCTATTCAATTCATGCATCACTTGCCGCAGCATGATAGGAAGTCGGGATTTATCACTGGTTTGATCTTGGTTTGATAAGAAATTTGTTTCCAATTCCATCGTTATCTGCAGAATAAGTAATTTTTCTTAATGTCTCGTATTGTATTATCCTACCGAAATTCATGTGTAACCACAATTATTATACAAACCAAGTAATCCGAGAGCTTCTTCACAACAGGTTCATACTGGGTACTTCGAGCCCATGCATCGCACACAAAACAAAGATTGAAATGGAATGCATTTCGAGCATATTTTTTGTCATTTATTCTAACTGGAAAGCCAATGATTTTTGACTCGGATAAAGTACTGAAATAAAAGTGGAATTCCTAGATTACATTTATGTTTCATAAAAATAAAAATAAAATAAAATTTGTATTATATATTTTGAAATTAAATAGGTAGACCATAGGTCGGTGGGTATACAAAAAACAATAAAAAGTGAATTGAACAAAACAGGATCGATCAAATGCAGGAGGAAAACGAATCAATATCGATTTGTTCCCACACCCCTAAGCTAAAACAAAATAACGATTATTGTTATCAGTGAATTTATTTTTCCATCTACAGCAGTGGTGTACACTCCCACTGGGCTCATTCCATTCTACTTCACCCAAAGTCGTTGCGCCTAGAATTTTGATTTTTTTTATATTTTGCACAGTTGTTCCTACATATAAGCTGATATCAAATCTCTAGTTTAAGTTCGTTTCAAGTCGGCGTACTCAAATTACGTGTAATTAAAGATGGCGCGGACGGGAAAATCAGTGTTTTTAAGCTTCCAGGAGAAATGCTGCCATTTCCATACTATTCAAGTTAACAGAACGATCTTTACGGCGTTTTGTTCATAAAAGATCGGTCTATAATTATGTTATTTACAATTTTGCTGTATATGGAACCCTTCATAATGTAATTTGCCCTCAAACTTTGACTAAAATTCTTAAATTTTTCCAATATTTGAGGCATGATTATGAATAGAAGGGAGTGATGGTTCAAACACCCAATTTTATTTTAGTTTCACCTTATATGTAAGAATAGATTTTCACACTTCAATGTTAGTTTTTATTAATTGTTTTTTACCAAAAAAAAGTCAAAACCCTAAAAAGTACCATTTTTGGTCGCATTTTCCTCAGGTGGGGGACCAGATAAAAATTTGCGCTCAACGGCAAAATAACCAGCATTACTTGATGTATAATTGCTGCTAGTTTGGACTTGTTTTTTTAACGGGTGTGGAAATGAATTTTCGCGTGCATTTCCAGGTGCGAAAATGCATTTCCGCACCCGTTAAAAAAACAAGTCCAAACTTGCAGCAATTATACATCAAGTAATGCTGGTTATTTTGCCGTTGAGCGGAAATTTTTATCTGGTCCCCCGCCTGAGGAAAATGGGACCAAAAATTGTACTTTTTAGGGTTTTGACTTTTTTTTTGTAAAAAACAATTAATAAAAACTAACAATGAAGTGTGAAAATCTATTCTAACATATAAGGTGAAACTAAAATAAAATTGGGTATTTGAACCATCACTTCCTTCTATTCATAATCATGCCTCAAATATTGGAAAAATTTAAGAATTTTAGTCAAAGTTTGAGGGCAAATTACATTATGAAGGGTTCCATATACAGCAAAATTGTAAATAACATAATTATAGACCGATCTTTTATGAACAAAACGCCGCAAAGATCGTTCTGTTAACTTGAATAGTATGGAAATGGCAGCATTTCTCCTGGAAGCTTAAAAACACCGATTTTCCCGTCCGCGCCATCTTTAATTACACGTAATTTGAGTACGCCGACTTGAAACGAACTGAAACTAGAGATTTGACATCAGCTTATATGTAGGAACAACTGTGCAAAATATAAAAAAAATCAAAATTCTAGGCGCAACGACTTTGGGTGAAGTAGAATGGAATGAGCCACTGTACACTCGTGGGCACCGCCACGGTGCCCTGCCGCAGAACAGTACGAGAAATTTGCAAAACTTAAAATAAAATATCAAATGTTCAATGAAGAATCAGTTTTATAAATCAAATCTCAAAATTACAAAATGTCTAGTTCAATTTGAACAGAAATGGTCAAAATTCCCTTCAAATTCAAATTTCCCCATTGCCAGTGCGGCCCAGACCCGCAGGTAACTGGAGAGGCCCCTTTGTTTTCCAGGACAAACAAGGTAGGTACCTATTCCAAAAAGATGTTTTTGGGCTCATTTTGGGTAGGTAATATCATTACTCCCAGGGAATAAGTGGGTAAGTCACTAAAGTGAATTGTTCAGGAGAGCGGATACAAAAAATTTTGACTTAACTCATTCTGCACGGAACCTATGTCTAACTGAGAAATAGCAGGTATGTCAGTGTCATGGCATCAATTCAAAGTTTAATATAATTGCACTATGAAATGTGTGCTTTGCATTTAGCACACTTTTAAAACACAATTATTATAAAATACAATTTATTCATGGAGTTATTTATTCAAAACTGGGAAAAAAGGAGTTAGGTAAGTTGCTGACTTGTCTGCTTGTTCCCTGTCGGCATCTGATTATTTTTAACCTGTCTGGTTACGCGCAAAACCAATTTTCAATAGGAGTAAATTGTCTGATGAATCTGGTTTTACTCTAAATGAAAAATATGAGTTCACTTTATAGGAAAAGTGACTTAACTCATTTTGACCAAAAATTGACTTGCCCGCTTATTCCCCGGGAGTAGTGATATTTGGGTTGAAACTTAACATGTCCTTTAGACCCCGAGGCCCAGTTAACAAATTGGCTGCTCACCCTTGTCGTCTGGGCTGACTAAAGGCACGTGCAAAAAAATCTTAGCTTCGTTTATAGTTCAACGTAGCACTAGCGCTTAAAGATGAACTTGGTTTATCTGTGACCTGGAGACCTATTTTCGAGATCGTTCGAGCGCTCGCATAATCGAGCGTGACGTCAAAGTGACGTCCGTCCGAAGGAAATATCATTCAATAAGCCAAATCAGTTCGTTGTTTTGTTTTGTCTGACGTCAGGCGGCCGTGAAACCGTATGATATTTTACTCGAACGATTTCGAAAATAGCCCCCCTGGAGCATGCCAAGCCCACTGGCGTCGAGCCACTTGATTGACTAGAGTCCAGTTGTTGAACTGCAAACGTAGCTTTATGTGTTATGCGACCTGAACCGAAAAAGTTTTGGGAACCACTGAGTATCTACACTTTCCTCTTTTGTAAAACAAGGGACACACTTTCAATCAAGTTAGTCTCTGCTTTTTTGATAACCGAATAGCAGAGAGGCAAGTAAGGTTACACACGTGACAGCTGACAGCCAATGAGAGAGCTTCTCTAAGCTCTCTGCTTTTACTAGACAGTGTGTCTGTGTTTTAAGATTATGGGTAAAAAAGTAAACTGTAGGGATCATGGGATGTTGCGTGAAGGTGTAAGTGTAACATACACTGTAAGAATACTTCTCTGAAGTTGAGCTTTTGGAATAATGTACACGCTTACTGCATCAAACATTTCCTTAGAAATATAGTCGTCTGGAACCTATAAAACACAATACAATAATTGTACATTGTAAGTAGGTTCATATCAGGTTTTGATGGTTCTTAATGATGGTAGCAAGATCATCATCTGAAAGTGTAGGTACACTGTACTCATAGTCATGTACTACCTACCTAGTAGTTGGATACAATTATCAAAGAGCAAAAGTTTTAAGTAGGTACATTCGTCATTGTAGCCAATGCAATGTTTTTCATAGGATAGACATCTATCATGATTAGACAATTATTGCATAGGTAGTTCCTCTGATAATCATACTCCAAATTGAATTCGATTCTACCTTGATTCGCTCATTATTTGCATTATTGTGACGAATGTTAAATTATGTTCGTTACCGGAAACTCCATTCCAATTACACCTTACACTAGATAGGTACTTGGGAATCACAATTACCCAATTTACTTTTAATAACATCAAAACACTTGCCTGGCATGTGATTTTTGGACCAGCTATGGGATGAAACTCGCACATGAATATGCATCGAATGGGACCGGCACGACCACATCCCTCAAAATATCGATCTGCAACCTCCATAAAGATTATTTTGATAGAAAGCTTCAGCAAAATAAATGTATAATTAACATTATCCTAAGATAATCGCACTTCGTGTAATGAATTGATCCACAAGGTGACTGACTGACTTGACAGCTTGACAGCAACAGAAAACCACCGCCCCCTTCTTAACAACACAGTCGATCAGCTGACTCGTTCGTTTGTAGGTTCGTTGCGTGGTTTTGGTTGTTAGAAGGCTGTGTGACTTTAGTGAGGTAAGATTTTTAAAATTTAAGGTTAAGTACGAGTTAAAAATGTCTTATTAAATTAATTCTTACCCACCATCTGTTATATGTATTATAGTAACAATATACCTATATAATATCACTTACTTTCGCATCATTATGTCTTCCATGACATTTGGTCAAAAGACGTTCACGCCCTCTGCACCTGATAAAGGAAGTTTTCCACTAGATCATGAAGGACAGTGCAAAAAAGTGATGATTCAGTACATGATTTGCATGAGTACCAACAAAAACAATAATTCTGCTTGCCGAGAAGAAGCAAAGGCATATTTAGGTTGTCGAATGGACAATGATCTGATGGCTCGTGAGAGTTGGTCGAAGTTGGGATTTTCCGAAGCCGAGATTGATCCAGTACAACCGAATGGCACCAAGCAATAAAAAAATATGACTAGCACAAGAGAAGCAGTTGCTAATGTTCAATCAGGCACTAGCTGCAATGGAACTGAAGTGACTCCTGAAACAGCAGACAAAGTTGTTAAACATATTCTAATTGGTTGCACTGGCAGTGTTGCAACCATAAAACTACCATTATTAATAGAGACATTAAATGAAAAGTGCAATGGACGTGTCAAGGTGGATATCCGAGTCATTGTCACAGAAAATGCCCAGCATTTTTACTCAACACAAGACATCCCTAAATCTGTTACCATATATCGCGATGAAGACGAGTGGAGGGCCTGGTCTGGTCGGGGAGATCCTGTGCTTCATATCGATCTCACAAAATGGGCTGATATCTTCATCATTGCACCATTAGATGCCAATACTTTAGCCAAGATGGCACAGGTATGTCACAAACTATTACGACTTACATCTGTTGCCACCAAGGAGGTTATAATAATACATGGAGGGGACATTCGCCAGGCAGAGTGTTCAAGCGGAGTAAAGCCAGTGGCTTCCTGGAATTCCACCCCTACTTTCCCGTGACTCCAGGCGGAAATTGCGTGCTATCATATAAAAAGGCCGTTAAAAATAGTTCCAGGATATTTTAATTGCACGCTACTCTAATGATTAACTTATTGAGATGCGGTTTGTTGCATTATTTATCGAGTGTTTAAGGAATGTCCTCCTGGTTTCTGGTTCTCGATACTTCAAATAGTTGAGAAGTTACAGCATTTTAAATAAAACCCTTTATACTCGTATTCAACAGCGTGTGATTTTATTCGATGTCTGTCACGCCTTCGCTCGCCTTAGTCAGCTCGGCGGGGAAAGTAGGAGGGGGGTTGCTTCAATCCTCCAATCTACGCGGCGAATGTCCGCTCCAGCAAGATAATATAGTACCTCCTTGGTTGCCAACACAAAGTGCTAATATGAAACTTGAAGTGAGTGTAATTAATGTTGTTTTTGAAGGGGCTGTGTGACAACCTGCTGACTTGCACGGCTCGTGCGTGGGACATGAGCAAACCTCTGTACTTCTGCCCGGCAATGAACACTCGTATGTGGGACCACCCAGTAACTGCATCGCACGTTGCAACGTTGACGGGTTGGGGCTACACAGAAATCCCCTGCATCTCGAAGACGTTAATGTGTGGTGACACTGGTCTTGGAGCCATGGCAGAAGTAGCCACTATTGTAGACAAAGTGAATGCTGATATTGACAAACAATGAAAGACATTTTGCATTTGGATTAGTTTACATGAAACACATAGGTATTAGATTACAAACTAGACCTACTAATCTCTACTTATTATTGGTGAGAAGAGAATATGAAAGTATAAATTAAGTACTATTTGTAATTATAAATTGTTAATAGTAATTGTGAACATAATTTCATATTTCCTAGTGCCTTTGTGACTGATTATTAATCATAGTTTAGTTAGTATAATTAAATAATTTATCATCTGAAGAAATTATGTTTATATTATGAACCAACCCATGACCCTTAACTGATAGCTGAGTTCCCATACTAAAGTCCACCAATATCTTTATCTCATCATATCAATTCTCAATCTCTTCTACTTATAAACACTCTTGACAACAATTTCTGAAATACACCTTTAAAGGTGTCATTAATATTACATGTTTATTGTTTAGGAACTTTGGACATACATTTTTCTCTCATTCACCCATTGTACAATACTCTTATTTGAAAACGTCATTTGTATCTGCATTACCATACTTGTTCGTGCATACTGGTACGGGACGTGACGTAATCCATTCGTAATGACATGAAATGCAACTTGGTTGGCGGCAAATATGATTATATTATTACTGAAAGTATTACGTCACTCTCCTTGTTCAGTGGCATTGTTGGTTTTGCACTCAACAGAAAAAACACTGGTTTTAATCATTAGGTAGTGTTAGTATGTACACGTGGACTTGTAAAAATGTTGACAAACTGTTGTACTTGTAAAAATCAATAGCAGCCTATCAACTAGTTCTTATCTCCCCGACGACATGTTATCAAGTGTGCTCGACTCTGAGCGGCGGCATGCTGGCAGGCTGGCTCTCGAATCATGTATGGAACACAGGAAGTCGTCGCAAGAATCAGGTGATGCAAACGGACGAAAGTCCCACCGACCTGTTGATTATTCCGGGCGGCAAAGACGATCGGCCGTAGGCATCACCTTTATCATCACTTCCTCGCCGACGTCCTCACAAAATCACCCTCATAGGCGCTCGTCGACATCTTCAGAATATTCTCTCTTACTTGAACACAATCACTAAATAAATCGGTATTTCTTCTGATTATAACTTATCTTGCTGATTTCGTCATTATCACACGTAATGAGGAATGTATCTTCATGGAGACCTCTTCTCGAGCCGGTGTTGGTTGGCGTGGAATGCTGAGCTGTGTCAGACGGAACTGTGTAAGATGTGGGTCACTAGCTGGTGACTGACTATCACTGTCTGTGTGGATCTCTTCTCTCTTGCGCCGTGCCAGCCAATGGCACTGAGTACGTGGATTGTGTATTGGCACAGACGTACCGCATAAAAAAATGCAACCACGTAGATAAGACATGTTCAACAACACCTGTCGATTGCTTCCGAAAGAAAATAGTTTTGAAAAATAGTCAACTATCTAGTGATATGTTCGAGTATGATAGCAATAATTCGCAAGTCAGCTTATCTTTATGAAGGATGATTGCGGTTAAAAGTCCGGACATTGTCGTTTACCACACTATTGTAGTTTAACTTGCTTGTTCTTTACGCACGCACGCACTCTTAAAACGTCATGGTATTTTATTTTTGTAAATCCTCTGAATGCAATAGACACACGATAGATGTAAGCTATAAAACGATAATAACTCAATAATATTGACCTACTTGTGAAATAGGCCTAAATAGCGTTTAAATAAATTGTATCCTCGTTTTATAACGACCTCGCGCATGTTACGACATTCATCGACATAATGTTAAACAGCATGATTAATGTCTGTTGGATCGTTTTGGAAATATAAGGTGAAACCCACAATGATGGTACCAATATAATACAGCGTCAAATTTAGGCCACACAGTTGTCACCGAATCAAATAGTACTCTTCTTTCAAAACGATGATTCATAGAACAATTATTCCTTGATTTCTTTGTGTTCAAATATTTGGAATTCAAATATATGCATCCTTTAAAGGTCAAACCACGAATTTAACCCGAGCGCATCCTGGTTCCATAAGAATGATACCTTTGTATGAATCACATTTTACCACACCTTTACCTGATGTCATCGCAACTCTTGGCAAACAGATCACATCGGTCGAGGTATCCACAAGAGATGCCGGGTTCGAGTCTCGTCCCACTGCTTGGCTACCACCACACACCACACTCGCTTGTAGACGACTGGCAAGGCGCACATTGCCGATACCTTGCCGCGACGACACTGCGCGACTTTCTAATTGCACCAATCATGGAACGTCTTCGCCTCGGAAACCAGCCAATCCCGCACTCGCAGGATTTCTCTCACGTCATCAGGCAGATGAATCCGGTAGCCTAGACTAGGTAGTCATTAATTAGGTGAACGTCCGTCCGTCGCGTATCTTGATAGAATGATTGACCAAAGCATTATGACAGCAATGGCGTTGAGAGATTAGCACGAAGAACTCTTGTTGTTCGCTCAGATGCCACGACGATAACATCTCGTCTCAACAATCAAGATCTTGCATTCCAGCGGGTAAAAGTGTCCTGCATTCGCCTAGATTGGCGTGATCCTCAGCAGTCTGCAACCCATGTTCTTTTTTATGTCTGCAACCAACTTCGCGCTCCACCGCTGTCCTGGCATCTCTGTGCGTGCTCCAGAGGTTACTGTTCTGTTCTGATTCGATGAATCTTTCAGTTGTTCAAATAGCAGAACTTTTAGCGAGACAAAGTCCAATCATATCCCAGCAGATCATATCTCAGCTGAGTCGCGTTGATCGAATTAGATTCTATACTTGGAGGTGCAAGACGACAGTTATGCGGCATGTGGTAGACTGTAGAGGTACTGTTGCATTGCAAGGTATGAGCTCCATGGGAGTGGGGACATCGACGACATTCCACACCAAGTTCATCGATCTCCTTGCAAAAGTCGTCTCTGTTCAAGTACCACGTGGATACTGACGGAGACCCTGACCTAGATCTTGGAGTCGAACCCAAGGCCGCTGGCCGGGTACATCCGTGTGCAATCTCGGCCATCCTTTGCAGAGCATGCATAGCCACTTTCACAGTACCTACCCGGCGACGTGACGTAACTACAATAGCCGGATTTTAGCTAAATATAACCAAGAGAAAACTGGGGAATTAGTGGATCATGTACTTGTTACTATAGTAGTTTTCCTATTATGGATCCAGATCCTAGGATCCGTATGAGCAGGCAGGCGTTATTGTGCGCTCTAACTGGGCTTCCAACCAGAGACTGGCGCCGTGCAGCCTCTGGCGGTGTTTTCATGCAGAACTGAAGACAATGGACCTAGAAACAGGACCACGATTCAAAGTGTTCATCAAAAACACAAACTCCAAAAACACAAATATCTTCGTCCACTTCTAATCATGACACATCGATATTGTATTTTCCTTCTGTGCGGGACTTTCTATAGGATTTACTCTAGTTTCAGCGAGCAATCGCGGACGATGTGGGAGGATCTTGTCTCGAACCGGAAGCTCTGATAAAGATTGCTCGCCGGAGATCGTGATGACTGAAGAAATTAAACAATGCTGAAGTAGGACAACAATGCTTTGGCTGGAACATCGAACACTGACATATTGTCTGCAAATACTATTAATTCCTAAGCAAGAATAATCAACTACGTTTGAACATCTAACGACTGATCATTTTGATATCTTCAAATGTCTAAGAGTCATTGACCTTTCCCCCGGACTTTGAGTTAGGTCAGTCTTCGTTTGAGGTCATTCACAACCAGACGGACTTTCAGACAGTCTGTCCAGGCAATCTCCTTCCAACCAGTGAACAGATGTGGCCCACAAATTGCTCTAGCCGGAACTAAGTGGTGGTAGGAATCATCGACCTTGCTCGAGGGGACGGAAAATGATATGAGAGCGTATGTCGGAAGTGGGAGAAATCGGATCTCACAACTGACGCAAAACGCTCATCAAAACTCACTCCAAGATTTTGAAAAAAAATATCGCCGGCCGTCTCAAAGTCGAGCTCAAAGTCATGTCGTATATTATTTATTTAGCTAACGAAGCTTATCTATTGATGATATTTTTATTTTCAACCGAATGACGAAATTTTTCAACTGTCAACTCATATCTCAACACTAATAGTAATCACTTTCGGCATGCGCGATGATCTTTGGCCATGATAAAAGTGCCTAATAGAGTGAGTGTCGCTGTTTGAGAAAGTATTGAAGTAATCCGGATGCTCCATGAAAACCTTCCACCAACCAAACGGTGGGTGACACACTTTTCATTATTCTCAAGACATGGACGTCGCTTGGACTTTGTGAGTTTAAATGATCAGAGAATTACGGGAGCAGCTGATATGCTGTGTGTACCGTTCCTATTAATATTACACGATTACTATGTTGACAGATTGTTTACAGGATTCCCAGTGGTCAAACAAATAGCATGCAAGTAATGTGATTACATTAATTATCGTAAATACTTGTAGCGCCAACAGAAAGCAAAACTTATCTGTATGACGGAATAGGATCAGGAATGTCAATATTAAAAACCGAAAATATGGATACTGATTATTAAAATAACCTGTCTTCTATTTGAGCAGTAGTTTTGAAACCCCATTTACTTACATTTATACCACCATTTACCAAATGTTTGCTTGTGAAGTGAACCCTCCGTACGCAAAGGTTATAAGCCTGTCGCTACTGTTGTTGATTACCAGCTACTAATCAAGTGTCGCTGGCATGCCTATTGTATTATTTATGTGTTTTGTTTAACATAATAATATCTTTGTATGTTCTCTATTCCATCGCTAAGGTGAAAGCTTACAGGAATTAATTATTTAATTGTAAAGTCAAGTTTACGAGTCGAGGCACAGCTATAGTTGAATGGGTTTGTAATATTTCAAGTTATTTCACACTAAGTTCTCTTGAACATCTTATACATTGGAAAACTGTCGCATAAGTTATGACACTTTATATTTCAATGTTAGCATTCCTTCTCGTTCACGTCCGTATTACACTAGCCAATTCAAATATTAAATGAAAGGTGCCGAAGACAGTACAGGAACAAATCTAGTTAAGCATCGAATTGGTTTATTGGGATAAATAAATGATAAATCAAAATTCAATGAATGTTCTCATTGGTTATGGTTCTGCCAAAGACAAGTAAAGTGAAGAATAAAGGCCGATGCACAATTGACGCAGACGGACGACGCGGACGGACGGACGACGGAGACGGATACAATGTTAAAGTCGTCGTCCGTCCGCGTCCGATTGTGAACAGTCAGAGTGAATATGTCATACCTAAACATCGTATCCGTCTCCGTCGTCCGTCCGCGTCGTCCGTCTGCGTCAATTGTGCATCGGCCTTAAGACGAACAAAATCTCTATTCGAAAATGAGCTTGTATTTGTCAAGTTTTCTAACATAAGTAAGTACTACTATACCGGGTGGCGCAAAAAAAATCCCCCTGATTGAGAGGTCACTATATCGAAACTATTATAGATAGGATTCTGAAATTTGTACACATATTAGAAAACATACCAAAATTGAATATGTGCAAGTTTAAAAAACATTACTATTGTTGGAAAAAAGTTACAGCTGTTCATATTTGGTTGTCAAAAAATTGATTAATTAAACGGAGCTCAAATAGCGCGCGTCGAGAAAACTTCCAATGGCCGGGACGCTGTTTCTTCAAAACTACGTACGATATCAAGCTGAAAATTTCAAATTATATTCAAAATAGATTAAGATCGATTGTGTAAAAATTTCAATCAATTTAAATGAATGGAACGAAAATTATGGAATCTTGAAGTTGAGCTTGAAAACAGAATAGTGGGGAAAGAATCACTTTTATAACATGTGTAATAATAGTTTAGAAATAATCTTCATTTTCTGATTTTACGCTCAACTTCAAGGTTCCATAATTTTCGTTCCATTCATTCAAATTGACTGAAATTTTTACACAATAGGCAGCGTGTTTAGACAACAGATGGCACTGCAAAAGTACAGACAGAGCCACCTAATCTGTGGGAAGGAAGCTTACCTTTTGGCAAGGCGTCCAAGTCGCTGCAGTTATGTGTTATGTTGCTGCACATATTACGCATTATCAATTCTTAAAATTTACACAAGTTTATCTAATGATTATTCGCCTACAAAATATTAACAACAAAGTGTTCACAATTTCACTAAATCTGATCACAATATTAATTTGCGCGACTAAGTTCTGATTCCGAAATATTTTGAGTACATTTGTTGACATCTGATCGGTTGCTAGGTCACGGCCAATGAGAAATAAAACAGTTGACGATCTTCCCACAAATGTTGCTAATTTCTCTCACTCGTGGCGAACACTCGGTGCCTATCGATCTTAATTTATCTTGAATATAATTTGAAATGTTCAGCTTGATATCGTACGTAGTTTTGAAGAAACAGCGTCCCGGCCATCGGAAGTTTTCTCGACGCGCGCTATTTGAGCTCCGTATAATCAATTTTTTGACAACCAAATTTGAACAGCTGTAACTTTTTTCCAACAATAGTAATGTTTTTTAAACTTGCACATATTCAATTTTGGCATGTTTTCTAATATGTGTACAAATTTCAGAACCCTATCTATAATAGTTTCGATATAGTGACCTCTCAATCAGGGGGATTTTTTTTTGCGCCACCCGGTATAAATATAATAGTTGATGCAACCTATTTACATGTTGAAACTTGAAATAGTAGAACATTGCTGAAAATTCTTACTTACACATCTATGAAGATGATCATCACACAGTCAACTTGGCAGGAACAAGGGTCGATTTCTTTATCTTCGAATATCTAAATATATCCTGTCGAATTTTATTGAAGCTTTAAATACAATAACATTAAACTTTATGATTTAACGTTCATAAAACCTGTCCATCATTTCGTGTTGGCATTCATCATACCAAAGCCAAGTCTGCTCACGTCCTCGACTCCGTACAACCGGGTAAACCCATGCATTGAACTCACTGCTTTCTCTTTCTCATCGTTCACACCAAATATGCGACAACCACACAGAATCATTACTGCAGTGAGGGCGTTTAGTTAGGGAAGATACCAACTCGGTTGGCGAAATTATTGACGAGTAAATACGGAGTTGAAGGCGAGAATAAGGTGTCTTATCAGTTTTGTATTGTTCCGAAGTTCCCAGCCCAGAAGTACAGCCCAGAACAATAACTTCACTTTCTTACGTAGGTTTGATGACATAATCAAGGCGATGACGCGTACGATGAATCGATTATGGTTTTCTCATTGAGTAATAATCGACATCATTCTTCAGTATTTACTAGGTACTAAGAAAATTATGATATTCGTGCCCTACTCCCCGTCCTAACACAGTCGTACTGAATGCAAGTTTCACATTCATGCGCTTTTTAATAAATCATATGTTAGAATCCCCCAAAATTACAATGGATCCATAAATTACATAGCATTATTCACATGGGCACAGACTTGCGTTTTCAAAAAAGCAATTTTTCTCGACCAATCTTATCAATTTCTTACTACGCTAAAAAACAAATTTTAATTTGTCCCAAACTAACATATTTTTCTAGATGGGAGATATTTACAAAAATTTGTGTTATATCTACCCGTTTTTTAACCTATTGCCATTATAAAAATTACCATGCTTTATTTTTAAATGTGCATTACAATAATGAAGTCATGATTAGCCTGGTAAGACATAATATAGGTAGCCAATGTTGCATAATAATTGTATTTAATACTTTTGAATCCCACCCCAGAAGAAGAGGATTAGGATATTGTACGATCTCAGTTTTACTTCTTACACATGTTTCCATGATTGAATAATTGACACCAATGTAAGTTATTAAAGGTCTGCTTCATTCAAGCTGTCTCCAAGCGCAAGACCCGCAGCTTGCACTGGTCAGCCAGAACGCAGGCAGCTTCGTTGGTTCCGCCGCAATATCGCGATGAGGAGAATACTGTGATCAGCCGGCCTTTCTGTTGCACCTGTGCAGAGAGATTGCAGCCATTACACCTCGAATACCAAGCAGAAGCCATTAGGATATTTCTCTTTTTATTTATGAAAATTACTTCCTAGCTGCTATAGTTTGATTAAAAAATGTCCCATTACACTTATTGACGTCCTTGCAGTTTGCCTTCCTGTGGCGGCGCTACAGGGGGCAGTTACCCCCCTAATAGTGGCTTGCCCTCCGGTTGCCCCCCCCCCCCCTCAATTCAGAATGTTATCATAGCACGTATACAGAATATAACGTTTCTAGACCCATATTCAATTTCAGACGTATTAAAATTTGATTTCTTAATATTTAAGCCCCCCCCCTCCCCCCCCCCCCCAACTTATATCCTCTGCTCTGCCAACGAGAAATTTTCCTAGAGTCGCCACTGGCGCCTGCGTGTTTTTCACATGGGTCACCGAGCCAAATACAACGTTTTGACAGGATTGTAACAAAACGCAATGCCTAGAGGGCCAACCACTGATATGTGGGACCAACACGAGGTCTCTTTAATACTCGGGGGGGGGGGGGGGGGGGGCAACACGAGAAGGTAGTGATTCACTCATTCATGTTTTCAAATTTTGAGCGACACTTACTGGGTATAACATTTAAATTTAAATTGTGGCTTTCAGGAACATCAAGCAAAAGAATTACGTCATGACATGTTGCCATGACGTGTCATGAGTACAGCACAAATTAAATCTAATATTTTGTGAATATTTTTAGTAAATGTCCACATGGTGCAGCATGGTGGAGAAATCAAAAGAGAGAATTACTCGCCCTGGAAATTCACAAAATAACAACATGGAACATGGAAAATTTAATAATATTTGATATTTCGGTAAAAGTTTAAAATTAAGAATTCTTCTTCTTCCCAATAGCTGTATATGTCATTGTTCTTGCCATAAATCAACCCATTCTGGAGGTAAGGGATTAGGTTATGAGGATAAGGGAATTTATGGGGTAAGGGAGTAATTTCTCATGAGTGATGAGTATGAAGTAAGGGATCGCTCTGAAATGCATAGAAAGGGAACTAAAAGAACGGACGGTGAGCTTGCTTGGACATTTCAAACTAATGGCGAAGAAACTTGCCCCAAGGCTAAGTATCGGGGTCCTAAATCTTATTCTTACAGTTTGCAAAACAGCTGTACATGTTCCGAGAAAACGTCGGATTCAGTAAATTGTTTTGAACCAGACATATTTCCGTTGGCAATATTACGACTTTTTTCTAAAACGTTCGCGGAATATGACCTTGTTTGAAAAGTAGTCCCTGTTATGAGGACTCACAAAATAACACAGAAACGAAATATTTTGCATTCTACTTTTTAAATTCACCTAATATATTTCTAAATTATATTGATGAATCTGAACGAAGGATATGCCCAAGCTACAAGTGCCAAGTGGATAATGCCAATGGGAGTCCACAGGGGAGGGCGTTATGTGAAAAATATAGGAAAATACATGAAACAATAGAAAGGTGTAATAATCTGAGAGCGCAGGCAGGTTACTTTGATTTTTGGTTACACGTTGATGCTACATTTTTGCATATTGCTCGAATTGAACGTAGATCTAATTTAAGATATTTACTCACTAGAATGTCCGTGTCTGCGGCCCCTACCCGCATGTGCTGAAGGGACCCCTCCTAGTCCCCCCCCCCCCCCACCCCCCGGCATAATTTCCGCGGACGCCCATTGATATAACAGTGACTACGAGAGTAAAACAGGATCATCATGACACACACCTGGAATCCGATCTGCGCCACCTCATGAGCTCGAATAACTTGAGACAGTCCGTTGATCTTCAGGAACCTCTCCATGGCGTCGGCGCTGAACATGTGCGCCGTGCCGCGTCGCGTGTTGACGGCGAACCCGTCGTTGGCCGCCAACTCCATGGCGAGGATGTCGGTCGGCTTGGTCTGTCTGATGGGGTCGTTCCACATGATCTCCCACGCCAGCGCGCTCTGCTCGTCGGGACGGAACAGCGGACTCGGGACCATGTTGATGGCGGCGATCGTCGGACACAGCCATGGGGGCGGGATGCCGCCGTGGCAGCAGAACACCTGTAGCATGGCAGTAAGGAGTCAGGGTGGCAGCAGAACACCTGTAGCGTGGCAGTAAGGAGTCAGGGTGGCAGCAGAACACCTGTAGCGTGGCAGTAAGGAGTCAGGGTGGCAGCAGAACACCTGTAGCGTGGCAGTAAGGAGTCAGGGTGGCAGCAGAACACCTGTAGCGTGGCAGTAAGGAGTCAGGGTGGCACAGAACACCTGTAGCGTGGCAGTAAGGAGTCAGGGTGGCAGCAGAACACCTGTAGCGTGGCAGTAAGGAGTCAGGGTGGCAGCAGAACACCTGTAGCGTGGCAGTAAGGAGTCAGGGTGGCAGCAGGACACCTGTTGCGTGGCAGTAAGGAGGCAGGGTGGCAGCAGGACACCTGTAGCGTGGCAGTAAGGAGTCAGGGTGGCAGCAGGACACCTGTTGCGTGGCAGTAAGGAGTCAGGGTGGCAGCAGGACACCTGTAGCGTGGCAGTAATGAGTCAGGGTGGCAGCAGGACACCTGTAGCGTGGCAGTAAGGAGGCAGGGTGGCAGCAGGACACGTGTAGCGTGGAGTAAGGAGTCAGGGTGGCAGCAGGACACATGTAGCGTGGCAGTAAGGAGTCAGGGTGGCAGCAGGACACCTGTTGCGTGGCAGTAATGAGTCAGGGTGGCAGCAGGACACCTGTAGCGTGGCAGTAATGAGTCAGGGTGGCAGCAGGACACGTGTAGCGTGGCAGTAAGGAGGCAGGGTGGCAGCAGGACACATGTAGCGTGGCAGTAATGAGTCAGGGTGGCAGCAGGACACATGTAGCGTGGCAGTAATGAGTCAGGGTGACAGCAGGACACATGTAGCGTGGCAGTAAGGAGTCAGGGTGACAGCAGGACACATGTAGCGTGGCAGTAAGGAGTCAGGGTGGCAGTAGGACACGTGTAGCGTGGAGTAAGGAGTCAGGGTGGCAGCAGGACACATGTTGCGTGGCAGTAAGGAGTCAGGGTGGCAGCAGGACACATGTAGCGTGGCAGTAAGGAGTCAGGGCAGGGTAGCAGCAGAACACCTGTTGCGTGGCAGTAAGGAGGCAGGGTGGCAGCAGGATACCTGTAGCGTGGAGCCATCTTCATGACGGACACTCCCATGTGGGAGCAGAAGGTAACCGAGCAAGGAGTGGCCAGGAGAATCTCACCTTGTTGTCGATGGTCGCTGCTATCGGTAGCAAGTCGAACACGTCATTCGTCGCCTCCCACACGTCATTGCCCAGCTTCTCCCCGAACTTGTGGACGCACTCGCTGAAACCAAACCGTATCACATAATTTCTTGAGTTGTCCTCGCTGGAATGTTTTTTATTTGATATCAGTTAAATACTATGACCCGGGAATCATAGTTATCCTTCATTTGGTATTGTAAAGAATGAATTGCATGTGAAATCTGAACGGAATATTATGGCGGAGGGTACTAGTTGTCGACGTGTCATTAAACCATTATTAATTTTATAATTAATTTTATAAATGAAATCTATGTTGGGCTTGTGGACAGCCCTTGACTCTTACGTGTAGTACGTGAACATCTTCTGCACCTCCCTGACCTCGTGGTTGCCGCGCAAGAGCTTCACCTTGCTGGGACTCTGTATCTTGTGCGCGAGGAGGTAGGCGATGACCTCCACGCCGTGGGGTCCGCGATCAACGTAATCGCCGAGGAAGAGCAGCGTCGCCGGCGTCAGAGAGGGGCCCAGGGACCACAACACCTTCTCGAAGTACAGCAAATCAGGCAAGTTGCCGTGAAAGTCTCCTGCGGTGCAAAGAATAAAATGTTATAGTAGGTACTGATCTAACTAAGCAAAGTTTAGCTAGCACGGGAATAATTTTTTTCCTAAAGGAATTCAGCAAAGTTGTTTTTATACTATTTCATCAACATGTTACATTTTATATACTGTTTTTGCAGAGCGCAATAAAATACTAGTTTGATTTAATTATTTAACAGAACGTTTCCCACAAATTACACACCCTTCTTTGAAGGGATGACGGAGATGCAAAATAAATATGCCGTCTTCAAAAAAAGTCATTTTTATGTTAGGTACAGATTTTAGATTTTAATTATCCGTCCTCTAAACTTAATTTGAAGTATAAATATCTTCCCTCTCACAGCGTGGATAGAAAACTGATTCTGTCTGCTATTTACATAGGAAATATGACTATAGTCGTCCCTGTTCTTCTACAATCCATGCAAATTGAAGATGGCTTGTTTTGCATCTAACCCCTCATAAATGTCAAGAACGAATAAAAGAAGAACAGGTACCCATAACGTAAGTAGGAGATTTGACATCTAAAAGCCTCGGTTCGTCTTTTAGAATGTGTTTCGCCAGCGTGCAGACTTTGATGAGACATCTTGCAAAGCCATCGGTGTCGACCGTCCCCCAAGTGAACGCTTCCTTGTTCTTCTTTGCGCCGAGCTTTTGCACCGCCGACACCGCCTGGGCGAAGTACTTCAGTCCCACCAGGATCTCGTTGGCAGGAGACAACTGATCGAATATCTCCACAGACGTCACGCGCGTGGTCCTCAACTTCTCGCCAGCAGTCGTTGACTTTGACACGGCAGCTGTGGATGATGATTGTGTTGTGTTGTGACACAAATTCAGGTGCGAGGGCGGTTGATCGTTTTGACTCCTTGGAAAATATGCTTATTACTCCAACGGAATGAATATTCTAGATTTTAAGAGTAGGGGAGGCAGGGGGTATTTCTTTCACCCATGATCGTACGGTCATGGAAATATATTCGGTAAACGTTTCTTACATCCCCCCCCCCCCCCCCCACCACATTCAAACAACTTTGCCAATGTTACGGGTCGAGGGAGAGGAGCCTTTACTAACGTAAATGCATGGAAAGGGAGAAGGAGCGTTTACCGAATATATTTCCATGGCTCTCGGACAGTTTATTCTAATCACTTTTTAACCTAACTTTTGAACTTTTGAGTGCCAAATTTGATTTTTATATGTGAGTATAAATTCGAAAAGACACTGTTGAACTCCAAAAGATATCTACCCCCAAAACCTCATTGTGCCCGGGGGGATCATGTTGTATGAATTGCTATTCCAAATATTTTGGTCAAAAGATAGATGCCAAAAAAATGTGCATCTATCATTTCGCCTACCAAAAGTTTCAACCCATTATCAGAGCCTGCACAGATTTCATCCCCAATGTTTTGGGACTTTATCAGATTTTGAACATTAATATTGTTGAATATCTTTGGAATCATCTCTTACTTTCAAGTTCGTAGACTTTGTCTACGTCAGCAACAGCCCCGCTCTTGTTGATTGTGATGCAGTGGATCGCCAGTTCGTAGCCTGCTTGAACATTCCTCATCACCGGCCCAACGCCTTGCTTCGTTGGCGTCGTCACGCGTTGTTGAGGAACTGAAAATACCTCACAATCCACAGGTCTCTCAACAAGTTAGATAATAGAGTATGGTATAAGCTTTTTTGTTACCGTTTACATTTTCAAAGTTTGCAGAAAGTTATCACAAAAAGTCAGAAAGACACTAGCCTTTCATTAAAATTAAGATGTTTCAAGCAAAAGGGTATATAGCGTGAATTCGATATCAAATTGTTTCCAGTTAGCTGAAAATCGAGTCTCTTTCATAATGAATGAACGTCAATCGCTGTCTCAAGAAGCGTCTGTGTGATTCCACTTGAAGCACAACGCTTTTGTGTTTTTCTGTCACTTCAACCCTTGAAAATAAACCCGTTTGACCTACCAACTAAAACTTTGCATTGGGACCAATATTTTAGGTAATTTTAAATATGTTTAGCCTAATCTGTCGTTATATTAACAAACGCATGAATTCCCAATACGACGGCTCACTTATCAACGCGTTCAGAGCGTTTTCCTAGTCGTAGTTTAATGCGATAATTCATTCATTCATTCATCATGTAATAAGTATATCTATGAGTGACGCTAAATGAAACGGTATGTCCTGATACCTTTTTGATCATTCGTTGGAAGGCTTGCTGTTTTCTTCAGCTCGGGAGTCCTGAAATGGATGAAGAACAACTTGATCGCTTTACGTCATGGTGAAACTAGAATTATAAAACGAGCTGCATTCATTCGTTATTATATAGACATTTTAGTCTTGAACCATATTCATCTACCGTCGATTATTAACAGTGTTTGGTAAACTACACCAAAGTTGGTAAAAGCAATTCTGCAAACCACACGGTCCATTATTTGTACAAATATAAATTTCAAAACGAATAAAACACTTGGTTTCTCAAGTAATGGCTAAAGTGACTTTACCTGTGGCTTCTAATCCTTTTCTGAAAAGCCAAAATATTCTATTTCCCGTTCTATTTCTCTGCATAAACATTACAATGTGAGCATTGAGATTTACTTCTTTGGTTCGTCGAAGAAGGTCCTCACGCTGGCTACAGAGCGCATGAGCAGAGCTGCGCCTCGGATCTGCGTGTCCCCAGCAGCTTTCAGATACACGCTCATTGTCATCGGCGCATCTGCCTTCACGCCAATCGCTCTGCAAGAAAGAGGACACATCATCTCCACTACAAGACGAGGAGAAGAGCAAAGAAACACTCGCATTAATTGGGTTATTTATACTATTTAACGTCTTTTTAGTTTTCAAAAGTCCAATCCGAGTCCGATAAACTCAATGGCTGAGCATTTTTACTTCAAAATAGACTGTGAACAACTTCAAACTTGATGACTAGTAAACCTTACTTGTTGATCTTATTTGCTTCTTAGGGAACCTTTAAAATGACATTATAAAAAAATTATGAAAGTAACTTGGTATTTAGATTCGTCTAATGTCGTAGTACCTATACATTATACAGATAGAAACTATAACCTCTACAAAATAGAACATTATAAGTTTAACCAATCTAAACCAAATTTTGAATAGTAACCCTTCAGGAACCTGCGCACATCGGAGGCTACTTACCCTCTCCAGCCACCGCCCTACCCACTCACCAGCTCCTCGGTCAACCCAGGCTAGTCAACTGGTAATTTTATATTAGAAACTACTACTATTATGATTGAAATGTTGTCATGAAGTCACCTGGCCTGTTCCTCGACATCCTTGACCACCGCCGTCGGATCGAGCGGCTCGTTCTTGGTCTTCCTGACCGCCGTGACGAGCTCCTTCACCTCGGCATACTGAATGATGCCGTCGTTGTCCTTGTCGTAGTAGCGGAAGATGTAGCGGGAGCGCAGCTCTGCAGGAGCGCCTCCGTGCGGGGTGATCGGCTCCACGGCTGCCAGGAAACAGAGGAGGTCTCGGAACGACAGACAGCCCCGGTTGAACACGTCTGCAGCTCTGGATGACAACACCAAGTCGAATGTCACAAACACACTGAAGAAACATCATTGACTTAAATAAGGCTTGTGCGAGGAAAACATATCTGATTCTGAACACGAAATGAGCAACTATTGAGTTGTAAGATTGACCTGAAAGATCTTGAAATTACAAAACCAATGATGATTCGTCTAACTCAAAATATCACAATGAACTGAGCATGTTTTATTATTATAATAAAACGACAAGTTGTTGCAGACTGAATGGTGGTATGAGATGCGAGTGTCTTGATTCCAGTGTACCTGCGAATTATCTAAAGAGTCATAAAGAACTCACCTAAATGCGTTTTGAATCTCCACTTTAGGCCATTTGATCTTCGTGAAGATGGCTATAAATCCTTCTCGACCCAAAAACATCAATGGAAACGAGCGGCAGAGATATTCCTTGTAAAACTCAACTTGATCTGTCGACAGGGAATTGCATATTACTCACACCTTTAAATACTCTCCCTTGACAATTACTTGCTAGGTCAAAAGATTTCCGACATAATTATGGCTTCTGAAGTACAAAATAACACTTTCACTTATACAATTCAAATTGGATAATTTCAATCAAGTCACTAATTTCAGAGTTTCGCTCAAAACGCTATTCACTGGATATATGGGTGGGGAATTTGGCACATCCACCTAACTATTCTGTAACATGTTTTGCCGTTAAAATGTTCTCTAGGAAAGAACTTACCTACATCTGCCACCAAATGTAGTGAAATTGTGTTTGTTAATAGCGCTAGCAAGAGCAACTAGGACTGAACTCTTCCCTAGTAGCTAGGAAGTCGGAGGTAGGGTTACTTATTAATGTGTATAAATTAAGTAAAGAGTTTGATAAGTTAGCATAAGTTAGCGTTAAAATGTTCTCTAGGAAATAACCTACATCTGCCACCAAATGTAGTGAGATCGTATTTGATAATAGCACTAGCAACTAGGACCGAACTCTTCCCTAGTAGCTAGGAAGTCGGAGGTAGGGTTACTTATTAATTTGTATAAATTAAGTAAAGAGTTTGATAAGTTTGCATAAGTTAGCGTTAAAATGTTCTCTAGGAAATAACCTACATCTGCCACCAAATGTAGTGAGATCGTATTTGTTAATAGCACTAGCAACTAGGACCGAACTCTTCCCTAGTAGCTAGGGCTAGTAGCTAGGAGCTAGGGCCTAGTAGCTAGTACCTAGTACCTACTTCCCTAGAAGTCGGAGGTAGGGTTACTTATTAATTTGTATAAATTCAGTAAAGAGTTTGATAAGTTTGCATAAGTTAGCGTTAAAATGTTCTCTAGGAAATAACCTACATCTGCCACCAAATGTAGTGAGATCGTATTTGTTAATAGCGCTAGCAACTAGGACCGAACTCTTTACTAGTAGCAGGTTTACTTATTAATTTTTATAAATTAAAGAGTTTGATTAGTTAGCAGAATATTGCTGTGAATATTATTACCTGCTTTTGAGAAACCTGCTGAAGCTATTAATTGCTCGTGGGGTGGTAACGATATAGGTGGCGTTGCCTTATCAATTGGTAACAGCAGATGCTCTTCAAGGACTTCATTAAGGATGTGCAAAGGATGTAAACCAATTGTTTCATTCCACTTTCCTACGGGCATAGATGACGATTTTTCTTTGCCGTAATTTGGAATGAAAATTTGTCCCTTTATAGCGAAAAACAAGTCCATAACTTCCGTTGTTTTGAAAACTTCGTAATTAGTTAGCCGTTTGAGTTCGTTTTCTGTTATCCAATTCATCTTATAACGTTTCTGATGGAGAGATATGTACGGTCATTACCAGGCTCTGTGCTGAACTCTTGTACACGTATGAAGAATACAAATACCGGGTGCGTACCTTGTACTCAGTTGTCACTTTACATTTTTGTTTTACTTCCATTTCAATGGCGACTGAGAATATGACATGATACAGTGGCGGTAATCCATCCGTGTTCCATATCTTATACACTTTTGAGATATATTCGTTGACAGCATCAATCATAAATATCTGTACAAAAAAAGAGCTAGTTACTAAAATTATAACACTTTGGGCGCGTGAGATACAACTCGTGGACTCGCGATCTTCTGTCAAATACTAGGTAAATTCAGACAGACCTCATTACGTAACTATTTTATACTAAGGTGCAAAAGTAAGCATAAAACTGGGATTTCAAAGCTAATCCGTTGTGAGTGGGTACCTACTGCCATTTGTCTAGGATTAGCTTATCATTGGACGACTTCTTGAGCTGTGACGAAAATGTTTCCTAAATTTGGGGTAGGTACATAATAAGTACATAAAAGTACATCAAAGTAAAGTACAAATAAAAAATTAAAATTGTTATTCCTATTTCCTTATTCTTTATTTGTTTATTTGTTTTATAAATCGTTATTCTTAATCGATTAACGTGTTTAAATCGAAATTCTTTAGATTATTGAAAAATAAAATGAAACTGGTTTGATTTTCCAATATGTTACATTCAGATTGAGTGAACAATTCAGTTTAACAATTTCATTGTACCTATACACTCGTCAGAAAATAAAACTATTAATAAAATTTAATGACTGATAGTGAGGTTCTTTGAAAATTCATCCATAATAATTATCAATGAAATCAAAGCTCACATATTAGAACTAGATGACATCATATTCTTT
The DNA here is from genome assembly GCA_934045905.1 of Leuctra nigra. Lineage (NCBI taxonomy): Eukaryota > Metazoa > Arthropoda > Insecta > Plecoptera > Leuctridae > Leuctra > Leuctra nigra. The sequence goes on along the minus strand of OW203761.1, from coordinate 32,932,927 downwards.
TTCTTTTTCTTTATCTGCTATTCCAGTGTTATTTATGTATTTCATTGTTATATCTATGTATTTAACATTGTATTTTAATGTGTTTTTGACAATGAATGTATATTCAACTATGTATTTTATGTATTTATGTACCTATATTTTAATAGCAGAACTGCTAAAAAATAAATCTATCTATCATATCATCAAGTTATCATAGACTATTGTGTTATCAATTAATTTCATGATTTCAGACAATCCTACCTGTGTCAAATCCTACCAGTAGGTACCTGTGGTACCTACTTCAAATACCGTTTTATGTTTTGTGGAGTGTTTTGTAATTGTACCTAATGACTAATTAGTAAAGGTTCCTAATCAGTAATCACCCAGTGCGTCGCAGGTTTTGAAATTAGCTAATAAAATGGCTAAGCCACGGCCTATAGCAGGACCTGTTGCCGAACCTTGTTTCTGTACAGCCACTGTCATGTCAGGTCTTGTAAAACATTCGACCATCACGAAAACGTCGCTACTGTTGTAATAGCACCTCACTACGACTTTGTTGTAGTTGCAGAAATTATCGAACAATCGGCACAAAGAAAATTAAATTAGAAGTATGACATATTTTTTCTTGATATTTTACCTCTCGCAGCATTCTGCGTGCCGTAAATCGCCAACTTTTCCCAAGCACAGGTGAGGATGGTATCCAAAGTTCCTGTGAATTAGTTTCTGCAGTCAACAAGTACGATTCGTCCTTACTACAGTATACCATCACAGACACAACATCACACAACTCTGAAAATGATTTAAACATATTAAAATCTTCTTGGTGTATGCAGGCTAGATGATGTATTTATTTTATCTTATAATAAATAGTAAAAAAATATTTTATTTTTTACCATTTGAATCTACTGTACCTGCTTGTACAGTCCAAGAGGCAGTGAAGTGAATACGCATGCGCACTCAGCTCAGAGCTCAACAAGAAACAGCTGTTCCGTCATCCGTCCGTGAATGGCGCGTGGTTTTAGAGTGTCAAATATTGTAACATTTATTTCATGAAATGAAGTGTGGTGTTTGTGAAGCTCACGATCATAAATATAAATGTCCAGATTGTCGGATTCCTTAGTAAGTCGTATATATACATTGGTAATAATCTAATTTTTATGGGAAGATGTGTCAGTAACGATTCTCATGTAGAAAGTTCATGAACCTAACCTCTAACTTTTAAAAGTTGGTCGGATTTCCAGCTGCTAGAGTCGAATATTTTGTTATCTTACCACATAAATATGACAATGTGTATGTATTAATAATCTTACTTAACCATACAGAAAATGGATTATTGTTTGTGCAATTGGAAACCTAAAATTTCTGCAAATGTTGGTCAGCAACAGGTGTCGGAGGTCCATTCGTTGCCCTGCTTGGAAGCAGAACTGTAGGTTCCAAGCAGATTGTATTTGTTGACGTAGGTCGTAGGTACAGTTCAAAGTATTGGCTTGGAGCAGGTTCGAGCCAAGGAGGTTCAAGCAACCCAGCAAACAAATCTGTGGTGTGATGAGACATAAGTTGCTATGTACCTACCTACTATCAGTTTGTTGTCCAATGTTCAATTAATGTAACTGAATGGTGCGAGGAGTTGCTATGCTATAAATCGACATAACAGGGAATGTCACTGATTTAGAAATAGGGTCTTATTGAGATTTCTTAGGTACTACTTGAATTGTTGCAGAGAAGTAGGTACTGGTAACAAAAAATTTAATGTTTACGTAGGTACTGCAAGGACATAAACTTGTCAAATTAAAAAATAATGGCACCCAATTGACATACAGAGCGAAGGCTGTGCCTAGCCAAACCCTAAAGCAATGCGCTATTTGACAAACTTATTTCTTGGTACCTAAGTTCTTATCTAGTAGATACCTAGTACGTATTATCGACATAATTTTTTTTTTACTTCTTACAGTTGCTCGCTGGTTTGTTGGAAAGAGCACAAGAAGACACCATGTAAACCTCCAACAAATCAAGAAGAGGATGTGCAGCCAGTTGTAATGAACGATGCACTCAAGAGAAGAGAATACTTGTATCCTACAGAGGACACTGTACCAATTGACAAACTAAAATTACTAGGTAAGCTGGGCCATATTTCATTCGTTCAACATAGGTATTAATTTTTCAAAATTATATAATGTATCTTTTCTTCAAATGTTAATGAGAGTTATTTTCATTAGATGATAGCAAAGGTTTGCAACACGTATTGGAAAATCCACACGTACGTGACATACTGCGTATGGTCGATTCATCTCCAAATCCACGTGCAGCTATACATGCCGCTATGCTGGAACCAATATTTGTTGAGTTTGCCGACGAGTGCTTCAAGATAGTGTCTCCACAAGATAAGGAACCTCCACCTGTATGATAGGTACTGAAACACTTGTTTCGTTTGGAAACTTATTGTACTTGATTTCTATGGCATTGATCAGCCAGGTGTTCTTGAGCTCTGATCATGTTTAATACAAGATTTGTCATTTTTACGTTCAGTTGTGAATGGTTTTGATTGGCAGAAAATGCATGAAAAAAATTATCTGCTACAATTGTATCTTCTATTCTCATGAGCAGAGTAATGGCATTGATCAGCCAGGTGTTCTTGAGCTCTGATCATGTTTAATACAAGATTTGTCATTTTTACGTTCAGTTGTGAATGGTTTTGATTGGCAGAAAATGCATGAAAAAAATTATCTGCTACAATTGTATCTTCTATTCTCATGAGCAGAGTATTAGAATCTAATTATAAATTTATATTGTACTTGTTGAGATCAACTTTAAAGCTACAACTCGGCTCTTGTCTTCTTACTAAGAGCAATATAATTATAAATATCTTTCGGCATTTCAACATTATCCAGTTCTTCTGCCAAAGCAAAGTTACGTCTTCGAACATGAAATGCGGATGCTTTTGGCTGTCGAGATCGTGTAAACAGCCCTTTCTTGTTACCACCAACTCTCGTGTATGCTGAAAATGGCATATTTATTGTAGTAAGTAAAGTCACTAGTTAAACACATTTTTATTCTTGATGAGTGTCCACTGCCACAGACTAAGAATCATAAAATGCTTTACGCTAACATTACATACATACCTTGTTCTGTCTTAAAATCAGCGAAATTCCATATCATTTCCCCAATGAAGTATCCTTTTTTTCGTAGATTGTCAAATGATTTAAAATGTTCTGAGAGCAATTCTATTTGGTACTCTTCAGACCACACATATTCCGGTAGCTGTTCAACATAATTTCAACATTATTAGTAACCTCGCACGTACTACCTAGGTACTAATTTATTTATAACTTGAGATTGCAAGACATTATTACCAGATGCAGTCCTTCCATTGTATCAGCTCCATATTCCATGACCATAACTGGTTTATTGTACTTTCTTCTCCAATTTTCTGCTTCTTCTTCTATTTTAATACGTATTGTGTCAGTTCGACCCGGGTTTGTGTACCAACCATTATATCTGTTGAAGCCAATCACATCCATATATTGGCCCTGTGAAGATAATAATAAACTCAAACAAGGCGTTTTTTAATGAATTATTTTCAGTTTTGATTCAATTATTTTTCTTCTTACCACTTTGTCTTCACTGTAAGATCTAGCCAGTGCTGATGTGACAGGCCGTGATGAGTCGAAACTCTTGACATGTGCAACTACCGATCTGAAACATAATTTTGGTATTAAACCTTTAATACAAAATCTTGAACCGACATGAAACTTTGACCACAAATTTGTGAAAAATCATGCTAATTTAACTGAGTGACAACTACACGCTGTCAAACCACAGGTGGTAAGAACTACTTCTTTAAAATTTTATTAAAGTTTTAGGTTCACTATTTTTCTAATTTAAAACCTGTAATATTGCAACTGAAAGGAAAAGTTTGGTACCGAAAGTAGGGGTCGGCGGCAGCCAACTGGGTCCTGGCTTCGTTGGCAACCGACCACATTATCACACTTGGTCGATTCTTGTCTCGTTTAATTAACTGCCGCAGGGATTCTATGTGCTTATGTAGAAGTGTCTCATTGTACATCCTGCAAACACATCATTAGTTAGTCTCATTGTTCCTCATACATTTATTATTTAGTTTGGGTACTTCTCAGACTTACTCTGTGTTGACACTTGGGCATTCGTCGATGATCATGATGCCTTCTTTGTCTGCAAAGTCCATGATCTCTTCAGCATATGGATAGTGAGACGTTCGATATGAATTCGCTCCAATCCACTTAATAAGATTATGATCTCTCACAACAAGTGGATAATCTAACCCTTTTCCTCTGATCTGCAGAAAAACACAATCGTGTGAAAATTAATATTGTTCTAATGTGGAAGTTGTTTTCATAGCTTGGCTCAACTAATTAAGATTTTTCCTTACATCTGAATCTTCGTGGCGCCCGAAACCTCTCATGTATATCGGCCGTCCATTTATGAGGACACTGCTGTTGGACCATTGCACTTTTCGGATCCCCACTGGTAGTCTGTAAATATCCTCCTTCGACCATTTTGTCGCGGAGAGGCGGACCTATATGGAATTGTAACCTACATTGTAGTAACAGTTAAAAACAAAACTAATTGTAAAATTCAATTTGTAATATTTAATTGTTTTCAGAGAGCCTCAGGAATATTCTAAGGCCGGGTAGGACCAAAATTGGATTAAGTTAACTATCGATAGTTAGTGGAAGTTAGTGAATCCCATTGGCTGTGGGATTCGCGCCAACTGGATTCATTGGTTAACTGCTCACTAACTATCGATAGTTAGCTAATCCAATGTTGGTCCTAACCGGCCTAAGACGAAAAGACACTAGTCACCAACTTAGTTATTTGAGAAAAAAGGAATGAGTTGTCAAAAAGTATACATAGCAACACATTACGTCTGTAGATAATGCATAACTGAGAAGCTTCAAAGTAAACACAATATTAAAAACCAATAGACTATAGTTCTTACTTATAAATCTTACTTGTCGGACAGGTGATATTTTACAGATTTTTAAAGGAAGCTACGGAAATCTTTACTTCATTTCATATGCATTGTGCAAGCAAGTCCTTGCACCTAGAAGTATGTTGGATTTGCAGTCTTTCGGGTTTAATGCTATGTAAATATTCAAGCATATCGTTCTGCAATGACAAGTTCAAACTTTCTTCAAGACAAAATACCCAAGTGCAGAGTTGTGAAGTGATATACATTTGCAGAGTTCTGTTAGAGCGTCCAGTGCAGTAATTTCGTTGAGGCGTATTTGACTTATTACGTTTACACATTAACATAACAATGTAGTTTGAGATGAATCATGAAATTGAAAAGTGAACTTATTGCACCTCCAACCGACCTGTAGTGTGTACATATAGCCTGGATTGGGATCCATGAGATACGGCCACCAGAGCCGCGCCACCGGTATCTCCAGTCGGCCGCACATAAGTCCGAACTCCACGTCTCGGATCACAAAGTTGCCGTCCTTGTCCAGCAAGTCGACATAACACTTGGGCATCTCGTCGCCCTCCAGAACTCCACCCACCGTCACGTTGTACGAGATTATACCTGTCATGTCGGGCAGAAATTGTACATTGGAAGTGAGAATTCAATTAACTGCTATTTTCTGCTTATTGGTTTTTAAACAATCATTGGGTTAGTCACAAAAATTTTATGTTGTAGGTACTGATTGAAATGGAGATTGAGTGATTGAGTACTGATTGAGTAACGCCAGACGACAAGGAAATTTACAATAATGGACCACAATAGTGGAATTTTCAAATAAACTTGAATTAACAAGGTTGGGGCCTATACCCTTGCCTTGTCCTTAACCACCCAGCAAGTTGGCCATGTTCTAAAACATTAAAACATATGAGCACCCACAGCCATTTTCATAAGTCGGCACCATACAATTTGTATACATGGACAACTATACTGCCGTGTTATGGATAAATAACATATTGACCATCGACGAAAGTGGGCATCACACTGGGTTACAAACTGTGTATGGAACCGCTTATGGACCAAATTATCAATATGCGCATGTACAATGACTAAATTATATCTGCACACGTACAGACAGAACGATCACGGGATTCATACGCGTGTTCCAGTCACGGATTGAAACAAAGTGTGATTCCACCTCAACCCGTATTTTCATGGTTGATACGTTGTGTCATGGCATAACATGGCAGTATATATAGGTATCTATATATTTTAATCTCAGAAAGGGTGAGTCCAAGAGGTGGGAGGGGTTTTACCCTAAGAATCAAAAGCTCTAAATGAACATCAAACTCGTCTAGACGCAGATGAACGTAATCTCACCCATGTCGCCAATAACGTCAGTGTCAACCGTGATGTCGTCAATGAAGATGGGCGGTGTGGTGTACAGATAGACCGGCCGGTGAATCCCAGCGTAGTTGAAGAAATCAAATGTGTAGGTTTGAATCAGTCGAGGACCTTTATCACTGAAATAAAGTAACAAAAGAAGTTAACATATTATTTAGAAATCTTTCTTACTAGGAAAACGCTCAGTGTAAGGCAATGATGAGCGAGCACGGGTACGTGCAAATTCTTGAACCGGAAATGCGTACACAACGCACCGAAAACATAAACATCCATATTGAATTGAAATATGATCCACTCAATCAACATAAAAGTATGTTTTTCATCGAAACTTGAAATAGCATCTAAGCACCCTGGTACATAGCAAATCAGATTCAACTCAATTGGCACTGGAAAACATTCATTTCGATACTTTCTTTTCTGACAGCTATTAAAAATGTCAATAAGTTCATACATTCTTTACTGATTCGGCTGAAAATTTGTAAATTAAGAGACAATGTTGGTTAAAATGACCATGCAAAATATGAGTTTCATCAGATTTCTCAAAGACCATTTTCATTTTTCAACCTATCAGGAGATATTTAATTTACCAATGAACCAATGAATGGATTTCCAAAAAATTAGGGTCTGCAAACAGAAAAGGTTGTCTTAACATGTGTGCAAAATTTCAGATCGGTCGGTGAAACGGTGTGACCTCTGTATCGGTTAGTAACAGATAAAAAACCAAAAAAAAACAGGTCCATGTCAAAAGAAGCCAAAAGGAGTCGCTCGCTCAATAATTCAATTTTGATAAAGTTGTTAGATTGAATCACTTCAAACTTGCAGCTCCTTGAGTGGCAATCCAAACTCTTCTCAAAGGCGAGGCATTGCCAAATAGGACCACGTAAAATTTGGGACAACAATACATTGGAGCAGTTATCTTTTGTGAAGAATGATTGCGAAATACAGCAATAGTGGGTGCCCCCCCTCCCCCCAAGTTGCTACTATGGGGATGGTGGCACAAGCTTCAGGAAAATTTTGGATTTCTGAAAATTCTTGGTATTTCTTATTGGTTTTAAGGGGGCTGGATCAATCAAATTTCTGAAGTATTGGAGAGCTTTCACTAATTTATTAGGTGTAAATAATCACGTTTATAAATTCTGATAGCAAATATCTACTCGGTCATACTATACAGGGTAGTTGAATTAGATCATTATTTAAATAATGTGCTGTGATGGGCAGATTTATGTGAGGATTTAAAGATTTTTTTATGTGAGGGGGGGGAGGCGTTGGTGCCCTTTCACTGAATCCGCCCTGTCTTCTTGTCTATTGATTGTTATCTGTGTATTGATTTACCAACATCTAACATATTCAATTAAGATTGAATATGGAAATGAGTTTGGAACAAAAGACACAGAGGTTTCTGTGCATAAGCAATAGTAGGTAGGTCTATCTTTGTATCGCTGTTGGGGTCCTTGTGTAACGTCATGTTTAAACTGCATTTCAAAACAAATTAGATATTCGAAATATCAATCACTAAAAAGTGGGAACACATGTAGCGTATCAGGGTATTGACTTTTAAAAGTTTTGTGAAGTTGTTGTGTAATAATCAAGACATATGAAATGTTCAGAGGAAGAACGATACAAGTCCATTTGGCATTTCACGCGTCTAAAAGTGAGAGTTATAATTATATCAATATTTCCTAAAACCGAGAGAATATTTTGAAAACTTGTACAAACAACTTCCAGGGTACGATCATATAAAATGACAACTTGGTTCTCGCGTGATGATTTTCTCATCTCGATGTTCTTCACCGCCTTCTCAGGTGAAATGAAGAGCTCGTCGCTCGTCAACATTTTATATGATTGCACCCCTGATGACGTAGCACTATCTTATTTTCTCCGAAAGTGGACTATATCGTTCTCCCTCTACCCTTCAGAGTCTCACGTTTGTACTTCTCCCAGTTGTCCCTGAGGGATGGTAGTTGGCGACAACGTGTTGTCAACCGCCACAGTAATTCGATTCTTCTGCCCATACTTCAGCACCGAGGTAATTTCAGCAAGGAAAGGCAGGTGTCCGAACTCGTGGGTCGCTACTAGGTGCCCGTTGATCCACTAGAAAAATATCATCGAAGTCATTCAACAGTTTGGCATCCAGACTTCGATCATCAGCTGCATTATTGTGCGGCTGAGTGGAGCATTGTGTTGATCTTAACAATGGTTCATAAATATTTCAACTTGTGAGAACCGTTACTAAACACATGTCTTTGTTTACTTTGATATTCGTATAATATGGCTTTCCAATCAAGTTTCCACTTGTTGGATATGATTGTTGACTTTGTGTGCCAGTGAACAGTAAATATTTCCCTCGGTAAACGAATGCTGCATCTGTAATTTAATTTATACGCTATTGACATAATGTGGACGGTTTAACTACACACTACTGAAGCGTCTATACTTGTAATTATTGTATTTGAATCTATATTCTATATGTAAATTGTCGAACGCTCCTCTCTAAAGTGGAATGACTTGTCGGTACATGAGAGAGATAAATCATAAGTTTGAAAGCTATTTTTCCGTTAGTCAATGGCATGACAAAGCTCATTTTGTACGTGAGTTTCAGTATATCTATTTTTTTGGAAAAACTGCTTTTTAAATGCAGTATTTCTTCTGAAAGGAATAATATGATGTTTGACTATCAAGTAATAAACTGCAAGTTATCTTTGTCCACAAAAATTACATAGATTTCAAACGAAATACAAAATAGTTTTGACAGTCAATGAAATAAGCGAAATGAAACAATGAAAAGTTAGAACTAATGTTAGGTACTGAAAGCTAAGCAAAAAGTCAGCATCCTTCGTACCCTAGATTGAGGGGATGTAAAGCCCAATATCATAGACATCATCATAGACATCATAGACATAGACATATGCCAATATACACGGCGCAACTTCTTGTTCAACTTCTTTGCCACACTTATGTGTCACACTTCTTCTTTGCGTCGTGTAAATACAACATTGTATGAAAAGTGAGAATGTGACACAGAAATTGTACCGTGTAAATCAGGCTTAATAAAATCTCAATAAAGAAATTTGGGCGCTGGAGTCGAAGCCGGGTCTCCAGAGTGCAATTTATGAGCATAACAACCTGACTTGAGCCAACTTGCTCGTGCGGAATGGTTTGATTAGAAAGGAAATGCATATCTTTGGTATAGTTCACTTCTTTTGAAGTAATCACAGTTAGATTCTAGATGTCAGTCATACTCACGACTTCTGCGGCATAATTGACGCTGCCGAACCTGATCCAGACTCGTGACACTTGTGTCCGCCAAGAGTCCGGGGCGAAGAAGGTTCGGTCATACCAGACGACGCCCACATGGTCCCGGACCTTCTTGTCCACGGTGACGTCGTTGTAGCTCGCCGGCACGGGCATGGGGATCGTCTGGAGCAAACAGCGCACAATCAGCTGGCCATGCGTAGCAATCAGCGAAGTTGACTTATAAGGTGGCGCGATCACTCGAGGTATAGTCTCAGATCTTTATTATTATTTGTGTACTTATTGATAAGCATGCCATACACAATCCCTGAAAAAATTAAACACTTCTCGTGTCTAGTTTCTGAGATAATTTGAGTTTTCTCCCCCATATTATCTTATGGCAGGCAAGTAAAAGCATGTCATTTTTAAGCTAAAATGTAAGTTCGAATTTTTTTGTACCGCTAGATTTTAACAAAAATCTTTTTTCTGGTAGACAAACGGGCATACTATCAGGGAAAAAATTGAAAACAATACCAACGCGTGCTATTTTAACCAAATTCGAAATTATTTTCCTATACCTCCCATGTTAAAGTTTTGTTCATCCTCAAAAGACAGAAAATTGAAAACTCATTATTGGGCGGGAATTGACAAATAATGAGTATTATATACTTCAATATAGTTGAACTGTTGTAAACAGTTTTTTGAAATAATAATTTCAAAAATAAATAAATATGTGCTATATCGAGGGCTCGCGCCACGATCCCTTTTATGCGTATTTTATTCTTATTTTATTCATCTCTACCCCCGATGGGTTGATCCGATGACAAATCAATTATTAATAAAACGTTATTCAGAGAGGAGTTATCACACACCTCCTTCAAGTCGTCGAGGAACCAGTGTTCTTTGAGTCCAAGAAATGGGTCTGCGGATGGCGACAGCTTGAAGTTCCACACTCCATCCAGAGATTTCACTTCTCTGGACTCCGACTCCCGCGGGAAGAGTATGCCGGGACCGGGAGTGACGTGGGACAGTGTCAGAGCTGGCAGCACTAGAGCCACGAACAGTCGAGGAGACATGGCGAGCTCTGACCTAGGTAACAACTGCAAACAAATACACATGACATTATTCACATTCGACAAGACGATAAAATTGAAAGACAATAGTCCTATAAATTGCAGATGCAGTTAAAATCCCGGTTCGCAGTTCAATAACCATTTGAAGATCAGGTCTTACCGTTTCGAATAGCACTCACGAAATACACACAATTGCATTTGCAAGATATTAATATTGATCCTCTAACTGTAGTTGATGTCTCAAACTAATGATTGTGTTGTATGTTCTCTTCTCTCCGTCTTCAACTATCATTCTTCTGGTGCCGAGCTCTCCACGAGCCGAGGAGAAAATCGTAGGTACCTACTTGTAATCTTTTGAATCATCAGCTAAGGAGTTCTTGACAATCGTAAAACATTAGATAACCTGATCTCCCTTCCCCGAGCCCTTCCCTAACACAGGTAGCAAATTAGTTGGATCAACATAGTCTTAGAAATGTGTTCTTGAATGTGTTGTTAGGAAATTATGGTACATTGTGATAGACATATTTATTAGTTTATGATGTTGACTGACATCTTGGTTGGCACCAGCCTCCTCTTTAGAGTTCATCGTTCAAGATCAAGAGTAAAGCGAAACAGCCAGAGAACCGGTAAATTATTTAATTTTTTCACACTCATAAAATTAAGTGTACTACATGAGTTAATAATTAATAGCTAGAGCCGAGCTTGAGCAAACCATCAAATTGTGTAATTGCTGAGTTGATGCCAAGTGGTAAGTGCCGATTACGATCACGTAGATTTAGTAGTCAAAATATGAGTTATTACATGAGTTATTATAATAGACATTTAAAATAGTTGATTGAAAGTGGGATTTGAACCCAGAAAATTCCTAATAAAATTTATAAACTGTCAAAGGGCATCCTGATTACCTCATATGTATGTAGTCTCTTCCGAAACATGTTCAACTTTCTACAATGTGTTTTTTAATCGGAGATGTGGCATAACAGTACTGAGCTGATAGCAATTTAACCGATTCCATTCTGATGTTAATTGTTAATTGAATCGGGGCGAGCATTCCTGTCGCTTATTGGGGCATTACGCTGACCGGATCGGATGTGCATACTGAAATGTTTTCATTGACACGTTGAAATCAAGGTGTATAATGAGCTTGCTATTATGTGGAGGTGATCGGAAACTGATTTCATCTGAACCGGATCACAACAAAACCATGCTTAAATCTTACCGGATTTGTTACATCGAACACGCCTGTTGACATGGCGGGAATAATTTGAAATGAATTATGCCATCGAATAAATTAAATTGTGTCACAGTGACAGCAAAAACATGCTTTACATTTATTTACGTCCAGCCCATACAAAGCCTAATTGTGTCCTTGTAAACGAATGGACATGTTGCGCTGATACTTCGTGTCATGTATGTTAAGTTTTTCCCGACTTAAGTTTTCTAATAATTGAGTAAACCTGCAGCTCTCCTGTTACTGAATATTACTTTACATACCTACTAACGACATACGTCAATCTCTGTTAGTAGATTTCTTTCACTCAATACTTTCTTTCAAAACAGCCATTCTTCTAAGTGTTTATTCAATTTACTGAATGGAAAATAAATATGAATGAATTTAGTAATTGAAAAGTAACAATTTGGTTATCATTGACTATCACTCGAGAGTGATAATTTAATTTTTGTGAACTTTCATTGTGAAATCGATGTCAAAACAAGTTATTCCAATGAAGCTTCTATCAATTTGTTAAAGTGAAATAAATCAATCTTCATTATTGACAATTAATCAAGTTCATATGATTTGTTCACATCACTTTATACTAAGAAACCATTAGAATATAAACGACTTTGTTAGAAACTGTATAGTGTATTGTGCATAGTTCTGCCAACTTTTACATATTTTTCTTCGCTTGCATCGCGTTTTATGATTTCTATGTATAGATGCTCCATCTGTCACGATATTTCAGTGTTTCATACGTGCTTTAATCAAGGCCAAATGCACTTTAATCGTGTAAGGTGCAGGAGTGCAACATCACGAGCAGAATGTGTATTCCAATCTCTCAGTACTCACGCGTGAAGATGACTAAGAGATAAGAACGCAGAATACCATCTGGACCAGCTAGTTCGGAAGCATTTTCACATGTTCCAATATTATTACCCAATAAATCGAGATGTGTGGGAGAACTTATATATTTACATAAACGTAATAGCAAGTACCAATCAAATTATTTATGTATATTTTACTGACTATTGTTTACTCTACAAGGAAAGATGTAGGTACCTGTAAGGCGTCCGAATAAAAATAAATACTTGATTTACACGATCGCTCATTGGCTGGGTTCGTGATTCTTCATAAAAAAATATATGTTTGACGTGCTATTCGAAAAACCAGTAAATAGTGCTGTAGGAAAGGGAAAATGATATAACAAAAACCCTATAATTTTCTAGAAAACGTGTTTATAATGTATAATACCTCTAAAAAAGTGATACTTCTGGAAACACCTGCTGCACCCCCAGGCTTGGCCATGAAACGGTCGGGATGCTGGGTGACGTACCTACCTGTCCAACTCGACGTCCTCGTAGCGGCGTGATCAGCTATCGCGTCTGGACACGGAGGTTGTCGTCGACCAACTGTGAGCACGTCCCGGCCACCCGACCCGAACACTGCCGGCCAATGCCCACCGCCACCACCGCGATACGCCAATCAAGTCCAGCCCTCAAGGTGATCAGGATGCTGATTATCAGGGTGGCGGTGAGGGGGGGGGGGATCACAGCTTCTTAATCGTTTAGGACGTCTGATTGCATGTTGCCTGGTCTTTCACTTTCATGGATTCGGCATAACAAGTTGTTATGCTGGAATTCCTAACTGGTGGTATCTTCGAAATGAGTTAAGAATGCGCGATTTGGTACAACTCTAGGCGACTTGTAGAGTCGCGGGTTATTTCAGTGCAAATTATTCAGATTCCAAAGTTGCTACAAATGTTCTGCGAGAGAGGGGGATTGGCATCTACATGAAAAGGCTCAATTTATCGATTTAAGATGTGTGATGTCTACTTGGAAGCAAGAAAGTTCAACCGTTCATATTTATTGGACTTCAAAGTTAATCATTGAATACTTCAAAGCTGTTAAAACTTTTATAGTATCTCAGGAAATGGAGCCCATTAAGGTAGATTATAACCCCATAAAAAACACTCCGTGTAAAAAAAACAGCCAAGTCTCTTCAACTAAAAAAATATTATGAAATCTAAAAATTCTGCACTGAAACGTAGTGATATCAAAAAATGAGCCAAGTCAAAACTTTATTTGAAAATTAAAAAATACTTGGCGCATCGTGTAAATAAATAGCTTAGAAGTATAGGCTAGATATAAATACATATACTTATGGTATACCTACAATGCCCTAAAAAAACGATGCGCCAAGTATTTTTTAATTTTCAAATAAAGTTTTGACTTGGCTCATTTTTTGATATCACTACGTTTCAGTGCAGAAGTTTTAGATTTCATAATTTTTTTTAGTTGAAGAGACTTGGCTGTTTTTTTTACACGGAGTGTTTTTATGGGGATATCGCTTATTTTTTTAGTTTATTTACACAACTTGTAAAACTTATTGGGGCAACAATGACTAATTCCTTTAAAATAATACGCTATTTCCGAATTAGTTACTAAGAAAAATATTGTTTGGAGCTAAATATAAACTTAAAGTGATATGCCATGAAGAATTGCGAAAGCATCGTTCCAATAGGTCCAGCCTTTTTCGAGATATGGCATCACTTCCGGTTTTTAAAATGGCGGCTGAAAGCTCTTACACATTGTATTAATATGTATATAAATACTAATATTTCATTATAAGCCTTCTGAATATGTAGTTGGTTTTTATATAAAGGGAAATGAATTTAGGCAGATTTCGCTAAACTATGACGTCATTTCCGGTTTCAGTAATTAGACAATTTTAATTTCACTATTGTTATTTCGTATAGAGGACCGTCTGAATCGATTGGCGCAAATTTCGTTCCGATAGGTCAAGCTGTTTTTGAGATATGACGTCACTTCCGGTTTCAAAATGGCGGCACAAAAAATTCATAAGGGCAAGGTATCATCAGGCAGACGAGCTGTATATATGGTGAAAATTTCGGGTCAATCGACCCAGCCGTTTAGGCTGTGGCGGAGACCGCAGAATTTATTGGAAGATGAATCATTATTATCATCTGAAGAAAGCCGTACAATTTCACTGTTTTCACGGCCCTCTAGCTCGCAAACATCATATCCTATTGTTACCAAATTTGGTATATTGGGTGGGTTGGGCCATAGCTCGAAATTAAGAGATTTTGCAACAATGTGATATTTCCCAATTTTGAGATCCAGTAGGCCGAAAATGCCACTTTGATGCTTACAGTAAAAGTGGGTTTGCTCCAGCCAGCTCCAGCCTTTATATGAGAGTGTGCGCGCGCCATACGACTTGGCTGGCGTGGAGCGACCGCTCCACTAGATCCACCTCTCTCGAGTAACAGAGAGTACAGTTCTGTATTCTATGTATGTCTTGTTTACCATGTAAATTATTATTACTGTACCCACTGTATGTTATGTAATAAAATGGATTTGAAATTGAAATTGAATTTTATGAAATTACTGGTGTAAATTATTATTACTGTACCCACTGTATGTTATGTAATAAAATGGATTTGAAATTGAAATTGAATTTTATGAAAATACTGGTGGTTTCTGTAAAATATGCCATTTGTGGCATCCGAGGTCAGAAATGACTGAACTAATATGTAATATTTTCAATCCAATTTGAATTACGATACCCCACCTACTTTATCGATTACAATTATCAATCGAAGGACAGAACATGGTCTTGGTTCCAGCTAATGAAACGGCATTGCTTTTTTATTATTTTTACAAAAACTACATGGTTTAATCAAGTTTAATCTAAACCGTTAAATGGACTACTATAAAAATGTTCGAACCATTATTCTTCATATTTGGCATTGGCATTGAGAGTTTGACACTGACATTCACTATAACCTGATCGTGATCACCGTTGTCAAGTCAATGAAACCAATTAGTAATTGAATCGTGATGCAATTTGACAAACATCCTGCTCATAATTTGGACACGCTGTTTGGTTGACAATATGTTTGACACTAGACACGCGGTCTCTGTCACAGTGTCAACCCGGGCGTTGAGGTCATCCACTCTCCATGACAGCTGACAATACACGCTCGTCGTTGACATTGCTGTGGCGTGGTGGAGGAACATCAATATGTTATTTGGGACTCGGGGAGTGTACTCCTCCGGTTTATTATGCACACACTACACGATGCAAGTGATTGGCATTTTAACGACCGAAGAGTGCTCTGCTCTGCCTAGTCAATTTGTTCACTTCGGTTGGTTATTTGAAATATTCTGTGTGTGTCGCATTTCGATTGGGGAAGGGACTTTTTGTGGAGCTGTTATATCATTGCCATTGGCTCCGAACTCTATGGTTATATTACACTGGTATTTGTATTAATAGATGCTGTTTTTACTGCACTACATTTTTGAGATACATAATACTATTTCTTTCTGATTATAGGTATACATAGTAATGATTTTCCTACTTTATGATTGTTTGTTGCCATGATAGTGTAATGTGAATCTATGAAAACGCGTTGATAAGTGTGGTTTTGTTTGAAGTGCAAATCAATACTATGCTGTGTGAGAGTTGCTGTTCTATAGGCTTCAAAACAGTTCTAAAGACAAATGAATTGCACATTTAATAAATTGCAACTTTATCGAAATGAAAATTTGACAAATATTTCAAAGTATTGTTAAAATGTAAGTAACTCACGATATTTCACCGATAGGCTGAAAAATCTGAAATTATCTTGGTGCCAATAATCATGCAAAATTTGATATTCATCGGTCAAATGGTTCATTTTCCCTATTCAATTACAATCGGCAGATTTTCCTCGACAACTGGTTATACACGCGACAGCTCTTATGGCATTAGTGTGTGTGCAAAGTTTCATATCGATTGGTTGATCGGTGTGACCTGAGCAGTGCAGGCAAAGAAACAAGGATACAATAAGGATTTCCTTGTTATCACTTTCAAGTGATGATGCTAATTTTCTTTAAAAAAAATAAGTTTCGTTAACAGATTCAGACATTTCACAAAATGTTTTATTTAATTTGGCTTTCTCATATTGAAAATCGAATTCAAGATTATATTACATTTGTATTAAATCCTTGCATTGATTACATTACATACGTACTTAATTGTTGGATATTCGTATACAAAATAGTATGGCGGTCCCATATGAATACACTAATACGTTATCAATTACTAATATAAATACTGTGATATTGTTATGATGCTAGCTAATGCGCCAAAACGATAAAAGCAAATCAATGCTTCGATGCTGCTTTTCATGGGCATCATGATGTCATGATTCAATACCTACTAACAGAATATCGCTAATTATTTTGAAATATTTAATTTCTAAAGACAATTCTGCAATGACTTGAAGATATTAAACATGTCTGACGTTTCCAATAGGTTCCGTTATTAACATTTTAAACATACAAATAAAAGTGAAGTCAGCCCGGTCAATGGCATTGGTTCTTCCTCATCAAACCACAAGTTCACTGACCAAACAATGCCATATACGCTAATAGTTCTCTATAGGTATTGAGCAAAATGAAAAGAATAAAAAAACTGGTTAGTAATAAGTCATATTATCTCCAAGCTTCCACATAGAGGTTATTACCTTTCGCCTGAAGCCATTTCAATTTCATGATTGCAGAAAAATATTTAAATCTTCTCCGCCAACAATTTGCTGTCAATGTGCTGCTCTCTGTTAGCGAATAGTTGGACTTAGAGAGTCACCTTAATATTCGTAGTTCGGTCGATAAAGTAGTGAGACGGAAAGGCGGGCTTCAAATATCAATTCAGTGTAGGTACTCTCTATTTTCGTTCAAACTCTTTATAATGGTTCAATTTATGAATTATTTTGATGTAATATAAATATTTTGCATTATTATGCAATTGCAATAATTGTATGTTTATTTGAGTTTCATTGTACTATAAAGTTTAGGCTTTGGAGAAGTTCACACTCTCATTCTGCTAACATACAAAACGTCAAATTGCAAACAGGTTCGGCCCACTCGCGAAACGATTGCTAAAAATATCGCTCCTCTCCCACGCATTACGTACACAAAGCTTGATGGTCCAGAAATTCTCTCCAAGGCATTTCCTGTGAGATGCGCTTTGAACCATGCAAGTTTCATTGCATCAATGTGGTCCGTTTATTTGTTTAATGGTCTTCTCCAAGAGATCCTAGGCAGATGGTAGACAAGGGAAGCTTTAATTCTCTCTGGAGTTCTGACTCATCGAGTATACCGCTAATGCTTTTTGAAAATTGCAATTAATTATCACTAGTGGTAAAGACAAATTGCTCTACAAATTGTGTGCGGCTTATGCTAAACCTAGTTCTGCTGCAACTGAGTAAAGCAATAAACAGCAACACTTATTCCTCTCTCATGGGCTTTACGTTCTATTCAGGTGAAACACAACTCTTCATTAGACACCTATACATTCTAATACATAAATAATTTATTATGTACTATATTAGCTGCTCCGAAACGCAGTAAACGGCATACATGCTGTAAATTTAATTATTTATATTTATATTTATTGGCGGTTCAATACATACAATTACTGACCTTCGATCCAAAAAGGTAAGAAAAAGTTTGGACAATTCCATAAAATAACGCTAATTGAAATAAAAACGAACAACACTATCGAAAATACAAATACAAATTATTGTGTTAACAGTTCTATGAAAATTAGAACGTCTGTGATCAAATCATCGAAACTTAAGTCAAAATTTACATTAAACCCTTCTTTCGTTGCCATTACGTTTAAATTAGATCATCAAGTTGGCACGACTTTCTTTTCCTGCGGGAAAGCGATCGCCTGGGGGTTGTAGACGTGTAGACAAAGGGGGATGTCTATCGGGGATCAGCTTAGTAATTTTCCAATAAAGATTCGACAGAGAATCATCGGTTGGACTTCCTGGTGTGGTGACACGCGATTGGTTGCTATAGAAAACAGAAGAGATCGATTGTGGAGCTAAAACGTCGAGCACGAGAAGGTACTGCTTCCATTCGACATGAAGTCGAGATACCGAACGACTGAAACACACGGTATATCACAGTTCAGTTGATAACATAGCTATTTATCAAAATAATATGTGAAGGAGAACAAATCGACGTGAGATCGTGACTGTGTAACTCGATTGTGAGGTTAATGTCCTGGTTATAGGATATTCTCAAGCTATTTTCTGATTTAATACATTAAATTGTTATTTCTAGAACCACACTTTTTATAGAAAATTCTAGTGACACATTTACTGCATTATGACTAAGTCATGACAAAAGGGAAAATAATTCATATAATATCATGAGGTCTCACGTCTATCCATATCTAAATAAGACCAGTTGACAATGACAAGGTTTATTTATTTAGACCGGCAAGCGAGCGATTGTGTAGGTAAATATATTCAGATGCAGATCTAGATCTCACATCACAATGAAAGTTCCACGATCACTCTGCTTTTCATGTTTTCCACGTGCAACGTACTACATGAATACAACTTAGAAGACAATCTGTTTTAACAAATGGTATGCTCATAGTTAATTACGTATTAATAAAGTTAATAAGTTGATTAAGAGTCTAGACAGAAGATTGGTTGTCGCTCGACATCTGTTACTTCATATCGACCACCCTAAGATATAGATGAATTGTAAAGTTTGACGCTGACGATCTTGATCACGACGATGACGCGAGGGAAGTTCAGGGAAACGAGACGACGCTGGAGGGATTCGCAACCGACGCCCGGCGTCGTCGAGGCGCCATGCAGGCGGCGTCGCGGCGCCTGCAGTTCTCACCCTGTTCTCAAACACTTGTCCCCTAGAGGAGTGAAATCTGCTGAGCTGAGACGAGGTAATGCCTGAGCTGTGCGAAATGCTCTGTTGTAGTCATGTCTCATTAACTTGAAACTGCCAATGTTGCTCGAAGGTGGAACGAAGTAGCAGGGTTATTCGTCTATATTCAGTAGAAAGATCACCCTCTAAACCGCCATTATTCAGATTGTAGCCGTGTCGTTGAAGACATACTATAATGTTGAAGCGATAAGCCTGTAGCGAATTAAATGCTAATCATGAGTCACATTTTTGAAAAAGTTATGAGCAGTTTCAAATTCAGTATTTCACCAGATTTGAAGTTCAGAGAAATATGCACAATTCTAGTAAAATATAAACGCTCATGAATTCTTGGAGTCAAATTTTTGAAAAAGTTATGAGCAGTTTCAAATTCAGTATTTCACCAGATTTGAAGTTCAGAGAAATATGCACAATTCTAGTAAAATATAAACGCTCATGAATTCTTGGAGTCAAATAAAAAAAAGTTGCTATAAAAGCCGATTCATTCTAGCAACGTTCTTGGTTGATCAATAATCAACTTTTCTCTCCTTGTGAGCTAAGTCACTTTGGTACGATAAAGTGACACGGACACTATACTCATGTCCAGTACCAATTGCCAATTGATCAACGTAAAATTACGGCCACAACATGAAGAAAGGTAAACACTTACAGAGGGAAAATTAGTGGTCCTCTTCCTTCCATTCTTTTCATAAAATTTTTAAAAAAATATTTAGCTTCATGTTATTGTTTTTGTTTATCCTAAATTGTAAACAATGTTCATCTCTTTTAGTGATATTGATTTGATTGAGCAACGAGAGCGTTAACTGAATAATTCGTCTATAAGGTTGATCCATCATCCCCCTCCGACTACTGAAAATCCAGCTTACCTATGCGGCCGCGCGGCCCACACACTCCTTCAGCTGATGATTACTCATCACTGCTGCAACCACATCACACATGTTGTGGTTATTAAATGACTCTTCTTCCAGTTACTTGATAATGAGCTGCAGGCTCGAGTACTTGAACCAGGGGCAACGAGTTGTAAGTTACTTGCTTCTTACATCCTGCCCAATGGGGTGGATAATAGAGAAATGACTTAGCAGTAACTGCTTGTGAAACAAATACCTAGTATTCCCTTAGAACTACTTAGTACTTCGGCGACTGAGAATTAGGTTATTCCGTTTAATGTTTAGGAAAACGTTCAAGATAATGATTGAAGGCTGTGAACTATTTTTATGAGATTCTAAATTTACAGTCTATTTTTTGAACTTGTCATAAAGTACTACTCGGGAAACAGAAAAGTTCAACCATTCTGATTTACCGAACCAAAGTAAACTAATGACGAATTGAAATCTTAATACTCGAAGAATGACCCCATATGAAGAATATCCCCCTGCTAAATGGGTCGATTGATAGAGCAAAATGATAACCTGTAATTTGCAGGAGAAATGATGAGGAGGTTCAGAGCCCTTGACAGATGATCCGCAGCGCGATTGTGTAAGCTTCACTTCCGAGTTAGTCGAGCATCGTCTAACCTCGTCCATCGTCCATCTCCTAGATGCTGAGTGTGTAACTCACTTTAGAGATGTAGTCCGTCTAACTCTGGCTAGAGGTGTAGTACTCCATCTCTAAAGTGAGTTACACACTCAGCATCTAGGAGATGGACGATGGACGAGATTAGACGATGCTCGCGTCTAACTCGGAAGTGAAGCTTACACAATCGTGCGACCTTTGCTGTGTTGGTTGCTGGTGATGGCCCTGAAAAGGGCCGGTGGCAGCGACGATGTTTCGCAGAGAGTGCTCTCTACATCCTCGGGCTGGCTCGGCTAGAATGGCTTGGATGGAAAAGCCGTGTCGCAAGTATAGGCGAGCGAAATTAGAATTAGAATGTTTTAATTTGACATAATCTGCTAGACGTATCGCATTTTCTGACAAACTGAAGATGATAATAGTATCAGCCATCAAATTTCAGAAGTGATGATAATATTATTGAAACTAAAGCATTTTCTTATATAATTAGGGACGTATTCAATACTCTGCTAAATCTTAAACAGTTGAGTAGGCCTTGATTGTCATGGCAACAACCAATGGCATTCCTTGAATGACCTAACAGAGTATTGAAAAACTGACCCTTATTTCATTTCTTTTAACCGGAAGATAAAAATGGAATGACTGGCCCTAAAGATTATCTATAAAAGTTGAGAATATATATTGTTTCCTCTCGCTTTTGAATGAAAACTTCGCTGGAACGCTATGCCATAACTTCTTATCGCTCTCCACTTACAGTTTCTGGCACTTTTATAGTTTTATTTTTTACTGGATCTGGAAATTGTGAACTTGAAACAGTTAAAAAGAACCTTAATTTATTGTTATACATGACATTCTTAATTGTAATTATCGTAAACTGAAATTAATGATTTTTTAATCTTAGAAAACCGTGGCCAGTATTTGTCGGCTTCTTGACAGTTTCAAGACGCGGAACATTACTTCCAAAGCCGTTAGATTTTATTATCCCCCCTTCCCGACGCGTATCACGTACTAGAGAGGATGGGTAAGTTTAATATCACTGCCTTCCTAAACATCCATTAGCAACACACCGAGCAGGCTGTGAGAGCCGATATCTTCATTGTTAGCCCATTGATGACGTCATACAGTTTCAAATTACCATGTCGATGAGAAGAGGACTTAATGGATACAGGCGCCGTGGCGCCGAGGAGGCTATACACGAGGGAATTAGTTGATGTCCGAGCACTGAATCGATCATTAAGAGGCTTGTAGGAAGTTAAGGACCACTATATTCAGATAGCGTCACATTTCATCTTGGAGTAGGAAATTAATTCTGATAGATTTTATGAAACATTTGTTTGCTTTTTTCTGAAGTTACTAAGTGGTTTTGTAAAATCGTAGTAATTTGCTCCTGTCACTTATCTTGATTCCCACCCAGTAGATGTGTTCTGAACAACTGAGGTTGAACAGAAGCTTGGCTTGATGTAAATGATTGTTTGAACCAGAAGGCTCCACTTGTGACATATCTTTATCGATTGTAGTGTTCTTTGGATGTGCATCTGCAAGTATTTATTCACAGTTTGATAGATGCATTTTCCAGATGATCGTATGGCAGAGGGGGAATGATCCACTGACTTCGAGGCCCGATGTTCTTCCTTCATGTTCCTTCTATGTTAGAGATGGGATTTGACCGCTCAAATAACCGATTTAAAATTTACAAAACAGAAGATTTGAAAGAAAGTTGCTCATTTTCTACCAGCCTCAGTAAATGCATAAGAAAGCTCCCTTATACTTCATACTTTTTAGCATTAACTAATTAACACTCACTTTAGTCAGTGATTAGTCTGCACTATAATTAATCAGTTTGTCAATTGTCCAAGAGTAATTGACCAATCAAATGCCCTACTTGTTACCCAAGGAATTTATAAGAAAAATACAATTTTTTTTTCTTGGGGTTCATGGTGTTTACTCACTGTCACTAATGATACTAAATGTACTTTTTACTAATGAAGGATCCTCTAATGTAGTACGTTGGCCGCCACTACGTACATTAGTAGTTTTGTGACGAAACTACTGCATATATCGAACTGAAAATTTCACATTATTACAACATACTAGAGTTTGTTGTGTGAAAGTTTCAAAAATATTACTTTTGTAGGGAAAAAGTTTTAGACTTGAATTTGGTTGTCAAAAAATCGATTATACGGAGCTATGCGTTCAGAAAACGTCAATTGGCCGGAACGCTGTACATTGAAAACTCATTATGATGAAGCTGAACATTTCAAACTTTATGCAAAATATTTCGTGTAAAAATACCGATACCTTTGGATCAATGGAACGAAAGTTATGGTATCTTGAATTTGAGTTTAAGATCAGAATATCATTTCTCATGTTTTCTTACACAAGATAATTTCAAAAAGTGAAGTTATCTCCCGACAAACTCTTTCGGTCTCGTCTATTTATTCAAATTCATTGACATTTTTACGCAATCGACCGTCATATATTTTGAATAAAATTTGAAATTTTCAGCTCGTTATAGACATAGTAAATAATTTTGAATTAACAGCGTCCCTGCTGTTGGACGTTTTCTGTACGTGCGCTATTTCAGCTTCCTAATTGATTTTTCGGCGACCAAATTTGATCAGATGTACACTCAAACCAATTAAAAACGGTACTTTGCACAAAACAGATTGGCTGCTGGTCAGGTTCCTTGACAAACAAACCCTGTTATTATCAATGAAATCAGAGCTCACCTACTAGAGTTAGATAGATAATGCATTAACACAGACTTAATGGGATGATGCCATCAAACCTTTATCAGACAATCAATTTCTTTCGAGGTACCGTTTATTATTTGTTCGAGTGTTACCTCTTCTTCCCTACAAGTAATGTTTTTTAAACTTTCACACATCCAACTGTAGTAGGTATGTTATTGATATAATGTGAAATGTTCAGCCCGATGTGTGAAGTAGTTTCGTCACAGCAATGTATCCCATTACTCTCATTGATCTCATTTAAATCATAGTTTGAATGACACGTATTTGAGGAGATATTGGTCGATGTACGGCGCTTGATGACTAAGTCTAAGAAACTCTTTGACCCGGATAATTCCTGTCTTTCCTCACAGCACCAACTCATAACTCATCTTCACTCTATGAAACACTCATCGGCATTCTTGGGTCATCATCGGTTACTTGTTTTGTTGATGAAATCCTTTTGTTGTTCGTTTCGTCAGAACATCCGCATTTCTCCTTTATTAGAGAAAAGAATACCTGCACCCTGTAATTATTCTTCTTCAAGATGCCTGTAAGATATTCCAGAAATGCTCTTTGTCTCTAAAAATCGCAAGAAAAATGTGAAAGAAAATAATTCGTGAATAACGAAATTTCTCAGATTCCGTAATTTTCTTCTTTGCAGTTTACGATTTTAATTGACCAATCTTCTGGTCCTTTGACAAAAGTTCATGCTAATATCCTATTCCATTCGCTTTTGTCTTTAATTGGCTTGGCTCATTAGATCGTCTATGCATTGCGTTTGTCTCTGTGCAAAGAAGGCATTTCCTGCGTCTGCTCATAGGCAGTGTCTAGCGCCACCAGTGATGAGATCATCAGTCCTTGTGTGCGTGAATTGCACCTTCACCTTGTCTCATTGTCCAGTCAACTCCCCCCTCCCACATCACTGTGCTGTGCTGCAAACAAACAATAAGACTACCGCAATGTTTGCTAATTGCAAGTCATATTCGACTTCGAGTGAATCATACTCGGATAGAACGGAAACCGTGGTCTGAATATATGTTAGGGCTCTGTAATGGTAATCATTAGTGTATGAGGTAGCGTGAAATTCGTTGGAACGGTGAGAAATGGGGATATCTTTTTGGTTTAAATTGCAAGAAATACGTTTCAACAATAATTCTATGACGATGTAAATGGTGGAGGTGCCATGTTTTCGATATGTATGATTATCAACAAACATAAATCATAAATGAAGTAAAAAGATATTGTTCCAACTTTAAATACCAATTTTAAAATAATAACATTAAAAATAAAAATAGATTCCAGCATTGTACTGCTTTACCGACTAAGCGCGCGAGTCGACCTTGTCGGCCGCCACGGCTCTAGTGATGTAAGTTGCGGCCGTTCTCGCATCGCCCCTGTGGCCTAATGGATAAGGCATCGGCCTCCTAAGCCGGGGATTGTGGGTTCGAGTCCCACCAGGGGTACATGTTTTTATTTTTCTATTCGTATTGATTGTGAATTCTGACATTCTGCCTTTGAGCGTTCTACGGAAATACGCATGATAACAGAATACACCTATAAAATAATGAAATGTGCTCAAATGTTGCGTTATAAGGTGAAATTTTAATTTTATCTATTTTTCAATTAGTATTGTTTGCAAATTGTGACATTCTGCCTTTGAGCATTCTACAAAAATACGTATGTTAAAGTGAATACACCTATAACATACATACATAACCTATAACCTTAACCTATTCACCTATAGGTATATTATGATTTTTCTTCCTCTGTACATTTTATTCTGTGTTTGTTTTCGATTAATTAGTATACATATTATCATTTAGATTTGTTTCTTTCAACTGTGTTTTATTTTTTTATTTTATGTTAATTGTTATTATTAATTAACCAATTTATATTTCTGTGTATTATACCACGGACAGGCACCTCTTAAGCTGGGTTCCCATACTTCGCATCGAATTCGCTCCCGGTTCGCTTCGCTTTCGCAAATTGGCTACCTTTTAACAAAAGAAATCGTCCATGTTTACATTCGCATGCTTACTTGTTTCGGTTTCGTTTCGGTTTCGTCAAAGTTAAAATTGGCTCAACTTTAACGAAACCGAAACACGGGAACATGCGAATGTAAACATGGACGATTTCCTTTGTTAAAAGGTAGCCATTTTGCGAAAGCGAAGCGAACCGGAAGCGAATTCGATGTGAAGTATGGGAACCCAGCTTTAGGTGTTTCGTGGTCTAGCGACGGTACAGTGTATTATTTATGTGTATTTCTAAATAAAAAAAATTAAATAGACGCAAAATTTGCATATGTAAGGTGAAATATTTATTTTTCCATTCGTATTGTTTGCGAATTGTGACACTCTTTGAGCGTTCTACAAAAATACGTATACGATGAAGAGAATACACTTATAAAAAAGTGAAATAGACGCAAATGTTGCTCATGTGAAGTGAGAATGGAGATGGAAGAGAGAATGAAGTACACATTTGCTTCCTGGTACCTCTCGAATAATTCCATTGTAGATGGTCGATGGAAAAATGATGATTGAAATAAATAAAGTAAATACAAAATCAAAACCCATTACGGAGTCGAAATGTGATCGTTCCCTCCTAGAGCCGTCATTGGCTTGACTGTAGACCCGAAGGAAACCTAATATGACGTGTGAATGAGCCATTAGCTCTCTAATGAGCAGGAGCCCTTGATGACGTTGATGTTATTTATAATCTCGGCTTTAGACGTTGCAAGCGACAAATTCAATAATGTTCATTTCGTTGTGATAACTGATATTATCTTTGAATTGATAAGACGATCATAAACTCTTTACTTCTTTTCATTCTGACTAAAATCTGTCTTTTGTATTGCTTCCTCAGAGCTTATATTTTGTGACAGTTTATTTTTTAAATCCATCCAACATTTTTTATAATTCCTTTCCATATGTGCTATATACCAAGTCTCGTTTACGTAAATGTACAATTTTCTTGTATAAATAAATATGCTAAAACCCTTTTCAATACCGAGACAGTTTTGATCTGGCACTGGAGCCGGCAACAGCTGGTTTGCAAATGTAGCAATCATTGGGGATCCATTATGAGGCCGTTGGACAGATGTTTTACTATATTATATTATATAAACGGCCATTAAAAGCAGGATAGGATCTGTCTTATTCTAACTAAGGTTAATGGATCTAATAACACCAAAGGGGGCAATTTTATAACACGAGGGGTGATCGGGAGAGGCTAATCAAACAATTGCGAACAGTTGTTTTGATTGTTGAGTTTTCTCGTGGTACCAGTTACACAAAGCAAGCTGACTAACTAAGGGTAAAATCGATAATATTACGGAATATTTTCTGACTCATATCATAACCTATGTTGTTCAGCCCTCCAGCCATTTCACACCGACAAAATATCAACACCCATGTTATGATTATATAGATTATTCACGAAATAGGGGATGCCGAAGGGAATAGGGGTATAAAACCTATAAAACGTTCATGTTGGTTTTTGGAGTGTTGAGAAATGATAAACAGATACTTTTTTATGCTTTTCTGAGAATCTTGGGGTTGTGCTCCTGGCACACCAAACTGACGCAGATGAAGAGGCTGATGAAGAGGAAAATGAAGTGGCACCTCCACCAACAAAATCATGATACATTTAATTTCAATTAACGCAGTATTGAATATTGATGACGATAACCAAAGCTATAGACACACATACCCTCACATACTACCAATAAATTACTATACACATCTCGTACTACTATCATAAAGTTTGAGATTGTGTTTGACAGTTTAAGATAAGAAGAAATGTTATGAATGAACGTGTAAATATGACAGGGCTATCGACCTATAGGTGACCCAGTGCTTCTCCCCGCCAGTGTCTCCTAGCATGCGGCGCTGCTATCGAGCAGGCGGTGGGTCGTCGTCTCGACATAGCAGGCAGTGGAGGCGCGCATTGCATTTGGTCTCCGCAGCCCGCCGGGAGCGCACGTGCTGCCAAGAGACCCCGGTTCGATCTCCATGTGCACATCTAGTGTCATAGCGAGTCGGCATGGCTCTTCTCTCAGGAGATCAAGGGGTAGATAGTTTACATCTCGGGAATATAGTTTCGAATTATAACTCGTATTATAATTATACAATATGTTGTGCGCGAGTGTCCTAAATATTTTGACTGATTTTAATAATTTCTTGTGATGTTAGTTGATAAGTATATATGCCCTGGACATATTAGATGTCATAAGATGGCATTTCATAATTTAGAATCTACAAGTACATTTCGATCTGTGCGAAGGCCCAGGATCGAGCCCTGGGGGAGTGAGTGGACGCTCTTGGTGTCTGTGTTTCTATTGTTCGTGTTTCTAAGTGACACTGTCGGTCTGCCGACAATGACAAGAGACGAAGATAGAAGAGAAGTTGGAAGAGAGAAGAGAAACATCGTAGGAGACAACGTGGTAAGATACACACACGTGCTGTCGCACGTGCACACGCGGCCGCTTTCCTTGATCGGATTATATTCAGTCGGCATGATGAAAGTTCACGAACCGGCTTATTATTAAGTCCTAACTTGGCTTCACCACGTCTGATTATTATTTATTATAAAGGTAATATATTCGACCCATTTACGGGCTTACGACAAAGTTATAATATGTAAATTTATACTTTTGCAATATCGTGATTTTTATTTGAAAGTATAAAAATGTTTGAAATATCGCTATTTACTTGTTGCTATCGTTTTATGACATCTATTCTCTTGACAAGTTGACTTCTACCTCCACATATTTTGACATTTAAATCGATGCTTTTCGTTCTTGTTCTTTTCCTACGCAAGAACAAAATTATTCATCAGCCCATGCAATGTGATATTGTGTGTCGTTTGATGATTGAGGCCATCTTTGAATCGCGATTCTTACAGCCTTCAGACGCACGTTTTTCAAAATAAACACATTGAATACCAGAATCATAAAGCCAGGATAGTTTTATAACAGTTTTTAACTATGAGTGTAAATTTGAATGTAATTGAATGTTAGACATATCTTTTATTGAGCATATGGGCGTCAAGATATTTACAGGTATCCGTCACTTTGTGTCAATGAGGGACGAAAACGAGTCCACCCAGTGAAAAATACGCGAGTGTTATTCTGAGCCACCCACAGCTTCTGATCTCGATCATGTCGAGGTTTTACGCTAGACAGAGCACCCAGACAAACTATCACCCATTGCTCTGTTCAAGGAGCGAGAACACAAAATAACTGCAACAGTTGTGATGCTATTCTATTGTTACCTGTTTATATAGGTCAGCTCAGGTGTTTATCCAACAAGTATGATTTCTGAAAGGCCAACGAAACATGAATAATGTCTGATAATTTGTCAATTAAGATCATTTAGATTTGCTTTTTCCGTATACACGTATTATTTACGTATTTCCTTAATTTCCCATCGTGAATTTGTCATTCTCTTCATTAGAGAGAATGAACGAAATGTTTATATGTCTATAGTATATAAAGAGAATGTAGTAATTTACCTTTTTTCCAACATTTTTCACTCAATAGTTCTGAAATGTTCATTTTTGAACGTTTTCAAAGTTCACAATCAAAATGTATTTATGAATATTAAAATATACGGAACGTCTCAACATCGCTGTATCAAAATAAACTTCTAGCTCAAAACTCGCAGCCATCGGAGCGTGTTCAGTGAATAACTTCGTGGTCTTCTCTTGAATGTTTAATCAATCGTGAATTGATTGCCCCGCTGGACACTGTCAAGTTTTGACAATCCATTTTCCAGTTCACGCTTCAATCTCGCCGCAGAGGCGCCGTGGCGCTTGAGCTATTAGTGTTGCCAGCGATTGTTTTAGACATCTTAGAGACACATTAGACAGAAGCTGTACATGAACCTGTGCCAACACCTTTAGCTAATCATCTACCTGTCACATGTTATCGGTTCCTTACGTGTGAGTCGAGCGTCAGTCAAACGGTGACCCAGAAACATGTCTAACTGAAACACTGATCAAAGGAAACCATGATAAGTGATTCCAGATCTATAAGTGAAGTTATATCATCTGGTTCTGATATAGTTTTGATTGTTTTCTTTATTTTTTAGCCAATATCCCTGTGAAAAAGCAGATAAGACAGGGTCAGAATGCAGAGGAATAACAAACATAAAACAAGTTTACCAGGCCTGACATTACTTTCTCCTTTCACTTTCAATATGTAATTACACAAGATTGTGATTCCTATGCACTCTAAAACTGACTTGCCTACCTGCTTTTTCCCAGGGAGTATGTAGGATGTAGGAGAACGCAAAATTTAGGCCAACATGAAAAACGGTCATCTTCATCGGTTTTGTAATAAAGAAATTGTGTGGAGGCGCTTATACCTAACTTGTCATAGTGTTGACTATTTATTATTATAATGATTACGAAGGAGATTACACGATTAGAGTCTGGATTTGGCATTTGTTAATGTCTTCCACCACCCATTTCATTGTTTCCATGGACAAGTACCATTTCAACATTTTGATAGGTGCCATAACGAGCTCTTCAGTTGGACCGATATAGTTCCATTCCTATATGAATAATTGTGCAGTGTAGGTGAGTAGATTGCTACATGGATCCCATTATTCACATCAACGCTGGAGAGGTCAGCGGAGCGATGTTACCTCACTGGCACTCCGACCTTGGACACTTTCCACTCGAGGAATTCTCATTGTTGCGAACAATGCTACAACAAAGCGAATGATGACTAATTCTACAGTCCAGCAGTTGATCGAGAATTTAATTTAGAAGAGCTCTATGAAAAACTCTTATTTCTCCTCACGAGTCCACTCGAAATATTGAGATTGACTAAGTAGAGTGCAGACCACACTGGTGTGGAGAACTCAATGAGCACCGAAACTGAAGAGGACTTGATTAAAAAACGAATCGTTCTGCTTTATGTTGGGTGACGTTGACACTTGACAGCGAGGCGGACAGTTTATGTCCGCTGTTTCGAACACTTGCCGCTGGAGAGATGAGAACTCTCAGAAGTCATATCCCGAACTTCCGACATCTCGCCAGCATGTGTGGTCCAAATGCTGAGAGCGAAGAGTTCGCTCGTATTGTTGCAGCGTAACGATTATGCACTTGCTGCAGGAGACTTGGTCAGCAAAGTCTCGTTATGAAGAAGAAAAATGTCGTTCCAATAAGGAGTGAACAGAACACATCTCAAAGGTCGGCGGTTCTTCTAAGAAAGAATAAACTTGTTTAAAAAACTTCGTGGATTTATAACTAACAATAGATCCTTTATATAGAAACGATTTTCTCCAGATTGTCAAATTGTAGGCGATGTCCCCGAGAGGGTGTTTCCATTTTAAAGCAGCGTGTAATTTTCAAAATTGAAGAGAATGAATTTTGAATTCAATTTGTTTCAATTTCAATGCATAAAATGTTCTTTTGTCGAACTGGCACGCCTCTTCAGAGCTTCATTGTTCCCGAATAAGACTGAGAGGTTTGAAATGTATACATCCTGAAGGGATGAAGGGCGGGTGGATATTAAGGGAAGTGATGTTTTTTTAGGGATGGTGGGGTTTCTTATTCATGATCAGCTACGGCTGGCTCGTCTCAACGTTGCTAAGCAACCGAAGATCCATATACAAGTGACGTTTGGTGAGGGACAAATAATAGAAACCGATAGATAGATAAGCAAGGGTGGAAACAAGAATCTCAACAATACGAAAATAGAAAATCAAGTGTCTTCTTTATTTAGTTTCAGTGAACGGTCTGTCATTTTACTCCCCTTTCATCCTGAGGTGAATGAGCTTTTAAGCTTGAACATGTCTATCTTGTTATTGATTACATTTACAGGTTGTATTTTTTAAAACCGTGATCGTACTTGGACCTCTGTTATCTCTGCGTGTCGTGGAGCAATCGAGACAAAGTCAACACCTAAGACGACAAAGACATGATTTATAGTTGAGGACTTGTCGATATTTATATACTATTATTATTTCTCGCGTCGAGTTGCAGGTTCAATGATAATAGTAACACCGCAGAAGTTCGGTTCACTTCAAATGATTATTTCTTATTCGTCAAAATGTGTGTATTATTTTGGGCAAAGGTGAAGATGTAAGACAGAAACCTTATTTTTCCTCTAGATTATCGGGAACAACAACTTTGTAGAACAACCTTGATTTTGAAGAGCAGTTAGTAATTATTATAATTGACACCTCTTATTTGAATTTGCTTTTGAAACCTTTTTATAATGATTGCTCTAACTGATAAATCAAAAAAGCTATTCCAATTTGCCCCAAGGGTAATGATTATTTTAGTCCAATATGATTATTGGAAGTGTAGGTGATCAGGTATGTTGTCTTTGGTATGTACAACTCACACCAATTGCAAAGGTACTCGTTTGACATTATCTGAAACTGCTCAAATATCCTGTGATTAGCTGCTCATTAACTTGCACTTCAAATCGTCTCTTTGCAATCGATTATGTCGTTATTATTACTCCACTTATTGTTCAACTCATCATTCATAAGATTTGATTGCATGTATTCGGACTAACGATGAAAGTATATTGATCACTCAATCACCACACGTTGATGACAATACATTAAGAAGAATGTGGCATGGAAATATTTACCGATTGTTCGTGACGAGAATGGAATAAAGAGTCTGTAGGAAGTACAGTCAGAGCCAAGTCTTCGTAAGTGGCGCGTCGTACGGAGATTACACTTGTGGTGTGAACGCAGATAATTGAACCTTCATGATTCTTCCTTGGAACATGCACAAATACCTAATTACATTTTAAATTACATATTTTTAACCAGGCGCGTAGGAATAGTTGGGGGGGGGGGAGAAGGGGGAGGGGGACCTCCCCTATCTGGAGCCTGACCCCCCTGCTAGAGATCATAAACACCCCCAGATATACACAAATGTTGATTAAGAGATGCACAGATTTGCTTCATTATGAGGTTAAATTCTCAACAAAATTTCAAATTTTGCAAAACTAATTGAATAGAGGTACTTTTTTAAATCAAAAACTTAAAAAATGTCTTGCGGGGCCATTGGGGATTTTGCAAAAACAATTTGTTTTAAGTTGTCACAGAATATTGCATATCACGCATTTTAAATTTCTTTGTAATGAATGATAAAATAGCTTCAAATTCGATTCTTTTGTATCGAAAATTCAAAAAAGGCCCTGCGGGGCTAACTGTGGGGACGAGTCCCCCATGACCCCAAGATACTTAATCCACCTTGGGCAGACCCTTTGTGAACTACCTTTACCTGACATCCATCGATCCCCGATAATTTTGACCCCTCCCCCCACTCAAAATAAAGTTCCTACGCGCCTGTTTTTAACAAATTGTAAGAACCTTCAGACATTTATTGCAATCGTTCCAACAATACGAAGCATTTAGCGAAAAGTTATTTTTTGGTTTTCTGCCAAGTTCCACGGGTTGATTCACCTAATATCCATTTGGATCCTTTCCTTATTACAGCCAATCAAAAGTTTTATGCAGACACTAATTGGACATTTTACGATATTTTTATATGTTAGGAGAAGCTACGATTTTCACGACCAGACAAAACAACAAACCAATACAATGGTTAATTGAATTAGAACACTTATACTATACAGAGTAAAAATAGCAGTGTATTTATACAGAAACTCATATGGTAAGGCAATTAGAATAGCAAGATAAAGTCGGGATAGGAATGCAAAGATGACGACCTCTGTTGTCACTGGCTCAGAAATCATCTGGCTGCAGAAAACTTGTGGAACTGGTAAACTGCTGCACTGCAGATTTGCTTCGGTCGATTTGGATTGACTATGCAGATTTGTTTTATTCTGTTTAGTGTGTAAAATATTTTTAGTGGGAATTTTCTCCAAATTCATTTAGTTTTTAAACTATTCTCTAATACAATTCTTAACTAGCCTAGGTTAGTGCGTGCTTGTTTCGAGCATTGTTTAGGAATATCGATTATACGAAAGCCCTGAGAAACTCGCGACTGCAGACAATGTTAGTCGGATATCGATTCACACGTCTGGCTAGCAAGGTCCCCGCGTGACGTACTTTTGCTGCTGGCGAATCCACCCTACTTGCAGTCAGACTCGGTTTCATCTGGCGCCACCAACAGCATCAGAATGTGTCATTAAGCGCAGCATTGCGTGGGTGGATACACCACGTTTTGCATCTAGAGCAAGAACACGGTGTAATTTCTATGTTAATGAACGTGATTACTGTTGCGTTAGAGACGATTCAGTGTTGTTATTTAGTTAGTGATTACGTATCGCTATAGAGCACATGCGGTATAGGCACATCCTTTGTACAATGTAATAAAATGTCTGTAGAAAACCAAACCTAACCTTCAAGGAGATAAACTTTTAACTTCAAAAGTTGATAGCTGATAATCGCATTAATGAATAGTAATTTCTTGCTGAAATATTTGATCATCAACTGCACAGAATGTGCTCAGGACTTGTAAAACATGCAAAGAACGTGAAGAACGTGATAAATCTGATGTCATGATAATCATCATGATAATTGCATGGCAGGGATTCATTTTGTATGTGCAATGTGCATAAACTGCCAAGAAACTGCTTGAGGAACTGCATCTATTGAGCCAAACACTGCTCAATATTGCAGTGATTGTACGAGGACGACCAGTAAAATAAGGGGAAGAATTCTGGCATAAGTTGTCCACCAACCTTATTCTTGAGAATAAAGATATAGAAGGAATAATCGGTATGTTATCTGCACAATTACTTCTGTCACTGGAGAATGAATACACACACGTACCAGGTTTATGGAGTTCGAACCTTGTGAATGGTCGCCATTTTATCGAATCATTCTCCGATAAGCGTGGATTTATGTGATGGACGCACGGAACATTACTTCGGATAATTGTGATCGATAGAGTGGAATAAAACACAAGTAGAAATCGCTCGCTCGCATTATCCGATGCAGTAGCAGATAAAAACTGCTGCTGTAATGACAAACTAGCTATTTTTATTCTTCTTCCATCCTGCTCACCCTCTAATATATCTTCATCTTGATATGGAGATTCTGCCTTGATCTCAGAGCAAACGGTCCATGGTCCTTGCCTCAATAGGGAAGCTGTTTTTGTGCCGAAATTAATAAAAATGCGGACATCTAGCTGGTCAAAAGCGGCACATCAATTTAATCTCATTCCTTTCTTTCAACATGGAATTCTACTTTTTCCGACTATGTTTCAACGAAGGCACACTGCCCAGAAAGAGTTTAAATTATACAAACATTCCGTTTCCCGAAGACTTCAGCTTTGGCTCAACAAAGAAGAATTTCGAACTGATTTAGAATCCGTGTCGCTTTCTATCAGCAACTCGGAGCCGGCCAAATTTTTGCTCATTAAAATTTTCAATGATGTATCGCATTTTCTGCATGACGCTAATTTTCGAACGTGGAAGGTAATGTAGTGCGTGAGAACCATGTTCCTACATCGCCTTCACGCCATCTTTGTATTTTTATTAATAATTTTCCTTGTAGGTAGAGAAAAACGTGTAAACGTAGACACATAAGTTTGCGATCCACATGACGTTGTCACTTCTTATAAAGACTGTACAAACCAAATTGCGGATCTGCTAAAGAGAGCCTCCTTATAAAGATACTTGGCAATGAATTGAACCATCTAGATTATCCCCCCCCCCACCCGTTCCCCCACCGCAGAAACTCATAACAACCTACTTAATATTTCGGTGACCTCTCCCCCCTCGCTGTTACCATGACCTCCACAGCTCGTCTTTCACTTGTCTCTTTTTGCGACCTCCTCAAAGTCCCAGCTGACTCATTCTAATCCAGACAGATGGTTAGAAAAACAATAGGACGAAAGATTATTTTTATACATAATGTGTTGAGAAGTCGTGTATGTTGTCGCCTACAACTTGGTGGCGGCGGAAGGACGTGTGATCTCCGCCTAGTGCAGCCCGGCAGACAGCGCAAGTATGATTTCCTCTGGTGGAGTAACTCCTGTCTGGTCCACCCACGCAGCACATCCAGCTTCCGAGGTGATAGGCCACTGCGCTTCCGCCGGAATAGTGGGCGATTTCCACCGGATGACGATGCGACTTTGAAAAAACCAATCGGACCTGCGATTATGTTAATTAAATGTGAATGCAGTTGAAATCTAGAAAATAGATTTAACGCAGAGTTTGAATAGTTGAGTCTATTAGTGAGGTCTGTTAGTAGGTAGGTACACCATTTTTGCAAAATGTGACACTATAATTTTTCTTCTGGCAGTTTTTCCTTTTACATTTTCCGCCCTTTCATGTTTCCGGATCTTCAAAAAATCGGACGGTACCTTTGAGGTTCCATGGCTACCCAAAGTGCGAAACAATAATGTTCCAGGAAAATTATGAAGCTTTGGTCACTTGGTTCTTTGTGTCAAGAAGATGAAAAAATATAACATTAGGGCCAAACAAATATATGTTTTTTGAATAAATTAAAAATTTCGGTGGGAAAGCTTCAATCTACACTATTTTTAAGGTTTTAGTAGATAATAATGTCTAAAACCCAGTATTTCGTAACGTTTTCGAGATTATGTTTAGGACACATTTATCTAATGAAATGCGGTATCATTAACCGCGATTAAAATAATGTCTATTCGGCGTTGCATCAAGAGTGCTGGGAATGAGGATAGGGAAATGGGAAATGGGAAGTCGGAAGTGGGCATGTCTCCGACGCATCGGAAGTGTTCAAGGAAGGATATGTTGCCTGATTCACGCAGGAAATTGAACAGTATGTGACTAGGAAGATTGTTACGCAACAACAAAGACGAAATTGACGACATGATTTATTGCTTCATTGTCGAATCTCTGACAGGACTGGCGATAGGATGTCTGCGTAGTTCTTGATGATTTTTTTTAGGAATTCACAACGAACTGTGAATCTTTACATTTGATTTCTATGAAGAATGTTAAGTAGTAATTTTCTAACAATCATTTAAATAAATTAGTTCTTTTCCGTTGTCTTCCAGAGTTTAGATGACGCAGTGATCTCATTTCAGATTTTCTCGAGAAAGATTGCAATACATTAATCTTTTCACTATTCCAATTACTTGATCAATTCTTGAAAAATATTAAATTGCTGACATTCACATAATGGGATTGTCAGAAACAAATAGGATCTCATTAATTGCCTCAGAGTTCTCTTTAGTCCTTTCTTCACCGTTGCGTATCTCATCTGGAGCACAGCTTCTCATGGGCGCAAACTTAACATTGAATTAAAACAAGCCGAGTTCTTTATTTACTCGTATGGTTCTGTTTCCACTCCTTTTTAATTTAGAGTCATTTGTGGGAAACAAATCTCCAAGCGCGACGCGATGACTGAAGTCTGAAAACTGACGACTGCAGACTGAGAAGTGACGTGTCTTCTCCCTCAATCATTCCACACGACTGGCGGCGCGTCACTGAACTAAACCAAGAGGCGCTTTCAGAAAAGCGTCATTAGTCGTTTACTGTCTTTTACGTAGATTCATGTGTTTTCAATAATCGTAGAGGTTCGTTTTGTTTTGAGTTTTAAATCAAAAGTTCAAAGCTCGGCCACGCTCAAGAAAAGATCGATGGCGCTGCTTCAGCGAAATAATAAAATTATTCGAATTTCAAATAACTTTATATATTTATTTAATTTAATGCTGTGTTATGGTTCCAAACACTTTGTTTGTTGTTTACATTTCGACCGCGTGCGGAGAGTGTAGACCGATAGACCGTGTCTCGTCAGAAATATATCTTGATGCATTCAGTTGGCTCTCCTCCACGAAGATAAATCTTCCTACTTCTTTTATAGACTCACTTGTCGGTCGAGTGATCATATCTTCACTTTCAATTCGGCGACGCTCTGGATATTCCCAACCGGCGTCTCGACGTCGTGGTCATGTAGTAAATGCATCGACCGACGTCTGCAACGCATGGGGGATTCCAAGCAGCGAGATCTTGGCTGTCATCTTTCTCTCACACGGAGATGCGATGAAGATGCACGGTGACGATGATGTCAGGCGGCCGAATCATAGCTATGAAACTATCCCAGCAC
This sequence comes from Leuctra nigra, assembly GCA_934045905.1. Lineage (NCBI taxonomy): Eukaryota > Metazoa > Arthropoda > Insecta > Plecoptera > Leuctridae > Leuctra > Leuctra nigra. The sequence continues at coordinate 32,895,042 of OW203761.1, read as the reverse complement.
GTGCCTGAGAAGTAATCAGTGATTACTCCAGGATGTCAAGCTGCAATCATCTACTGAATTAAATTTCTCGAGTCTTGTCTCTTCCTCAGTTCATTGATGGATGTAAATTTATTTATGATTGTCGTAATTGGGAGCTGTAAAATTATCATCAAGGTGACTCCAATTAGAACTTGTAAATTGTAAATTAGAAACGTCTTTCCCGTGTCCCAATCTTAATTGCATCCCGCTTCTTCTGAAAGTGGAATCAACTACTGTCAACATCATGCTCTCTGCAAGTAGCATGAACATCTCGTCAGCTCGTAACCATCCTGTCTGTCTTGTATGATAGGTAGGTAACTATCAGTAGAGACCGTGCTTCAGGATATCACTCTCGTATTGTCTCTCTCACGCACGTCTTCGTAATTATCATCCTCAGGACGCCATTAAAGTCACCGCTCATGCTGATAGGCGTCGCTGTGACGTGGCGGCTGTCGAGACGTGTCATGACACAGGCGTCGCGACGCTCTTCTGTGAATTAGCACGAGGCTTGGTCTAAATCCGGCGCGAGACGAGTCATTTGCAGCGATCCAGACGCGCGCGTAGACTGCTGTAAGGAGGGTGGCCTAACCTCCCTTCTTGATGGATTACCCCCTCCCCTCTTACATTATCTTGCAGACTCACGACCACTTTTTATTATCACTTTCACGTTTTATTTCTGTAACTTCGAATTAAGGGTGGAATTTTTATGCTTCAAATTAGTTAGCTACATTTTGACTTAGGGTTCACACTCGATTTGTCATGTAAATTCGTCTTTTCCCTGTGGATAAAAAGTGACTTTAGATTGTCTTAATAGATAATATGTCATCCTTGATATTCCTTGATATATAATCTTTGACTGAGAGGAGCCTCAGTTGTGTTACTTTGAGTTTGCATATACCTGCCTCCAAGGGGTGAGATGGCACTTGTATCATCCCATCGGAATACGTTTGATCCTAGAAACTCCCTCAACCCCTCTTATCCTGAGGCATCAACGCAAGATCTCATAACTAATGCGATCTTTCCTCTTCAACCTCAAAGTCAATTCATCCAGCGACCTCCTGCAGTCGTCAGCCGAGTCCACATGAATAATTCGGTCTCCTCAAGGTTCAGAGGTCATCAGAATACTTGAAGAGACTCGCTGATGAAAAGTATGGGGTGGGGTGGAAGATGGATGTATCTCGGAAGGATAGTATGTAATTGAAAAGGTTTTACTTTCTATTCTCTGCGAGAATTTTCAACACACTATAATCATCAATCAATCATTAATACTTAATATTTGATTGCCTTTAGACTTGAATATTTGAAAACCCTTTAAGCTAAAAGGAAAAAGATCCAAGAAGCATTACGAGACTGTTCTTCATTATCCGGCGACGACGGAAAGCCTATTTTTGTGAAAAGCGGAAAATGTTGTTATGCCTACAAACCTCACTTAGCAAACTCCTGATTGGTCCGTAGAAATCTGCCAAACCTCGTCAATGAAAAGGCAGTCTACATTCACATAGAACGGATTTGCGTTTTGCGGAAAATCGTTCTTTTGAATCGACCAATCAAAATGTGTATTATCACAGAGTTAATCAGAGTTAAATCTAACGCAAATCTGCTGTAGGTATGCGATGTATACTCAACGCATTAAGTTGTGATAAAACTTACCCCCTATCGCGACTACCAGTCGTACACAGAAGTAGTATAAGTTGCCTAAAATACAGATATTTGTATACAGAGGGGTGATTAGCAAGACTGGTTTTATCGTTGGCTTTGATCACGACTTTATGCGTTGGCTGTACAAGACGAACATGAATATAACGCTTTTGCGATGTATGATTGCAGCGAATCCCACAATTTTGTGTCTCCAGGTAGAAAAAGAGACTGTCGCAATAAATGCAGTCCGGAAGCGAATTCAGATGCATTCATACAAGTGCTTTGACGTCTTATTTACACTACACATTACAACCGATCTTCACTACTCGACTCGTCATCCCCTCCCACGCACAGACTGCACTGCAGTTGCATTGCCGTGTTTATGCCAGCATGTAGGACGGCCATTGACAGCGGCAGTTGCCTGCACATTTCACTCGACTTTCATTCATCGGAGATGAAGTTGCAGTTTCTCTCTTCATTAGTCTCCTACAACTTCATTCATAAATCGAAACGTAATGAAGCGGTCAGATCGGATCGACCAGACAAGCGTCTGGTTGTTCGATAACCACGCGAAAAACAACTGCTAACCTCGAAAACTATCTAATTTATTAGTGAGTCAATGTCAGCAGGCAACGAATGTCTACGTTGTTTCACACGTACCACGCTGGTAATGAACCCTATGATTTCGTGCAACTGCATTTTAGTACCCGGTTTATGCGTCGCGTCGTCAACACTTTTTGAAAATCTTGTGGCTGCGGACGAGGATCATTATTTTCTTTCTTCATGGCTGAATCGAAGTGCAGCTATATTTTCGTTCAAGCTTATCATCGAGCTCCTTCCGTCTTGAAATGAACGGAAGCTGTACACTTGAGGGATTCAACGATCACGTGGTCTAAGAGGGAAGTCATGTTGAATGGATCATCATCTAGAATCAACATCTCCCCCCCCACCCCTCTCGCACAAAGCACCTGAAAGTAATGAATTTAGATCCATTATGTGCCCGAAATTCGATACCTGTCAGAAGTCAAGCAAAAGAAAGGGCGAGAGGTGTACAAATATCTTAAAACTAAGGTATCAAAATGATTTGTAACTTCTAAATTTCAATAAATATTTAATTATATTCATGTTGGACAGTTTGTGTAAATTCTCTAGACCATGTAGTTATTACATTGTGTAAGATAGTAAGAAAAACAATCTTATCAAGTGCTTGTCCCCCCCCCCCCCCTACGAAAATTTAATTGTGTCTCCTATCGTTGAATGAGAGTTGATGGACCAACATGCATCTTCAATCATGCGAACCACCCTCTTCTCTTCCTCATCAGATCTCTTACAGTTGCAGTCAGAACGGAAGGGAGAGGCCGAGGCTCTTCTTTCTTAACGAGATAACATCGTTATGATGGCTAGTAGCTGGATTAATAATTGTATAACGTATCTATAAGAAAGTGCACAGAGCGGCGCAGACTTGCGTCTGCGGCGCCACAATATTTATTTTTGAGACTCAATTTAATTATTTGATGTTATCCTCGGCATGTATTCCTGGAGGATTGGCGACTTGCGTTCTCGGAAGGTGTACGCAACATCTGTACTATTCACTAGTTTTGTAATATCTTCAGGATGATACGGAAATAGTGATTATGTATAATTCTCGGTATAACTGTCTGAATCTTGTGGTGTGTTATGAAATCATACTATGAGTAAGAAATTATAATTTTATTCAGATGCGGGTGACTTAATGCGATATGTGGAAAGTGATGGTAACAAAATAATCCATTTTCTAAGGATGATCAAATGTATTTCCCAAATAAATAATTTTATTTTCACTAATTTTGTTCGCATATGGTAAAGCAGGACTTTTGGCTTTCTTCTTGACAAGCTAAATAATGCACAATGTCATTGTGAGAACACTCTTTTGTTCTCGACAATGATATAAAAAAGTATACCAAGTGCAATTTGGAGACGTCATAAACTTGTTTCGCCTCCTCAGGGAGTCGTTCAATTTCCAGCATATTTCCTCGTACTTTTTCAACTCGAAATCTTCCTAATTAAAAGTGTTCGTATAATATCACCTGATCGTCTATCGTCGCATCGCCATTAGACGTGCACATACCTGGGCGGAGTTGCTCCAAACACATGCGATCGATTTATTTCACCACTTATTGGCGGCGCCGAAACTGCACTCGAATTTATTACTCTCCTTTGCTTGGTGGAATACCAATGTTAGAGAAGTGTACGTCGCACTCTCATAAGTTACAGTCAGTTACGTGGTGAATATCAATGAAGAAATTTCAACCGCTTCGCTTGATTTTCACTCGAGGTGAAAACGAAGTGGATGAACGTTCTCTAGAACGCAATGTCGAGACGCAAGTGGAGTTCGGTTTCGAGCTCTTTGGTCTCGGAGCATCTTGCTGAAACCTGAAACAATGTACTGATATATTCATTCATGATCTTATTTGTTTAGGATTAATCTCGTACAATTTTGGCAAAAATTAACGGAAACCAAAAAATCAAGGAGAATGTATAAATATAACAAGAAATAAAGTCCGCAGGGAAGTTCACGGCTTTTGCTCTGGGATTGTCGGTTGATTCTTGTCTCATCATCCACCGGCCGCAGACAGCCTCGCATCGCTCGTCTCGTGAGGTCGACGAGTAAAACGAGTTCAGCACCTCCGTGCAATTGTTATGCAATCTCGTGCCAGGTCATAGTTCCATGAAACCTCTCTCTGAAATTAAATTCCCTGTCCTATGGCGTGCAAAACTACATCCGACTGTGCAGTTACAAAGAAGAGATCACAAGTCAAGGCGTGGAACGAACATTTAGTTTCTGATAGCAAAAAAGAAACAAATAACTCGCCGACTGTTTGACATCTTGCAATCATTCACGCATGTTTTTCTAATTCAACGCTCGGCTTGCTGCCCCTTTCAACAGATTTAATTTGCAAATGGCACGTTCGTTTCCCTCTTCTCAATCCCTCCGTCACCAGTCTCTATGTTTCTTAGCAGTCATCAACATTTTACTTCTATACCTTCTAGTCACACATGCACTAGAGCTAATTTAACTAAATCTTCTGAATGACAGCGACGAAGGTAAATGAAACAATTCGGCCGCACCCCTTGGTTATGCCACCGCAGACATGGGCAACGCCCCCCTTCCCCATCCCCTTTCCTCAACCACTTTACATCCAGGAGACGGTTATTCTCTTGTTCCGGTGATTGAAACCAGCCAATAATGAGCCTTACTTCGGTGAACTGTTGACGGAAGAAGGCAATGAAGTTTCTAACCGAAGTCATTTTCTCTACACGTTGGCTCGAGATTTGCGATCGCGTTTGAATGCATCTTCCTGACTGATCTCGTCAGTCCAAGACATGTTTATTTTGTCCTCCCGCCGAGGAAGATATTGCCATGACTTGTGTTGAACAGGAAGTGGTGTATATTTGTGTCGCCCTCTCTGGGGCTCTTTTAGGGTCAGAACGAGCTGACACGGGTTCACCCTTTTCGTCCAAAAGCTTCCAAAACCCCCAAGACGAATGTTTTTTTGCTGAAGAGCGAACAGGAGATCCAGAATATTTGGGAATTTCAAGGGAGATTTTTTATCTCATGATTTATATGTGAATTTATTTTGATTACTTATTTTTTCTCCCCATTTGGATTTTTTTCACATAGTTTGTTTATTTTTATTAGGGGTGCATCTTAGTTTCTGAATGTGTGGGGGTCCGTCTCCGCATCGTTGACGATAAATTATATATTCCATGATAACTTGTTTTGACACATATATTAATTATCGTCACTTGGCTGAGCTATAAGACGTGTCATCTTTAATTGATGTAATCTGGGCCACAAGATGTGTCTCAGTCTCCTAGAGAGAAAATCATGTTAATTTTAGTTCATCTTTGAATCATCTTTGCTATATTCGCAGCATTACACACTCTCGGCATCAACATGGGAACATAAAATGCTTCACTTGCACTTCCTGTTATGTACGAATAGACAATTTATATCTACAAAAAAAGAGTTCCAGACTTTTGAAGTCCGCGATTTTTTATAACACTTGGTATAATATGACCGGCGTTGCCAAATGCATCTCTTGTTCTAAATATAAGTCGAGAACATTTGAAACAAGGAGGACGCGGGAGAATATAATTCCCAACTTGCGCTTTGCTTGCGGTGGTTCACCTCTCCATCAGTTTATGTTCGAAGTCGGAACCCTAAAGGTGCTCCTGTGATGGAGAGCCCCCGAGCCCTCATTCATCACTTCACAGAGAAACACACCCTCTGCTCTTCAGGGAACAGATCTCCTCTTGGAGGTGCTATTTATTGATTCATTCCCACTCAAACAGATAGTTGAGGTGAGCATTAGTCACACAGTTGTAACATTAACAAGAGATTGGTTGATTTCATAATCAAAGGAAGGCCTCACACAACAATAATTAAAGTTGTAAGTACATAATGGCACTCTTATAAGCTAATCGGAGGTCAATTGTTAGGGTCAGCATGTCGATTGTAAGAAAAGATCATTGGAGTTGGAGTTGAGGGCCAAGAATGCATTGACCTTCTTAAATCAAAACTGACACATTGTATCCGGTCTTGATAAAGCAATTAATATTCATTTTAAATCAAATTCTTATACATTATTTATCTCGTACACTGGCGGAGTAAATGCAGTTGATTGAGTGCATTTTATAGCAGCTTGAGATTTCATATTTTACTTTCCAAATCCATTAGCGATTGAACTCTGTCTAACTATGTATAAAGTTGGAGTTTGTTGGTATTGGGACGAGAATCCAGGCTATCATCTTTACAATGTTGACTCTACACGTCTTGGTGCCAGAAACCTCGATATTGAGTTTGGAAGTGTTTATTGTAGATATCGGAAGACGTGAAACACTGTCCATGTGGAGGTACTACAACATTTACTAAGTGTGAGCGTAAAGCTAACCTTAAACAAAATCGCTTTCGTCTTCTTTCAGTCAAAGCAGCGATACCCAGCCAGTTCTCAGACTCACATCGCCGTGGTGTCAGGCAACTAATCCTACTGCGGTGTAGTGCGGGTTGCGTTCACGCTCTCTTATGAAATATTACGTTTAGATTTTCTACTTCAATAAACTTCAATATGAAATTTATTTTCAATAAGAAAACGCAGTTTCCAATTCTTTTCTGTTCCCTTTCTTGACTTTTGGTCTTTCTCCTGGACATTGTTTCATTTCACGCTTTACGGTTTAACTTTACTACTTCCTTTATATTTTATCAGAGAGCCGATACTGCAGTAACATACTGTAGTGAGTTATAACACGGCTTTATGAGTTTAACGCCCTCAACATAATTACATAATATTTAAGTTTAATTAAATTACAAACAGTCAGCAATATTTAATGAATCTGAAACTCTGAAGAACATTTCATGTCCATTCCTCTAAATCTGTTAATCTCTTTGCCGACGAGAACATTTACCTCGATTAATGTCCTGAAGATCGTGTCAGCTGCATCCCTTGATTCCATTTCGGATTCCATCCCCCACAGAGCCCAGCACAGAACATCAGCTTTCAATTAATTCTTGGCTTCTCATTCCTCCGTCAACATGGAAGTCTATTGTGCGTTTTGTATTCCGCACGTCTTCTGGAACCGGATCTTCGTGACAACAATCGTTGAATGTAACTTGTTAGTGCGGTCCATTGTACTTCGAATCACCAAGAAAACGTCATTCTGTCGTCTAGCTGTCGTTGTCGATGGAGGATTGGAGGATTGGAAGTTCGTTGTGAGGGCGTGTGATCTGTGAGTTGTGTTGTTATGTTTCGCTTGAGCTGTTAGAGAAGGGGTTGCAGCGATGAATGGTATGATTAATTACAATTTATGTGTGTAATTAGAACAAATAAATCATATTAAGATTAATAAATAACTAGAGTTTATGTCTATAATATTCACGAAATGTGTTAGGAAATATGTAATCGGTAACAAATTCATGTCGTCAAACCTGTATGTTATTCTTACTTTTCGAGATTTAACGAAATCCAAGTCTTGACGAAGTCAAATTTTACGTCTACTATATTATTTACTTAAAAATGATTATCGATTTAGTTTTAGCTTAGACTGTTTTAGTGAAGAAAAACTTGCCATAAAAAGACGTAAAAAGTGCCGAGAAGCTTTACATAAAATTTTGATGATTTCGAAAGTTTTTGAGTGTCTGATGGAGTTGTATCGATTGGATGTAAATATCTGCTGTGACGGGATATTTCGATGGCGTCGAAGTGGTTTAGAAGCGTCGATGTAACGCCATCTTGCTTCCTCCCTCAAATATTTAGTTCAATCAGCCTCAGGTGTTGACGTTCACTTGAGATGCGTGCAATTCAAAATTCAGACGTTTTTACTCTGGGTGGCAGAGTGAAGACATGATTTTACAAATATTGCATTTATTGTTAACATTGTCAAAGTAACCAACATTACTTCCATTGTACTCTCCATTTGAAATATTGCATTCCTACTTCATTTTGTAAAGATATGTGTTAAAAAAATTGCCTTTAGTCATGCAAATAATCCTATACTTTGGGCACGGGCCAAGTCCCTGAAGTATCGTATTATTAATTTTAATGATATATGCGCTCATGGAGGTTTTATTATTCTGAAATTTCGGAACATGAACTGGCATATCCAATGATGCATGTAAATCAATTTAATCGTGTTGAAACTTAAAATTACTCAATCATATCGCGCCATCTACATATTTGAGCAATATTTTCTTGTTCACAGCAAAGCTACTTGATGAACTTCGGCTATCTTCCCCAATCCGACTTCGAGACGGGCAACTTGCGTAGCGATGATCAATTGAAAGACGCCCTCCGGACGTTGCAGACGTTTGGCAATATTCCAGCCACTGGACGTCTGGACGCCGCGACGCTCTCCCTGCTCAAGAAGCCTCGGTGTGGGCTTCCAGACATCTCGACGACGCAGTACAGGAGCAAGCGGTACACGCTCAATGGACAGCGATGGCACCACGTCAACCTTACATGGAGGTTAGTGGTGTGACTAATTGAGTTTGTACAATTCATAAAACAGATTGTTCGTTGATTATGTTCCGAATGAAATCATTTCAGCCAATGAGAGAGAGAGCTGGAAAGTCAATATTACTACGGTTGATGTGTTTGAAATGGGAGGGGAAGTAAATAAGGTACCAGGTACTGACTGACTTATTGCAACTGTCATTGAATGTTTTTCTGTTGATGAATGGTTTTGAAAGCAATTTGCGTGAAATTGTTCGACATTTCGCATTATAAGGTGCACGAATAGGCATTTGTTAGTGTTGTATGTGGCATTCTGGTTGTTAACGTGACGTAAGAAATTTGTATTAATACATTTAAAAAATAAACAGGGCAATGAACTCTTAGTTTGCAATCATCTCGTCCGTCATTAATGTATAGCGTTGAAAATCAAAAACGATACGAGTATTACCAATGGTATTACAGTTAACCTTTCTTGTTGAAAAGAGATTTAAATCAAGACAAAAGTACGTATATTTTGTGCGAGGTTGTTTATTGAAAATCTTTGAACTCCCGCTTTTTATTTCGTTCTTGCTCATGATTGCACTCTAGTAGAGAATATCGGAACTACACGTTCAGTCACGCACGGTTACTGTAGCTCAGTCGGTGAAAGCTGGCAGCAGGCTCCGCGGGGCTGATTAGACAACCCGCAACACATCGACTGGCACACAGTCCCCTCGTATTTTACTACAACTTTGAACTGGTTGTGTTTGCGAATCGAATGTGTCTATCGATTTTATGCTTTGCAATATTCACTACATAAAATTGACCCTCGGTTCGACAAATAGATTCGAAATTACTTCACAAACCTTTTTCTTTTTCGGTATGTTAGAAAATACCGAACATCAAACCTTAGATTCATAAATCGAAAGTTGGTTTTGAGCACAAATGATGAAAATACAAAACCGCAATTTCAATTTGACTTTTGAGCATAAATTAACTCAATTGTAAACAGTAGTTTGTCGAGAGAGTACGCTGTGTATACCTTTTATCTTCATGTCTGTTTAAAAAAGAATCCCAGGATAGGTGTCATAAAGTTGTCATTTGATAGAGAAATATCATGTACCTATTCTATTTATTTGCTAAGAAAACTTTCAATTTTAGAATTATCAGTTGTATTTGAAGCATGAAATAACTAATTTTGATAACTATAACCCAAGACATTTCTGCAAGAGTAGAGTTACTCAACTTTATTAGGTACGTACAAAAGAAAATGTGTATCAGATAATTAATCATAAAAATGCACCAAAACGAATGACTCTGAGAAAAAAATTTCTTGAGGGTTCGTCCCAAACCCTTATATTATTTTCCTTCGCAAGTAATTTTTTTTAGCGTATATCAGATTTTGTCAAGACCACACACCACTGATTGTAATTTCTTCTTCATAACTTTCCCAGGCCATTGTACCGAAAGTCGACATTCCGCTTTAAAATCAGAGGTTTATGCGCTGCTGAGGACAAAGAGATCTCATATGCGTGAAATCTGCGCGGGTCGGGTCTGTAGCATCAATCTGGCCGTGACAAGAATATGTCACGTGATCGATATCGGTATTCTTCGTCGGATCACATAACAGCCCCGCAATGCATTCCGTCCTCATTATACCGGCTCTCCAGAGTCATCGAATGCCCAAGAAAAGATCCAGTGGCGCATCCATCTATCCAGACTTCCAACCCCACAGCGGTCGACGATGAAGACGTATTAGCATAGAGGTAAGAAGGGTTGGGTTGTATTAGTGCAATGCAATGTACTTTTATTAATTTTAATTAACACTCAGACGCGTAGGAACTAAATTTGCAGCAGGGGAGGGGGGATTATAAACGAACTTTAGCTACGATGGCAATAGGGGGTCGGGGAGAGGGAGGGTTCTTCATAAAAATTAGTGAAAATTTTGACTAAGGGGCCCTCCCCAAGGCAGAAAAAAGAAAAAGAAAAGAAAAGAGTCGAAATTTGCACTATTTTTCATTGAAGGAAACCTCCCAGATTGCCTTCGTAGCCAATTTAGTATCTCCAGCTAAAGTTCTTTTACAATATCCCCCCCCCCCCACCCCCCCATTGCAAATTTAGTTTCTACGTGGCTGAAAGTTACACAAACTTCATCAGCACATATTTACGTCAAGTCTCAGAGGTGTTGTGTTTATAGACGATTGACAGTCGACAGCTACGTCACCTCAGACTGAGTTTATAGGATAATTGAAAGATGATGATGACGGTGTGGATGACGTTAATGCATTGTCAGGTCGGTCGGGGCTCCTGAACGATGTAAATTTGTCTGATACTGATGATACTGATAGTAAGATTGCATCTCTCAATCAAACGACTACGAAATTGTATTTCTTCGTAGCTGAAGGAGACATTATGCCTTTCCTAGTTTCCCTCTTCTTGTGTCGCAAAATGTCTTGTCCACCCCCCGATGCCGGTCCGCCACTGTGTGGATTAGCAGCAATCGTTCCACCCTCGTTTCTGTCTTTCCCACTTCCACTTCCACTCGTCCCGGTCCCTGAGATCCCCCATGGAGCCTCGTGGAGTCTCGTGGAGGACAAGAGATGCGTGAGGCGAGGGCGTGTTGCTTTAATGAACGCTTCACGCATAAACCGTGTTGTGGGGAGAATTTCATGTACACTTCGTCGAGCTGCTGGATGTATAATGCAACGCTGACGAAGTGATGATGAAGGTGATTTCGGTTTATGCTAAGAGATTGGCTATATTTTAATTTACGACCACTTTTATTGCTTTTTGAAGAAAGGTTGGTCTCTAACGTTCCATGAAGTGAAAAATGCATACTTGCATGTGCATAAATAAAATTTGTCATATACGGGCTCAAGTCATAATTTTAATCAGGCCAGTGAAAATATTAATGAGCTGATGAGCGAGTCCGCCCCTTCGCCACCCTAACTGCAGCCATCATGTTAGGTCCATCTGGCAGACTGTCGGATCGCATTTCCACCCATTTGACCTTCTCTTCTTTTGACCTGTGGGCTTTCGAGTTGCATTGACACGACACTTGTGCTCCCAGAAGGCAAAACATGGCACCTCCTCATATAAGATATCCTCTTTATATGGCAGATGGCAGATGGCCCTTTTCATTACAAACATCATCACTGGACAAAGTATCACAACCGGTTATAAATGTCTATGGTATCACATCAGTCAAATCAATTTTTATATTATTTTACAAAATTATTTACAATTTCATGAAATACCTTTAAAATATGGAATGTATCGTCCTCTGTGAATGTAAATAAAATATGTAGTAGTACCTACTAGCTAATATACATTTTAATTCATTATTATTTAGCCCTAAAATTTGTATTGATCTATTTTGCTTGAAAATATAATATAACACTAAAAAAGCACGATTTTCTTTTAAGAATCACGGATACACTGTGATTTCTCAAGGTATAACAATCTGAGAGTATTAAAGAGAGTCATAACGAGAAACCGCACGGCACCTCCACCAACACCGATCAGGATTCGCGCTGCATTGGAGTAGGTAACAGTGTTGAATCCAGACATTTTTCTCGGGAGGGGCACTTGAATAGTTGGGGGTGGCATTTTTTTGGGGTACTTTTTTGATGTTGGTGTTGGGGGGGGGGGGGGAGTTAATTTATGAATATGCTTGTAGTTGTACAAAGCACAAAGCAATTATTATACGTAATATATTTTGAAATGTCACAGTAGAAAAAGGGGGTTCGGGGGCTGGGGCATAGCCCCCGAGAAAATTTTTGATCAAGGTCATTCCTTTAGGTACAATTTTGAATCAGAGTGTATAGCTATTTTGGGGAATTATAATGTGCAAAATATCCAAAAAATGGTCTAAGAGATTAAATAATAGGTAAATTTATTGAACTTATCAGGATATGCATGTCCGGGGCGCATAGCCCCGGAAATTTTTTGGAATTTTAATTTAACTCAATTCTAACCGTTTTGGAAGGTTTTTGACATGATCCGTCTATTTTTACGTGTTTTCTTCACATATTATTTTGAAGGTATTTTGAATAGATATTTGTGCCGGGGGGAGGGGGGGGGGGCACTGCCCCCCCCCCCCCCCCCCCCCCGAGGTATGCCTGGATTCAACACTGGTAGGTAATAGCACCATTGTATCAAGTTAGGAGGTGGTATTAGTGTACTTGGCCACGAAACGTCTGCTAAGCACAAAACATTCAAAGTTCAAACATTATCGCACGACAATAATATCGATAAGTAACTAACATGTTCGCCTTTGTGTTGATGGGACGTGCCTATTGGTGGTTTCAAGTCACGTGCGAGAGCAGTTGGGAAATGATGATTATTACTGTGAACTCAGTTCACAGTTGCACTCACTTGGTCGTCAAAACACCTCGCCAATCGCCGTCATCAGCTTGAGGTGCGCACATGTCAGACGAATGACTGTGAAAACAAAATGGAATCTTGCATTACCGCATATTTTATGATATTTCGATAGGATACACGATCAAAATATAGAAAAGACAGTAAATTTATTTGACAGGTAATATTTATTCACAAATGTGTCAAATATGTATGTGTCAAAGATACATCAGATTGTTATTAAAGTTCGGAAAGCTTTCAAATGAGATGAGACGTCAATCTTCGAGTTGCCTCTCTGCCCAAAACATCCTCTCCATTTGTTTCAATGGTCCTAGATGTCGTGGAGTTGGAGACTCCTTTTGTTGTCACATTTCCGAGTGCGACGCCTATGTCAGCCACTTGTTCTAAGGTTCTAGGTTCGAGAAGGAACACTTGACCGTTGGGACGTCACAGACGCTCCTCCCGAGGACGCCGGATGTGCGGGGGGGGGGGGGGGGAAGAAGCAACCACTTCATAAGTTGGAACAATGCACTCTGCCGACTGGATGAGGGTGCCCTTTAGTGAATGCCAACAAGGGATGGTCGGTTGGTTCAATGTGATAGGATGATATTTAGGCCAAATGTCAACCTAGTTATTCTCTGGAGACGAATTTTACGCCATTGCTAGAAACATTTTATTATTTCTATATAGCAGGACTCTCTGATAAGCTTTATTGTATAAAGATAGACGTTAAAGCTCGAAATAGATACTTGCTTTTTATTGAAAAGATGTCTGCCAATTATTCAGTAATAGGTTGAACTTTACACACTCACATAAATTTTATTTTATTTTTTAACGAACCTTCTTGTTATGAGACGAGACGACAATTTGTAGCGACGTCTGAAGCGTATAGAATGACACGAAGAGAGATAACTTAAGGAATATTGATCTGCAGCCACTGGATCTCTTGCTTTGTACCACAGACACAATGACGTTCTCATCGGCTGCATGGCACTCGCCATTCAACCGATCAACAATGGACGAACAATCGCAAGAAGATGCCCTCCAAGCTTTGTTCGTCGTCTACAAGTTGAGAGATCATCGTCCCACATGCCCTTCCTTCTTTCACATGTCATCAAATAACACCGGCTTCTGCGACTTCTGGAAGAGTAGGGAAGTTTCATAAAGTTAGTTAATTTGCAAATGTCAACTCAAGAAGTATTGTATTGTATTGTATTGTATTGTATTGTATTTATTATCTTCCCGTAGATTATCTACACGCGAAAAATGTAAATTTTTCATTCAAGAAGAGATACATTCAAATTTCGTGGGACATTTGTAGAAAGGTTATATAATTTTTGTAAATCAAGTCCTGGATAACTATTCATCGCACAATAAAACTTCCCTTTTACAGAAATGAACGAACTAACAGCGTCGAATATGTTGAATGATAAATTGACACGTGTTTTAGCGATAGGTTATCCGAGGGGCGTTGTAACGCATTTGCGTTATCACCACATGGTAGCTGCTTCTTTCATTGATAACGACCTGCAACGCCCCCTACAAGTTCATACTCGATTGCGAGAATCAATAGCAGTGCTGTCAGAGTAGAAAATATCACCAGACATCTGTCACATTAAATTCATCGCTGCGAATCGCGAGTGATATTCCATCTAATTGATATCGCCTAATGATTTAGAGGACCCATCAGATGCTCCCCAAAAGTCGAACCACCAGTGGCGGCGCCAGAAAAAATATTGCCGATAGAGGGAGGGGGGGGGGGGGCAAGATAAAAATCTGAGGGTTAAAAATTATAAATCATATTAAAACGATACGGCCGGTGTATTTTGGCGTGGGGGAGTGGGAAAGTGGTGACAATGTAATTAATGGGGGTTGGGGGGGGGGGGGGCAGTTGCGCCCTATGCCGCCCTCCCTGTAACGCTGCCACTGCAAGACATGTAAAGTTGTATTTTTTGTATTGGGTATTGTGTAGGGTAGATACAGTAGGTAATATTATTGTGATGCGTATACATTTTTTGTTTGTTTATCTAGATCTTTAGCACGAAAGATTGGAAATAGAATTCACAGAAAAAGACAAAATATGATGGTATATTTATTCATTTTAAAGGCATCAAAGCATTCAAGGCATTACTCAAATGTTAATTTAAATGTAACAAAGCTTAACCAGTTGAGTTTACGGAAATTTTGACAACTTTAAAGTTGTAAAAATGCGTACCTAACCTATACTTTTCCTGAATGGGGCCTTTTATGTGGCTTCTTTTCCTCATCTACAAATCGTCCTGTGCCATCTAGAAAATGTCCGTCAATTAGTGATTGAGCTCTGGGATTCTTGCCGAGTTCTTGCGACGCGACGCGACGTTGTTGACGCGCCGCTGAGTCGACGCCGACGATGGCGCGTGAAGAAGGCGGTGCCGCGCAGGCAGCGGTGAAGACAGAACGCCGGCAGACGTGGGAGGCGGTGGACGCTATGGGCGGCAGTGAGTGTATGTGTGGGTTATATCAGAGACATGCAGACGCGATGTGACATAAGTCTTGTGAGCGCTGAGGTGGAAGCACGACACACGGCAGAGATGGCAAGTACTTCGCCGAGTTGTTTCAACGATTACATCTTTTAGAAGATCAATTTTTAAAAACTAATAAATATTACGTTCTTTGCAATTACTATAGCGAAATAGACCACCTTTAACAAATATGTGGAAAACTAAGTGTAAAAAATCACACTGAGCCTAATTATGCAGCAAGGTTTTACAACAATTGAAAAACGCGAGTATACCTGGATATTTAAAATGCATGTGCATTTTCTTAAAAATCAGACTTATACTTATTTTCTAAATGACTTATAATAGGCTATACCTAATCTAATCATATATTTTCCATTGATAAAGTTTTTTTTATAATCCATCACATTTTACGTCAACTAAACGATGATGGGGTGGCATTGTACGAGGTACGACTTCGTACCCCAACGTGACCCTCTTTCTAAAACAAACCATCCCTGTCAGGACTGTCTGATAGAAGCAATTTATTTCCAAAGAAGAATCAAAAGAAAAAAAAGTATTTTTGCTCGTAACTTCTTACAGATGCCACTCTAAATCACATTTAGAGTATATTCTGATTTGACCCTAATTTATTAATTGGTCTGACATGGGGTCAAGGATTGTGACGTGGGTCAGGGTCTGGACCATTGAGTCTGACAGATGGACGATAATGAAGATAAAGATTATTTGCATGCTACATATTATCTTCGCTGTTGTCAGTTTCAAATTCTACATTCGTATTGAAAGTATTGTCATGAAGTCGTCACTCGTCACCATTAGTCGTGGGGTTTGCACACAAAGAATAGAAGGGAAGTTGCATGTGCGCGGGGAATATTTTACCATTCCTGCTTTTTCAACAGTTTATGAATTTGCTTCAAACGTAAATATAATTCTAGCACAAATGACTAAATGACATGATTGCGCCGATTCGTCATCGGTTGAGGAAATAAAACAACGGAATCATAATCAGGAAATGTGTAATTAGACAAATAATTATTATATTTTGTTGGAATGTATACAGGTAAATGAGTGTGCTGCGCTTATTTTTCAACAATTCAAACAAAACACCGATGGCTAATCGACATTCCGTCTGACTGTTTCAGCATTTCTGTTTCAAAGCAATGGGTAAATGTCGAATGAAATTGATAGCATGTCCGATCTCTCGTCTTTACCCATCTCTGAGATGGAAAGAGGCAACTTCCAATCAAGTTCGATCTAAGAAACGATGGCGACATGCTAGGAGGACGATAGATTGAGATTAATTGAGGGTACACAGTCTGCCAAGAGTCGGTCCACTCTTGCTGGCTGTACTCTAGACGAGTGCTAGGTACGGGATGGCTCTCAGTATGACAGGGTAAAGATATGCTATACTTCGGCAAAGTAATCCACTATATATACACCCATTGGAGTTTACGGCATGTTTTATGGTAGGCAATATCGCATAGAGATGGAATGGAACCTTGGAAAAGTCGTTTAACATATTGAACGTTTTATCGATAGAAATCATAGTAACGGTAACATTTTTCTATAAGTAGTTTATTTTAAAATGAAACACGGTGCTCCGAAGACTTGATGGACCTTGTCGGGAGATGAAGATGAAGTCTGCTCGGAGAGGGAGGACATCGCGTCGACGACATCCTCGTTCTTGTCACTCACTCAACCTGGGTGTGATGTCTTCGAGCCCGTCACAACCTCCTTGAGTGAGCGACAAAGGCGAGGTATCAACACTATCAACAGTCATCCCAACCAGCAGCTAAAGGAAGACGAACGGTGACAACATGGATGGAAAACATTTCGTCGACGTAGTCTTTCAACAAATTAACCCCTATCGGTCATGGCCACCCCCATATTGTTTGAATTTATCGCTGTCTATTTTTGTCGAATCAATTAATTTAACCTAAGAACTTAACTTTTGATTGCTGGCTCTGTTATATTGAGAACATGCGGGCTCTGGCTGAAGCCATCATCAGATAGGGTTTAGTAACTATCAGTTCGCCCTTGTAAAATATAGTTTTTCTTAATTAGTTCGATGGAAAACCAGCTTTAAGGGAAAACTAATTTAAGTAAAAATAAGTTATCTGTGTAAGTTAATGCTTTAATTATTACTGCTTCCAAGTTATATTGAAGATCAACAAAATCCTTTTAATTTTCTACTGTATATATATATAGGTATCGGTATAGTACATACTGGTACATACTTTACATTCCTGCTTTGCAGGTAATCATATTTCAATCACTAGTTGTAATCATATAATGATATCCACTCATGTATCATTCATAATGATATGATAATGACCTATTCAGAGGGTAAAACAGATTTTTTTACGAACTTGACTCAGACAGTATAGGCTATAGGTAATGTCTGGACTTGCACTCCAGATGTTCCGGGTTCGATTACCGCAACCGGCATGCATGACCTAGGTTTTTTCGTAATTCCCTCAGTCGCAGGCAAAGATGAGAAGGTTATCTACTAAAAGGCAACTACCGCCTCAATCCCAACGATTCTTCTCCTTCATCATCGTCTCGCCTTATCATTATCAATCATATTCATTAGAATAGTTTCAGAACAATGCGACCAAAACCTCAAGTATAAAATGTAAAAAAAATATGTTCTACATTTTTCATTCCAAACAACGTTAATTTCTACATTCGCTCTTCACATGTATTTTTGTATGTAAGTCGTAACGTAAATATTATTGAAATGAACTGAAAATGGTTCTAGTCTATGAAGGCACGTTTCTTGCAAGCTATTGCTTGAATTTAATTGCTAATTGAGTCGCCACTTGACTGCCGAGCGTTAAAAATAGGCTCAACATTCTCCTGGCAAAGTGATTTTTTTCTACCTCATGAAGCGGCAAGTTTCAAGAGGCTTTCAAAGGAATCTTTGTTGAGATGAAACAGACTCAGAGACAGTGGACGAATCTGGCTGAGAATCTGTGTCTCAATGAGAGAGGCGCTCTCTTCCTCTCGTGCTATGAAGAGATGAAAAAGTCATGTTCTAAAAGGATGTCGATATTTAATATTTTCAATTAATTAATATGGCCAGAGGTTCAATATTTCTTCAAAATAGTTAATTTACTCGGGCACATAAGTTTTAGTTCATTGGTTTCAGTTTTCGGTATGGATGGAGTATGGATATACTTTATCCTATCTCATATTTAATAAAATATTCAAGGGATTATACTATACATGTTCGTTTCGTGACACAACTAAGTAATCCAAATTCACTGGAATACAAGATTGAAGGTAAAATTTAAAAAATTCTGGCATCTAAAAGGAGATGGACAATTATTCATAAGTGTGAAGGTCGGTTCATAGATTTGTAGATGATGTGTAATATCACCGCAAAGTCTAGAAGCGTACATGTATAGTAATTGTCCCCCTTTTATCGAGAGCTCTCCATTCTCCAACTAAGGAGTAAAGGATAATGGTCTTCTTAGATGGTTGGATAGCACAGTCTTTGCTTTATAATGTTAGAATCTACCACAGAGAGCAAACATTTTCAGAACCAATGCAAAGATCTTTAGGAGTCGAGCAATATACAAACAAAGTCGGGTCTGTTTATGCGGCTGGAGGGAATGAAAAGAGGCTGTGTTTATAATCTCCACACCTTACCCTCATCTCGACATCTTGTATAACTTTATCATTATTTACAGAGGTTGAACTTAGCGAGGTGGTGCGGATTCTAATCTCATGTGTGTTTTCCTCTGCTTTTTCCAGTCTCCAAACAAGAAACCCAAGGAATTTGGACGGAGGGTTGGTGAGGGCTGAACTGCACAGGGCGTTGGACGTTTGGGCACAGAACTCGAAGTTGACGTTTCGAGAAATCGACAGCGATCGAGCCGACATTCTTGTCTACTTTCACACGTAAGATTTACACAAAATCACCAACCCCACGAACAGCAATTGATGCCGGCAAAGGGGGCGCTGCTCCACCCCCTGGGCTTTCACAAAGACCGAAAACAAAATACGGAAAATTCACGAAAAATTAATTCAATAAGTAATTTTGCTGATTTTGGTCTATTTTTCCAATGATTATATGCTCCACACTAGTTTAGAATAACTAGTAACTTTTGGTTGAGCAAATTGGTTCTGCTCGTGCGCCGAGTCACTTTGGTGGAAACACCTGGAGGCCAAGTCTTGAAACTTACGCTTTCAGGACGCAAACGCTCTCGGACGTCATAAAGTCCCATTTACTGTAAGAGTGATCGACATTGAAAAATTAAGTCAAGCCACTTATTTGATTGTCATCCAGCAATCTATTGTAAACAATTTATTAACATTATAATTATTATTACAGATATTATACAGTCATAAAACCTTATTCAAAATTAAGCTAAACAGTTATCTGTAGATTTCAAGGTCGTCATTCTTACAGTAAATGGGACTTTATGACGTCCTAGAGCGTTTGCGTCCTGAAGGCGTAAGTTTCAAGACTTGGCCTCCAGCACACGTCATCAATGTTCAATTTTGATTAACCAAAAGTTGCTATAGTGTAGACTGGGAGACGGCTCAAATCTGTAGAAAAAAGTATTTTTTAAATATTTTGTTCCCTGGAACTTGATTATAAATTATTTAAAACATGCTTCTTATAATAATTCCGAATAATTCCTTCGGTTATGTACTCTGGACCCTGCGGACATGGCAACTGATCGTTGCACCATGGTTGCGGAGTCTTCCCCCCCGCTCCGCATAATCTTGCGGACAATCATCACCAAATATTCCAATCCTTGACCTCCTCTCCTCTTGATCTGATCTTCAACCTTGACGATGTGTGGACAGGCGCTACCACGGCGACGGATACGCGTTCGACGGCCGAGGACAGATCCTGGCGCACGCTTTCTTCCCTGGCACGGGGCGGGGCGGCGACGCACACTTCGACGAGGACGAGACGTGGCTGTTGCAGCATCAGCAGGACGATGAAGGTGAGAAACAGGTCAACGTCATACTTGGGGGAGGAGAGGTCGCCAGTCACAAAGTACCACTAAACAAGGCGTGTCAGTAAATTTTTATTAAAAAAAAATAAAAAAATCTAAATCTTATTTTAAGACATTTGATTTTTTATTTCCGACTTTATTTTGTAAAAATTTAAAGGACTATGATACCTTGATCTATTTTGCCCCGAAAAGGAACACTTTGCCGTGCTCACTGGCCCAATGGGCGTGCTAAATTTTACATTGCAATTTTCAAACATAACTTACAAGGAAATATTATGTATGCGACGTTGTTGAAATAAATAAAAGCGCACTGATGTCACAATCTGCTTTGCTGCCAGGAAGTAACTTCCTGCTCTACTCGTGCCGTTGTCGGCAGATGATATTGTATGGAATTATATCTGGCAACATCCGGCCACAGCGTGATAATCTGCCACCACCACCCACACTGCTTATTGCTCTTAGCTCTGGGGTCCAAATATTGACGCGGCCCGTGGTGCGGGGTGGGGAGATTAGGATAGAGGAGATAATTATGAAACATGGTTTAATAGAGTATAGTACGTACACCTCTACCACGTATAGCTAGCTAGAATATGAAGTTTCAATCACAAAATTAAACCAAAAACACATTTTGGTGTTACAATTATGAAAATTTGATTATAGTACAGGAGCAAATGTAATTCCGCTCGATTGGAGTGCCAAAATTGATTTTTTCATAATTATCGATTGTTTACATCATTCTTAATATTACCTGACGTGCCTTCAATTTTTTTGGTGGCCTTCTTGGAAAATAGGGCGGAAAACGTAAATTTTACAAATTATTTAATTGTTGGTAGAGGAAAGGTTGAAAAATTATGAAATAATTCACTAAATCTAAATCAAATGTGGAGACTTGAAAAAAAAATACGCCGTGAACGACATTTTATTTTTTCATTGTTGGAATTGACCAATCACGTTTCTGTGTTTTTTTGCTCTCAATTTATTACGAAACGCGTGGACTTACACTAAATATGTGGAATTAAAAATTGTAGGCAATTTCATTGTGAACAATATCCATTTTACAAAATTTTACTGCGACCAACAGTTTTCAGTTTAGAGCAATTATTGTGCGTCCTTCCGAGTTAAGTCATCACCTCAGTAGATGCCATGGCCCCATACACGGTCAATAGTCCAGAGTCTAAGCTGCAAAAAGGGGCCTAACCCGCACCTCTGTAACGTATGAAAAGTTCTCCGAAATTAGATTAGGGTGGGTGGGCCAAAATGCCAAATTTGTCAAAAGTCATTGTTGTCATTATCAAATAATCAAATCATATCAACCTAGTCGAGTAGCATATCAAATGAAAGCTTATCTTTAGAACAATTATTAAAAATATATATCACCATTGTAAAGTTGATACAGAGGTCAAAAGGGGTCAAAAAGTAGTCAAAATCACATTTTTTAAGTATTCCAGGAAAATGCGGTATCTTCGTCCCTAATAAAGATCATAACAAACTTTTTTATATTAATCGATCCGATATGAATCTGATTATAACATATTAAAAGTTATCCAAAATTTTTCTTTGAACATGAATGGGCTAATGAATCTGTCATATAGTTTATTAGGGCAATTTTTATTTTGAGTGCAAAATCTAAGATTATACCAATTTCCTAGCCACTAGGTACTTATAACTAAAGGTTTTTTGGTGTGAAACGATACAGAACAATGCTGTCTAAAACATATCAAAAGTTCTCCAACTTTTGATTAGGGTGGTTGGGCCAAATTTCAAAATTTTGATTAATTTCATTGTTGTCATTTTCAAATTATCAAATTATATCAACCTAGTCGAGTAGCATATCAAATGAGAGCTTATGATTAGTACAACAAATTAAAATAAATATGACCATTTAAAAGGTCATACAAAGGTCATGAGAGGCCAAAACATGGTAAAATTTCCCATTTTTAAGCGTCCAAGAACAATTGACATTATGTCATCGTTAATAAAAGCAATATTTTTTATGTTTTACATTGATTTCTTATTATGATAATGATGTCCTTTGATTTGTGTTTTATATTACCAATTTTTGTTACTTTATTGTAATTGTAATAAACCATACGAAATAATAATAATAATAATAAAAGTAAATAATATACTATTTGACACCAATTAACCCAAAATGAATAGTTTATAACACATAATAAATTCGCCAAAATTCTAAATCCGTCGATTAGCCAATTAATTTTTTATTCAATTTCAAAATTGTGACATTTGTAGTGAAGAAAAATCTAGCGAATAGTATAAAATGACGGATAATCGTCATTTTATGTATCAACTTGACAATGGTGATATATATTTTTAATAATTGTTCTAAAGATAAGCTTCATTTGATATGCTCCTCGACTAGGTTGATATGATTTGATTATTGGATAATGACAACAATAAATGACTATAAATGTCACAATTTTGAAATTGAATAAAAATTTAATTGGCACATCCACGGATATAGAATTTTGTCGAATTTTTTATAAGTTATAAACTATTTAATTTTGGGTTGATTGGTGTCAAATAGTATATTATTTACTTTTATTAACGATGACATAATGTCAATTGTCCTTGGACGCTTAAAAATGGGAAATTTTACCATGTTTTGGCCTCTCATGACCTTTGTACGACCTTTTTAATGGTCACATTTATTTTAATTTGTTGTACTAATCATAAGCTTTCATTTGATATGCTACTCGACTAGGTTGATATAATTTGATAATTTGAAAATGACAACAATGAGTTTTATCAAAATTTTGAAATTTGGCCCAACCACCCTAATCAAAATTTGGAGAAATTTTGATATGTTTTAGACAGCATTGTTCTGTATCGTTTTACACCAAAAAACCTTTAGTTATAAGTACCTAGTAGCTAGGAAATTGGTATAATCTTAGATTTTGCACTCAAAATAAAAATTGCCATTATAAACTATATGACAGATTCATTAGCCCATTCATGTTCAAAGAACAATTTTGGATAACTTTTAATATGTTATAATCAGATTCATATCGGATCGATTAATATAAAAAAGTTTGTTATGATCTTTATTAGGGACGAAAATACCGCATTTTAAAAAATGTGATTTTGACTACTTTTTGACCCCTTTTGACCTCTGTATCAACTTTACAATGGTGATATATATTTTTAATAATTGTTCTAAAGATAAGCTTTCATTTGATATGCTACTCGACTAGGTTGATATGATTTGATTATTTGATAATGACAACAATGACTTTTGACAAATTTGGCATTTTGGCCCACCCACCCTAATCTAATTTCGGAGAACTTTTCATACGTTACAGAGGTGCGGGTTAGGCCCCTTTTTGCAGCTTAGACTCTGGACTATTGACCGTGTATGGGGCCATGGCATCTACTGAGGTGATGACTTAACTCGGAAGGACGCACAATAATTGCTCTAAACTGAAAACTGTTGGTCGCAGTAAAATTTTGTAAAATGCATATTGTTCACAATGAAATTGCCTACAATTTTTAATTCCACATATTTTAGTGTAAGTCCACGCGTTTCGTAATAAATTGAGAGCAAAAAAACACAGAAACGTGATTGGTCAATTCCAACAATGAAAAAATAAAATGTCGTTCACGGCGTATTTTTTTTTTCAAGTCTCCACATTTGATTTAGATTTAGTGAATTATTTCATAATTTTTCAATCTTTCCTCTACCAACAATTAAATAATTTGTAAAATTTACGTTTTCCGCCATATTTTCCAAGATGGCCACCAAAAAAATTGAAGGCACGTCAGGTAATATTAAGAATGATGTAAATAATCGATAATTATGAAAAAATCAATTTCGGCACTCCAATCGAGCGGAAAGCATTTTTTCTACACTTGAACCTGCACTATTACATGATTTTATTAAATAAAATATCACAAACATTTCTATCCCTTGAGATCCAATATGAACATAATTGAGAAAACTACAAGGAGATATGAAACTCTTTCCCGGGCACGACATTTGCAGCAACATTTTAAACCTTTTTTTGGTGGAAACCTCGTCTATTGCACATTGTAAGACCAACTTGATCCATTTTGGATTTTTGTGATATCGAGACCACCCCTAAATTTGAGTGGGAATACTTCTTCCCACCGCCCGTGGGGAACATACATTTAAGGGTGGTTTTTTAATATAAATCTCATTATTTAACTCAAATAATTATATTTTTATGCTTAAAATAATTTAAAATAATGGCAGTAAGTTCCTAGCATCTACTTATGGTTCAAGTATATGAATGTTGTAACAATAGTAAAATATATTGATTATTTAAAATTTGCAACAATGAAAAAATGAAAAAATATAAAAAATCGTGTTATATATTTTTTTTATTATAGTTATGATATATTATAACATATATTTTAATTTTGGGCTTATTTCACAAACACTAAAGATATAGGGTAAAAACGAAAAAAAGGACGACAAAATTGTGCAAAAAATGAGATATAATGCAATATACATCATTTGCAGTGCCAAGATCATGAACTACCATGTATAGCATTTTTTTTTAGGAATTGTTGATGTCTCCACTAGATGGCAGCACTTTAAGATAGGTAGCGGGTTATGCGTGTCCCTTAGCCCATTTCAACAGCAATACCTGGTGGGAATACATCTTCCCAAGGCCGACGAAATGAATATTTTATGAATATTTAATTTTCTTGAGTAAAATAAACACTTTTAAGTTTTATTTAATATTTTTTTATTTAAAAAAAAGTTACAAAATGATCTGCCAAGATGGCATTAAAAATAATTTTCAGGAAATTCCAAATAATCATGTAGGTAATATGTGTGTTTTCAGGAACAAGTCTGTTTGCTGTGGCTGCTCATGAGTTTGGCCACTCGTTGGGCCTGTCTCACTCGAGTGTCGAAGGCGCTCTGATGTACCCGTGGTATCAAGGTCTGAAGCCCAACTTCCAGTTACCCGACGACGATCGCCATGGCATCCAGCAGATATATGGCGCTAAAGAAGATGGAAAGCTGTGGGGCAAGATTCCGTCATACAATCCAGGAGCAGAGCAACCTCCTACTCGACCTCCTACTCCTTTCACTCCGAGGCCAACGAAACCTACAAAAGTGAAGCCGTTGACGCCACCAGCTACTCCGAAGCCTCCGGTGAAGCCGGCGTATAAGCCAGTAAATGGCAAGCCAAATACATGTGACGTCAGCTATGATGCTATATCAATCATTAGAAGAGATTTGTTCATATTCAAAGATAGGGTGAGTAGATTCTCAATATTTTAAGTTATACAATTGATAATATGCAAGTGTTAAGCAATATCAAGGTTAAAAAACTGCAATAAAAATATTAACTTCAGCCTTCTTTACCATTTGGGTGGCAAACAGCGGTAACATTGAGACAGGCAAAGTACCTATAACTTAGGCAAAGTAATGTGATAACTTAAGTTTAAACATTCAAATTTATTTCAACTTTGCAACATTTTTGTATGTCAAAAAACTTGAAATACTACGTACCTCACTACAATACTACCTCAAATACTACAATACTAACTATATTATCATGGCTATTTTTGAACTGAACTATATTAATAGTTTATTTATATACTTTTTATATATAAAAAAAAATTTAGAAAATTTGTAAATATCCTGGATAATTTTGTCCATAAAATGAATTAATTGATTTTGTCTTCCAGTATTTGTGGCGTATTGGGGAGGCTGGCCTCTATGATGGCTACCCTGCCGAGATACAGCGTCTGTGGTATAATCTGCCAGACAACTTGACGCACATCGATGCTGTCTACGAGCGTCTCGACACGAAGATCATCTTCTTTGTTGGCCGATATTACTACTTGTACGGTGGCAATAAGCTGGAGAATGGATATCCTCGACCGCTCACAGATCTGGGACTGCACAGTTCCATCGAGAAAATAGATGCAGCGATGGTGTGGGGACACAATAAGAAAACTTATTTCTTTAGTGGGACCATGTATTGGAGGTAAGAAATTATTGTTAGAAAATATGTAAAAATTCTTTTCAAAGACAACCTTGAAATAAAGTTGAACCGAGCGCAATAATTGGATTCCTGTTATTTAAAAATCATACGCAAGTCTTATCTTCCATTTATTTGGAATCCCATTGACCACCTCATGACAATAATTTTCTGTTAAGGTTCGACGAAGACGTAGGCAAAGTGGAGCTTGACTATCCTCGAGACATGTCCATGTGGAAAGGAGTTGGATACAACATTGACTCTGTTTTTCAATGGAAAGATGGTATGCAAGTTAACTTGTTGCTACTTTAAAATTCTCTGCAATAACATCTATTATTTAACTTGGATTCTCACACAAATATTATTCTTCCAGGAAAGACTTATTTTTTCAAAGGCAAAGGCTTTTGGAAATTCAACGACTTGCGAATGCAAGTAGAGGACGAGAAGCAATCGTTATCAGCACCATTCTGGATGAAATGTCCTCGACAACTTGAAAACCCTATCTTAGTCAACGAAGATCAAGGGTTAAAATTAACTCAATCCATGGCAAATAATGCTGCTTCTTCATTTATTTTAGTGACACTGATGATTGCCATACAAACCTGTTTACAAAACTAGCAGCATTTTGTTTGGTTCAAGTTTTACCATAAATAAATTTCACGACATGTCTTTTGATGAGCAACAGCAATGCATTGAAATAATGCAATATTAGAGTTTAAGTTGTAACCTGCTCGCTGACACATTAATTCAATTTTGTGCATTTTAAAATTTAAATCTGTGGCTAATCTCAGTTCCTGCTTGAAAATGATACAATGTGACATTTGTAGCATCAGAAAATTAAACATAGAGAAAGGTTTCCTTATATGGGAAATTATTAATAATTATGATTGATATTGGTACTTTTTACTAAAAGAGGCATAATTTGCTGTACTCCTAACAAAATTCTCTCGAGTCTGGCTCTTGATTCAAAATGGTTGCACATCTGGAGGAATTACTTGAACATGGTTCTTAAGGAAACTGATACAGTGATAAATCGAGGAAATCAAATTAATTTTAGAAAATTTACATTTTATGTCATTAAAGTTGAATACTAGTTCTAAAATACAAGTCATCACCAGGTTATCTTTTGTTAACCCATAAAACTATAATTTTTGGTAAATTCAGATATGAACCCCTTTAAAGTGTGGCATCTCCACGAATTGTATTCTTACCTTTTGTTTGGGAGTATTGTATTGTTTAATATATTATTATCCATTATTTTATCATAAAGTGGTCTATGCATGAATGATGAAACACACACAATTACTACATCGAGTTGCCACTCAACTGGCTACTATTCACTCCATTAAAAATAACACAGTATTTTGAGTTTTGGCAGCTGGAAAGTAATTTAATACCTGAGGAAGCTATGGTGCCATTGTTAGAATAAAAAAATCAAATAATTCAAAACGTAAAAGGATACTTGAGTAAATTATATGATCCACAAAATAAATTAACATTACTTCAAATAGATTCAGTAAACAATTATAAATCAATATCATATATATTATTAATTCACGAGTTTTCTAACAGCGGAATATGCAAAAATATTATTTTGTGAATACTTGAATTGCATGTAAACCAGAAATCACTAAATTTGTAATGTAAACTTGGTTTATGGTCAATTCCAGCACACCATATAAAAAATATCTGTTGTAAACTTGATCAAAGTAGTACAAGTTTCAAGTGGATGGGAATAGAGTTGGTTCTGTTATTTTATGTAAGATATTAGGTATATTTAATCTAGGTATGTATTTATTTATGATTATATTATTAGTACTAGCACATATTGTTTATTGCATCTTTTTCAACTCTGGTGCAGGTCTCGTTAAAGTTAACCTGTTGGTTGTTAGCTTTGATAAAATAATTAGGTAGTACTAAGGAGAGGACCACTTTAACAAAGACCATAACCAGAGGTGGAAAAATTGGCCTTGAAAGGTGTAAGGATTTGACTGCAATAAGATTTGGGACCTGACTGTTTATGCTACGATAAAAATCAAAATGTATCCCTTATCTTTTTGAGAAGCAAGGAATTATATTATGCTGCAGATTGATGTAGCAAAAATGTTGTACCTAATTTGTAATAAAACTATGAGTGGCATAGTAGTTTGTGTATTATGTCATATTCATAGTTATTCATTCAAATTAAATTTTGTTGCTTAGGTCTGCTCTCAACTATGTAATTTTCGGCTGTGTGCATGGCTAGCGTCAAAAGATAATTTTACGAATTAATTCAAATTTGATGTAATATTGCCAAATCGCCAGATAGAAGTGTAATAAATTATGATCATTTCATTTCAATGAGATGTGTAAGAGATGAGATGCATAGGTCCATTTCATGTCTAAGTATGTATAGAGCCTATTTACCTAATTACTTCAGTTGTCACTGTGATATTTATATGAACTATTTTTACTTTTGTATTTTAAATGACATCAGAGGAAATTGAGGGTTTGTAACGCAGTTCGTAAATTTTACCAATAAGTTTGCTAGAATGCTTGCTTACAGTCACTATATTTAATTCTGATGAGTGCTGTTTTTACACAATACATTACCAGTATACAGTCATACAAAATAGATCAAGTTCTCATGGAATTAAACAATAAATGATACATACTACAAAAATATACAAGTTCAAAATACCTTATCTCTACCAGAAGTTAGCAGGTAGCATTCCCTGCGGTCTCGGAATACCTCCTCTCTTCAAAAGTCCTTGCAGGAACACTTCAAGTCTCACGACTGGACCACCCTGCCCATCAATCTGAAATACAATTGAAGAATTGACACTACTAACCTCGGTTCACAAACAGCACTTCCTAGTCAATGACAACCTGTTCAGTGAAACTATCAAAACATCTTTAATCCATTTATAATGTAGGTACATTATACACGTTTTAGATAATTAATTTGGTGCAGTTAACAGACATTTGAAATAATGAGTTAAGAAATTCTTGCAACGAGATCTATAGAGTGTAAAATTTAAAATTTTGAATATTTTCTTTATCTTGGTTTTACATGTCGTCAGTGAAACTACAAAACCTCGTAAGTGACATTTTCAGAATTGTTCAGGAGAGACATAAAACTGCAGTCAGCATATAGGGCTATACGTGTTACGAGCTTTTGATATTTATTTTTATAAAAAAAAGCTGACATCAGATATTTACAAGGTTACTCTATATCATATATATAACTGAATTCTATCCATATTTCAAAAAACATTTATTTTCAAAAATATGTCACTTACGAGGTTTTGTAGTTTCACTGACGATGTGAAATTGTAATTGATCTATTATCAATAAATAGAAGGTAGGTAGGTACTCTGTGAAATTGCAATACTTAAAAGTTAAAACATTTTAGTAATCAATTAAAATCTAGCTTACGATTCTATTCTATAAACAATCTAAACATGGTTTTTTAAGCTCTATCCGAGTAACAGACCTGTCTGCAGAAGAAGACAAATTGAGGAAGTCATCAATCTTTTTGAATTATTACTGACAATAAGGTTCATCAGTTTGCATTCTGTCTTCATTAAAAGATATGTAAATTAATAAGCTTGAAGCTAAGATAATCTTTCGAATATAAATTCGTCTTTCAAGTGGCATACCTAGTCCATAGATATTCTTCTTTGATTTACATAAACTATGCAATTAATTGATAATATGTAATTTCAATATTAATTTCAAAGTGCGACGATTAATTTACAAATTTTTTAGATTGATAATTTTCTGAAAATTTTGATCAATAATTTCATTTTATCATGATTTTATATACAATTGTTTAATTTGTTGTTGTATGATATCATCAGCATCATGCTCAAATGCAGTTAAATTTGCAAGTAATATTTGCGGATGTCAGTAGGTACTCAATACCAAAAGACCGTGTTCTAAGTAAGTAATGACCCTAAGCACAGAATCAAGTCGACTCGGGGCACTTGCGTTGATAAATTTGGAAATTCTTTTGAGCATCAGGCTGTATAGTCAAAATTTTCAGAAAATGATCAAGATAAAAAATTGGTCAATTTAATCATTCATAGGCCATAGCACAATTCATTTATATAATTTTATATTCATTTTATATTTAAAATTAATTTATATCAATATATGGATTGATCAAAGGCAAAAGGGGAACAAGAGAGGAATTAAAGAGTATGAAGGATAACAACGGGGACCTAGTATGTAACGTGGAAGAAATAAATAGTTTGTGGGGAGAGTACTTTGAGAATCTCCTAAATGTAGGAAAGAAACAAGGTGTACCAGTGGGTGAAGGAGAGCAGCAGTTTGGAGAGGAAGTGGAAGAAATTGGAATGGAGGAGGAGCTTACTGAGGTGGAAATAACAAGAGCCCTCAAAGAGATGAAGAATGGCCGAGCACCAGGCATTGATGAGGTGACGATAGAGATGGTGAAAGCAGCGGGGGATGCGGGTATAAGATGGCTTTACCGTGTGATTAAAGCAGCATGGAAACAGAAGAAAATTCCAACAGACTGGGAGAAAGGAGTAATTGTCCCTCTTTTCAAGAAAGGGGATCGCAAGAAATGCAGTAATTATAGGGGAGTGACATTACTATGTCAGTGTGCGAAGTTGTTTGAGAAAATAGTGGAGTGTAGATTGAAGAATTATGTGGAAGAGGGATTGAGAGAGGAGCAGTATGGATTTAGGAGAGGGCGGTCTACAATTGACGCAATTTTCACCGTGCGTCAGATGATGGAGCAGCAGTGGGAGAAGGGTCAAGCAATGCATATGGCCTTCTTGGACTTGGAGAAGGCATATGATAGGTTGCCAAGGGAAAGAGTGTGGGAGTGTTTGGTAAAGAGAGGAATAGGCAAGGAGTTGGTTGAGCGGATCAAAAGTATGTACCGGAACAGTGTGAGTTGTGTGCAGTCGGGAGTGGGGAGATCGGAATGGTTTAATATTAGTGAAGGGCTTCGGCAAGGGAGTGTTCTATCACCAATGCTGTTCATCATAGTAATGGACGAGTTACTGAAGAAAGTAGAGCCAGATGAGGGGATCGATACTCAAACGTTGATTTATGCGGATGATGTGGTGGTGTGGGGAGGAACTAGGGAGGAAGTGCAGTTAAAGATTGATAAGTGGAGTGAAGAGACAGAGAAGATGGGTTTGAGAATAAGCGAAGAGAAGAGTGAAGTAATGACAATGGAACGGAAAAAGATAAGACAAGGACATGCCAGAATCAAGATGAGGGATGGATGGCTGAAAGAAGTAGAGGAATTTAAGTACCTGGGGAGCCTGCTCACCAACAAGGCAAAAGTAGATAGAGAAGTACAGGAAAGAAGAAGGAAAGCAGAGGGTTTCTATCAGGCAGTGAGGAAGTTGCTGTGGCATGAGAAATTTCCAAAAGTGTGTAAAATGATCATGTTTAAAATGTATTTCCTGCCAATTCTCACATACGGGGCAGTGACATGGTCAGCTGGAGGAAAGGAAGTGGATCAGCTTCAGGCAGCAGAGATGAAGTTTTTGAGGAGCGTGAATGGGGTGACAAGAATGGATAGGGTTCGAAGTATGAAGATAAGAAGAGAGCTGAGGGTTGAAAGATTGGGGTTCAAGCTGGGCAGAGAGAGGCTTCGGTGGTTTGGCCACATGAAGAGGATGGGAACCGACAGAGTGCCAAGGCGGGTGTTTGAAGCGGCTACAGTGGGAACACGGAGAGTGGGGCGACCAAGAGACAGGTGGATTGGACTGATCAAGGATGATGTGCTGGAGAGAGGAGGAAGTTGGAGTGAGTTGGAGGCTGAGAGACAGTGGGAGGACAGAACAATGTGGAGGCAGTTTGTGGAACAATTGGAAGTGGAGGAAGAAAAAGAAGATGAGGAGGAGACGCCAGGCGTGGCCAGCCGGTCTCCAGTAGTCCTGCGGCCCTAGTGTTGGTGGGAACACCCACCCCCTGACCCATTGAATTGGAACCAGCGGAAAGATGATTATTATTATTTTAATACCTATTAAATTTTAATTTAGTACCTTAAGGGTGTTCCATTTAATGAGAATCATCCTCACAATTTATACCGAAAAGGTTCTAATAGGTGTCATATTGCACCAATATGGCTTTGCACATAATGTGAATTTTAATAGATTTTTGGTAGGTACCAATTTTATTCTGGCTCCGAGGATTAATCAAGAAAATATGAATGCCAATATTTACGTTTTTGATGCGTGGATAGAAATCTTTGCAAATAAGATGAAGTAACTTCTGGAATTGAATTCCATATGTAGCTCCTAGAGCACTTCCTGTGACCTCCAGGAAGCTGAGTAGCAGAGTTGCAGTGATGTCTCGATGAGGTTCTGTAAGTCAAGATCAAGACGAGTTAGTTCATCCAATAAAACCTACAACTCATTATTCAGATGAATTTTGAATTATGTACCTAAATTAACGATGGAGCTAAGCCAGCGCCACGCATGCCATAAACCATGTGGATGTGGTCGTCTTAGCTGAGACCGTACTGGAGTTATCATTATAGCCGCATACAACTGCATTATTCCGGAAGTCTTCTTCAAGAATTTATCGTGCTTCTCTACTTTGCCGTCATCGTCATAGGAGTAGCCAAGCATTTTATAAAAATCTTCATCGCTTTGCCCTTCCATTTGACAAAGGTATGCGGGAACTAAGTATGGGCATGCTGTGTAAAGATGAGCAAGAAACAGCTTCCCAAACTCTGGAAACTCAGCCCACAGAGCTACAATAATAGCAGCCATGGGGAAGGCTGCTTCTCTTTTAGAAGACACACTGGTCCTGCCTTGACTCTGCAATAAATGTATAGAAAAAACACCAAATTAAACTTGTAGGTAAATAAAATAAATGTTGGATGTTCAAGTGTAAATATTAACTTACAACCATCTTGCGAGCCAGCAGATTCATACAGAATGACAGTCCCTGAGGATGAGCCTTGGCAGAAAAACGACTTCCTTCCAAGTCAACTGTTTCTCCCAACAATAAGAAAGTTAGTCTCTTCAGCTTGTCATGAAGATGAGATCCACTCACATCAGATATGGCATTCACAGGAATATTCACAGCCTTTTTACACTTAAAGGAAAACTCCTTGTACCGTTGGTCAAGTGTTAATTCAGACACTGAAATTTTAAATGCTTCGAGAAATTCTTTATTTTTGTAATATATTTGGTGATACTCGGCTTCTAATAAATTCGATGTGCTCTGCTCAGGTGCGGTAGAAGCCAATACTGTGGTCGGGACTGCGATGGCAGCATTCTTCTCTAACTCTTGCTTTTGCTTTAATTGTTTCTCTATAGCAGAATTTTCATCACATTTCTCATTGATCTTCGTTGCAGTTTCTTGAATTTGTTTGTAATTATTGTCAAGTTGATTGTTAATTGCTGATGCAGTCT
Organism: Leuctra nigra; assembly: GCA_934045905.1. Taxonomy (NCBI): domain Eukaryota; kingdom Metazoa; phylum Arthropoda; class Insecta; order Plecoptera; family Leuctridae; genus Leuctra; species Leuctra nigra. Next base: position 32,861,213 of record OW203761.1, on the reverse strand, counting down.
GCAGGTCCAAGCTACTAACTTCTCCAACCTGTAAGTAAATCCAAGTAAAATACATTTCTCAAGTCAAAAGATACCAAGGCTGGGACATTTAGCCTACACATTTAGAGGTCAACTGTGCTTTTACTGTTTCAATATTGGTTAATGTTTAATTGTAAAAAGTTCTGACTTTGTAATTAGACTACTCAAAATATTGTGTCAATCTTGAAAACTAGTTGTTAATGTTATGCCTGTATTTTATTTTGAAAAGTTATTGTTTTTTATTTTGGTAGCAATGAAGTGTCTGGAAGATATCCAGGGCAGTATCATTTCAGCATTTGATTTCAGCTCTCAAAGTACTATCTTACAGTTTCTTTTGAAAGTGTGTACATCTGACTCCATGCATTAGGTAAACCCTCGTCGCCCCTGTACATGCATGTAATTTAATCCACTCCCCCTCGAACCCTTACAATGGAAAAGTTGTGTGAATGTGGTTGGGGGTGAATGGAGGGTTTACCTTTCACTTGCAGCTGACCGTACATAGGGGAGAGGCAATAATGGTAATATCACTGCCAGCGTTTTTATGGTCCTCACAAGTTTAATAAAATATATCACAGATTTCCCCACCCCTGCTAGCAGTAGTACAGATGAAAACAGTAGAACTCAATTCGTACCGAGCACTGATGAACTAATTGGATCAACGCTGCTTGCAGACTCCTCACCATCTGCAAGTTACTCGCGCAAGCTGCTTGAAGTGCTTCTTTATCCTGACATAAACTAAAACAATAATTTCTGTTAGAATCCAAAGATTTCTAAATAGATTTTACAATCATGCATGTTGGTGGCTCTTCATCTAGTAACTTACCTAATACAGTCCAGTAACTGCTGATAATATACATAGAAGGATTGCTCATATTGTTTAATTTTATCTATTTGATTTTTCCTTATCTCATTATGTTTTCTTAATTCTTCGGCTTGTTGATTTGCTACCTGGATCAATTGTTGTCTCTCTTGTGCACGTTTTTGTTGTGCCAAAGCCAAGTTTACTTGACGTTGATTTTCTTGAAACTCTAACTCTTGCTGTAGACGTTGAGCCTTTTGGCGCTCTATGTAAGCACGGTCTTCTGCCTCACATTTCAGATTAGCCTGTTTCATGCAGACTTCTCTTTCATTTTCTTTTGACTTAAGTTCTAATTTCTCCAATAGCATCCTCATTCCTTCCTGAACTTCAGCTTTACGTTGTTGTTCTAACTCATACAATAGTTTCTCAACTACACCAGCACTCTCCCTCCTTAGCATTTTCTGTCTATCAGTTGTCTCTAACGGTTTACTTTTCTTTGCATGCTTAGGAATTTCAGACTTTGGAGTGAAAGGAGTAGTCATCATGCTAGATATCGAGGAACTGCGGGGTGAGTCTGGCCCTAACGTAACTCCATGTACAAGATGACTGATGGATGACGCCTTATTGATAACAGACAACTGAAATCTCTCTTCGGCCATTACTACTATAGTGTTCACGGCAATCTAAAATAATAAACCCATACATTAATATTATTATTACTATTACAATGTATGTACCTATTAAAGTACTTTGTCCAGAAGCGGGCCTCTGCTCGTAAGTGAGGTTACCGTTGAAGCAAGTAAGATTACCCAGTCTTGTAGGGGATACATAACTTACTTACCGTGAACGTTTTGAGTTGCTATCTACATTAATCGTTAGGTATCTTAAGAGCTATGTAAACTGACTGAAATTTATAATGTTTAAAGCTTGTGGCAAAACAAGGGTACAATTAGGTACACAGCAACAGCTGATCGTTCCGCCATTTTTGATACTGCAAAGTACAGTGTTGCCAACTACGTTGAAGTAAATTTCGCTAATAGATCACTAAAAATTCCCTAGATTTTCAAACATTTCCCTGTTTTCAGAATTTGTTCATTATAATATTATATAATTTCCGTTCAATAAATGCACATAATATGTATCATAATTTATTAAACAAATTCACAATATTTTTTTGTCTAGTTTAACTAGTTCTATATACTTACATGGTCCAAATAAGGCAAAATACACCGTACACGTGAGTATTCATAAATGCTATACATATTATTTATATTTCCATACAACAATATTTTACAAACTTAACAATCAACAGTTATAATTACAATTTCCAAGTTCAGAACTAAGCAAATAGTAATATACATAAATTTTTAGAGGCTAAAATTGGATTTCCTGGAAATTTCTTTAAAAGTAAGACATTTTCCCTAGATTTTCAACTATTTCCCTTTTTCCGTGACGGACGACACCCAAATTTCCCTAAATCTAGGGAATTTTTTTTGAAGCTGGCAACACTGGCAAAGTATTTTACCGGCAAGATAGATGGCCTCTGATTGGCTAAGGCTTGTCTTATGAAGTTCTTTGCAGTCTTGTCCTCACCACAACGAATCTCCTTTTTGAGAAAAGTAGTTTCTGAATATTATTTATTTTACTAGCTTTGGTTGAATGGCAAATTAATTGATTAGTAATTATACAAAATGTAGTACTACAGCGTAAATGGTTGGTATTTCTCACTGAAATAAATTAATTCAAAAATTATAAAATGTTCTTACCACTTCTTTGTATCATTCCGTGAGTCTCAACTTTGTCTCGACCAATCAGATTCATTCAGTTGTGGGTTATCGAACACACGTGCACTGAAGGGACTGCGCTGCGCTCTGCCGAGTGAGTGCACTGTGCCGATCTGCTTGCTTCATTTTCATCGTTGTGTGAGTGTCGATTATGGCTCTTGGGTCTCAAGTGGAAAGTGCTACTGAAAATGGAATAAATGGCTCTGGAACACACGACATTCACAATGGAGATTCGGAATCTGACTCCAAAGTCCCGAAGAAAGGTAAATAAGGCACAGCGTTGGTCCTAGCCGAGCACCATTTCCATTAACCTTGATTACATAAGGCCCCCATGGGTATGGATGGCTTCATTACTTTTCTCTTTAAGGAATAACATAGCACTTTGCCAATTGGGACATAACTTCTAGATGATTTTGGTAAAGCAAGTTATGCACACTGCATTTGCAATCGATATCATATTGTCTTGTAACTAAGTACCTACCTAGGTACCGACTAATAAAACCAAGCTCGTCTGGGTTCGGGAGTAGCTAGATACAGTCACGAGGCACCCACCACAGGCAATTTAAAGATTCTAGCTTAGAAAATGATTGAAAACTCAATGTTGCAGAGAGCCAATGATTAATTATAATTATACCTAGTGACTGATAAGAATGGTGGAAGGAAGTGATCAGCAGATTTGTGTCTTTTAGGTAGGTAGTACCTAACTATACCTACCTACCTAGGTACAGTACCTACACTACCTACCACTTAACCTTATCTTGCACTGCAGTCTGCAGCAGCAGTGCAAGTGTGCAATATCACTAGGTAGTACTAGTATTTTACCCTTATTGTGATAATGTCGCAATCATGACTAAGATTGAAGAATCTATCGGTAGGTAAACTACTTTGCTTGTAGGTACACTCCCCCAAATAATAAACGGTACTTGGTACAAAACGTATTGGCTGCTGGGCCGGTTCCTTGACAATCAATCCTTGTTATTATCAATGAAATCAGAGCTCACCTAAAAGAGTTAGATAATGCGTTAGCACTGACTTCATGGGATGATGCCATGCCATCAAACCTTAATCAGTCAATTCATTTTCTTTCGAGTACCGTTTATTATTTGGGGGAGTGTACATAGTGTTTATACCTACTGTTAAAAAATGTATTTAAATAATAATATAATTGAATCATTATGCACAGGTAGGTATATAGGTACACCCACCTCCAAGTGTTCGTACTGTGTTTCTCATAAGAACACAATGTATAAAATGATAAAACGGTAGGAACACTTGGAGGTGGGCGTACCTACATTGATCATGCTAATGCATGATTTTTCACTGGATTATAAATTTTTCCTTTATCTACCTTAGTCATTAATAGCTGACCTTTGGATTTGTTCAAATATTCACGAGTCAAATAGTAGGTAGCCTACCTACTACCTACCAATTTTTTTTAAACAGATTTTTGGGAGGAAATGAAAAGTTATAATGTAATGATATATTATTGCTCCCTGCGTTTGTACACTCCCCCCACCCCCTCTCTAAACACAGTTGAGATAAGAGAGTAGAGTCTGAGAGAGATCTTATCTTTGAAACCCTCGAGTTAGCTCTTGCTTGCACTCATCACACTCGCACTACCTAACAACATTTCTGGGAAACGAATTTACAAATTAGGTACTACGAGATATGTATTTTTGTTGATTCTATCTGGCCAACTTCCTTATTTCATTATAAAATATCTGGAACTTTGAAGTAGGTAGACCTATACATTTCCATAATTAAAAATTCTAGCAAGGCTCGGCTGCTGTATAGGTACTCAAGTTTGAACATAGTACCTACCTACTACTACCTACCTAGGTAGTTTAAAATGCCAACTTGTTTATTAGGTATTACTTATTAGAGCAATTTGTATTTAGGACTTACTGAGCCCAAGGTTAGTATCATTTTTTTAGTTTGAATGCTAAGATTATCCAAGTGACAAAATAACGATTTAGTTCAACTCTTATTTGATAGATTTATTTTGTGGGTAATGATGTGCCGACTATTAGTTTTCCTGGAGCTCTGTTCTGTCACTCGTGCCTTGATATTCTTTCTCTGATTGTCACCTAAAGAAATTGGCGGTGGAAACGAGCTCGAAAATGTTCTATGATTTGGGGAGGGTGGAACCTATTACAAATATTACAAACAAAGTAGGTACTATACCTAGGTAGGAAAACCAGCGATGGACGCATGGACGATGAATTAATTAATGATCAATCAGTTGCCATGTGTTCATGTCAATTTGTAAGTTGTGATTTCGACAAACATGTTTGACGTCAACGCCAATGTAGCAATATTCTAATCTGATGGCTTTTTACAATACTAATTTTGTTTGATCAAGTTAAAAATATGGGTATTATATGGGTAATATGGGCCCTTATACATGTTGTAATTGACGAAGATGCCAGCATACTTTTTCATTTTTTCCCACGGTTATAAACTTTTACAAGGTAGGTAGGTATTTGTACACAGCTGCACAGCTAATCCAATGGGCAAGGGCTGAAATTATTATTTCTTTCCACCTGGCAGAAATGCCATCGGTTACTTGACGTTGTTTTACCACAAGTATCATTAAACCGTCTAGGTAATTCAATTCCACGTAACGTCCAAGTCTTTTAGTTGCTCATTGCACGCATGTGAAGGTTACATAACAATTCTATTATCTTTAATAAATTCAATGCCAGAGTTCTCATCAAGCTAGATGTAACGATTGTCGCTGGGGTTAGATGTAATAGTTTTACTTGTGTACTACGCGTAATGCAATTGCACGAAATTGAGCTCCCAGTCTATGGAACATGACGCAATTATGGTAATTGATGGTAAATGGACATTTAAATGATTAAAGGGCGTAGTCAACTGTTTTATTGATGACAGCCAGTAGCAATGTGATATGAATGACATGCGCGTCTTTGAAGTGAACTCAGGTACACTTGAGTGGGATGTCTTCACTTGAGTGGGATGTCTGCGTTAGTTTTGAATGAAATATTCGGCCTGTGAAGAATGCGCCTGGAACGCGAAGTACAAATATTGATTTATGTGTGGGGGTGGGTAAACGGTCTAGTTCTAGCTAGACCCACGCTATCATTGACTGAGGAATGAAGCTGTTTCCATTGCATACTAGAGCTGATACCGACAACCGTACGTAGTATACTTGAACGAAGTACACTGGTGATGCCCTGCCGATAACTTATGGAATCCATTCACCAAACGAACAATTAGAAGTAGTAGTCAATGTCACAGCTTTAATTATTTTCCTTTAGGTACCGTATACCTACTCATTTACAAAGTTTTTGTTAGAAATAAAGTTGAACCTGAACTTCGACTCAATTATGGTAATTGGTAAATAAATGGACATACCAGACATACCAAACTGTCATGTTTCCATTGAATTCATTTTTGGGACTCTAGCATGATCTGGCAATACGGTATGCCCTGTGGATGTAGTTGGTAGGTATCTAGTTAGTATCTAGAGAATCCGTCATTGAATAGCCATTGTAATAATTTGCAACTTAATAAGTCATCTCGGTGTTCGGAATTCTTGAAAGAATCTATAAGGAAGCTACGGCATGGCTGACGCAATTGCAGCGACACTTGCATAGAATACTACGCTGAGCCGAGGATCAAACCACAAACGAAGGGCGAACCCCTCTCTGTGCGTGGCCTTTCTGCAAGCTATTTTCAGATTCCTCACACAAGGGGATGCGCCATTCAAATACACGTTATTCACAACTTATACAATGTACAAAATATTTCTGTCACACTTGAGGCTGCCATTCATTATTGGAACATAATAAGAACAGTCGGGCACGCAAAATATACAATCTCAATATCCCACAATAGATTTTGTCAATTGAGAATACAGTGTTGACTAATTTGTATGGCCGAGTCAAGTGTATTGAGTAACGATTGATATGCTTCGGACGAATCTCGGTTTTATACTTCTAGCTTATGAAAGTGGCCTTGGTTTCAGACAAATTAGCAGCCTTGCTCAGCACGAGTTTGTTTGTCGCTATAGTATTGCAAGTCAAGTGGGATGAGATAGCTGTCCAGTGTCCACTTCAGTTCTGATGCGTAGGTGCATGTTTAGACCGGGCCCAGGTCGGCGTCACAGACGTGCATGTCAAGAGTGACCTGGTCAGATGTTGCCAATAGCGTGGGGGTCATTTAGACCGGGCCCAGGTCGGCGTCACAGACGTGCATGTCAAGAGAGACCTGGTCAGCTGATGCCTGCAGCGTGGGGGTCATTTAGACCGGGCCCAGGTCGGCGTCACAGACGTGCATGTCAAGAGAGACCTGGTCAGATGTTGCCGATAGCGTGGGGTCATTTAGACCGGGCCTAGGTCGGCGTCACAGACGTGCATGTCAAGAGAGACCTGGTTAGATGTTGCCAATAGCGTGGGGTCATTTAGACCGGGCCCAGGTCGGCGTCACAGATGTGCATGTCAAGGGAGGACAGTCAGATGTTGGTCAGATGTTGTCAATATCGTGTGGGACAAATTTAGACCGGGCCCAGGTGGGCGTCACAGCTGTGAATGTCATCTGATGCCTAGAGCGTGGGGGACATTTAGACCGGGCCAGGTCGGCGTCACAGATGTGAATGTCATCTGATGCCTAGAGCGTGGGGGACATTTAGACCGGGCCCAGGTCGGCGTCACAGCTGTGAATGTCATCTGATGCCTAGAGCGTGGGGGACATTTAGACCGGGCCCAGGTCGGCGTCACAGCTGTGAATGTCATCTGATGCCTAGAGCGTGGGGGACATTTAGACCGGGCCCAGGTCGGCGTCTCAGCTGTGAATGTCATCTGATGCCTAGAGCGTGGGGGACATTTAGACCGGGCCCAGGTGGGCGTCACAGCTGTGAATGTCATCTGATGCCTAGAGCGTGGGGGACATTTAGACCGGGCCCAGGTGGGCGTCACAGCTGTGAATGTCAAGGTAACTCAGAGGAGGTCGACGGCGCGGCGCTTGTGGACTTGCACTTGTTGAGCGATGCAGGTTATTTTGCTCGTATTTCAGGAATGGTCTAATTATCTCGATAAGAGTACTCATTCAATTTGATAACCAGTTTGAAGCCAGGCGAGGTCGACAACTCCACATTTCCGCTGTTCTTTTTGTCTCCTATTAGAATGTGTTACTATACTTTCAATAAGATTGGTTTGTAGTTAGACTGTACCAGATCTTGTCTGGATTGTCATCGATTGTGAGTTTGGAACTGTCTGGTTGTTCTGTTCCTGCGTCCTGCACTGGTGATTTCGGGATCCTGGACCTTTATTCCTGAGGTGAGAAGTGTCGATTGTCTACTGAGGCGAGAAAAATCAGTATTGACCAATTGTGTCTAGAAGCCTTGTAATCTTACTGGTTGATATCAGTATTCTCAAACTCATTTCTCACTATTTCACGAATAAAGGTCCAATAAGCGAAGCAATATTCACCTACTCCTGTTCTAACATTTGGTTGGCGTTGATTTACTCTGCTGTTCGTTCCAACTGTTTTCGCTAAAAATAGACCTCCCCACCGAACCACGTGCTTTGTTGGCCGACCTCTCCACCTTCCTCAGATATACCGTCATCGCACATTTGGCACATCACATCGAACACAGATGAGATGAACAATCCCTCGTGCTCGCTGAAAGAGAAGGAATGGAATGAAAATAAAGAAGTGGCTCTCTGTTTTCGATTCATGAATAAGTTTCAGTCTTTCTCCTTCAAATTGTACGACCTTTCGTTAACGAACATCCTGTAACTTCATTGTTCGTTTTTTTACTTCGCAGGGTTTTTTAGACTACATGTCAAAAAATCAAAATTACTCTTTTCCACCTTACATGATTTTATGTATTTTTTTTATTGCACTGTTAGAAATGTATTGACTGGAGGTCACGAATGATCGCGCATTTCAAGGATCCAAGCTGTTATCTTATCAAAGTGTCTTATTTGCCATGCTTGTAATCTCGCTTGATTTAGTGTCCCTGACTGAAGTCAACATTGGGGATGGTATTCGAGAAGGCAGTCTCGCTCCTGACTCTCTGATTAGCGACATAGAAAGTTCTCTCGAGAGTTCATCTTGCTGTGACGACACTCAACTCCACTCTTTCACCTGTTCAATCGTGACCTTTAAACCTAACGACAATGCACGCCTGCTTTTGTATTCCAAAATTAAAGCGGCGTTAACTAAAACTAAACAGCGTTTATTTTCGTCTTGTGTCGATGCAAGAAGCCACCTTTTCTCACGAAGAACTATTCTCGGCCTTCTTCCTCTTCTCATGCAAATGCTTGTCGCTGTCGCCTTCTGAACTCGCGTCATTGTCGTGTAAGACTTGATTCTACACATGTTTTCCCCGTGCCGCTCGAGACAATAGTTGTTGATTAGGAATATAAGTGGTTAGTCTTGCTCGTAGTCGGCAATGTGTCGCTTGCTACCTAGGTGAGAGCAACTGAACAGAAGACTTGTAGTGCTACGAGTGAAACAACAGTGTTATCGGTCTCACTGTACTGTGTTTCCTTTACACACACACTTTCTAGTCTGTCTTTATCTGTGTGCGCAAGTGATTGATGAACTGCGATTGATTTTTACGGAAATAAAATGATTTTTTTGGCACATGTAATGACTGTGATGTCGAGATTGAATTGCCAATAGCAACGATTTCCTTTTGCGATATGCTGGAAATTTCTCCACCACAACACGCACGTGGATTGTATGTAGTGTATCACATGTAGGTAGGTAAACTGTATACATTTGTTCCCATTTGTACTGTAAAAGTAACTAAGTGCCTACGTAGAAAGTCCTGCACCCTTTTTTTAGTAACAGTTGCTGGTCCGTTTTCAATGATTTTCAAGACGTAAGATTGACTTTTTATCTCAAATAAATTAATTCGCAAACAGAAAATGTCTTAATTCATCCGGTACAATAAGACAATAAGTGAAAACAAAGTGCTGTGTCTTCCTCATTTTAAGTGGAGTTTTACCTAGGTTTAAGGGCATTTTTACATAATTACCTAGATGTTATTTTCTGCTAATCCTCATGTTTGGTGTGATCCGAATCCGAACATTTAGTTGTTTTAAAATCTAACAGTTGAATCGGTTGTCAGTAGCACAGTTGAACTCTTTCACATATCGTTGATGCAAAACACAGGGTTTGTTACGAAAATGATGAAAATTAATTGGCACCTACACCTACTTCATTAGTAAAATCATAACTGCATAACCGTAACCTACTTGCATAATTTGTAATATTAATTATGCAATCAATCAAAGGTAATAATATATTTGAGCGAAGTTTCGCATGAATATTTTTTTAAAATTTTAAGTAATAATAGTGCGGCTTCACATAATGGTCAGAATAGATACTTAATAGTAAATTGAACATTTAAGCTCCAATTATTTCGAAAATTTGAAAAAATGGTCTTCCTGGAACTTCGGTCCAGGCAGGGCTGTTGCTTTCCCCGCCAAGTGTGTGCTCTTCAGGAAGTCACACATTATTGCATCGCTAAATAGATTCACACGACCTGTGTACAAGACTGACTTGATCGGCTAGATGCACTGAGAATGTCGCGGCGAAAGATTGTCAGAATTGCAGCATTGGGATCGTTTATTTGTGCCGCTACAGACTCGTGATTGTGGCCTTCTTCCAAGGCAAAAATAGTGAACATTCCCAAAGGAGTCGGAGTTTTGACTGCACTCTTTGCATGACAATTTTATCAGGTCTGCTCCAGATTTAAAAGTGCACTGATCTGATAGGTCATCGTCAGATTGCGTCTTTGGTTCGGGAATGGGGAGAACGATATTGACTAACGTTTTGTCAATCAATGTATAGGCTCAATGATGATAGTATGATCTGTGATGATGGCATCTAATCACTTACGATGTGACATAATTCTGATTTCTTATGCTACGGAATTAAGCGAAGATAAAGCAGTAGTAATTGATATTATCTGCATTGTAGTTATCTGCCGTATCTGGAATTATTGTGCAATTCAACTAGGCCAGGCACTAATCACAAACCCAATTAAGAGATTCGACATTTTTTCGAAATTACTACTAATTCCGAATTGAATTTTACAGTTCAATAACAATAGGTGAGAATGCTCTTAATTTATTTTCACACACGAGATAAACAATATGTACCTGTAGGTACCTAGAATAATGTTTATGTCTGCAATTTTTACCCTAGTACTATTAGTAACTTGTTATTAGACACGGACATTTTAAATGTGATTTTATTTTTACAAGCCCCCGAAATTAATTCCTATCTCTGCTAACCACGATGTCACAGATATGGAGCTGAAATTTGACATTACTTGTACCACATTCCACATTTTTGTACCTAGGAGTTTTTGAACAAAATACTCCGATTAGTTGAAATCTCATCACTTGAATATTATAGTTAAATTTTGCTATGTCATCAAAACCAACTTCATTATAGTATTTTATACATTTTCAGCCTAATCGCTCAAGCACTTGAAGACCTATTGACATTTTAAGCTTATTTTTTAAATAAGCTGTCAAAATGTATCTATAATTTATAAAGCAGCATTTTTTCGATACCTACTACAGTATCGAAATATAAATTTGCACCACACCTTGATCACTTGTAAATGATTGCAGTTTGTGGCGAGTGTATGGGTGTGCTGTTACTAAGTTGTAATTTAAAAAACAGTTAGTGGATAGCTAGTGGATTCCAATAAAATTTTATATTGCCATGTGTTGGGGAATTTCGGTTTTAGGTGTAGCTCACTTGACACCATCTAATCACCAAACTATCTCTACAGAACAATTTGCCATTGATTCCAGCAACCCAAGTAGGTAGGCTTGTAACAAACTAAAACCTGTCAAATGATTAGTCACCTTGGCTGTCCAGTATCTAGACATATTTTTTAGTTGTCTCTTTCTATTGCTGAATTTGTAAAAGCTCGATATTGCCCGAAAAGGAAGCTAACCTACCCCTATTAAAGTGGTGCAAGCGCAAGCGATTTTGCCTCTTTTTGCAGACACCTTTTTGGATACGATTGTAGACAAAATGAGTTGACGAAATGATTTGAAATTTTAATCATTCATGATTAGATAGAAAGACAAACTTAGGGCTATCACTTGGTAGTAGGTACATTTTTAATTTTTTGCTTTGTTAAAATTAGTATTAAAATTAGTTGATTTTTGGTGAAAAATTGCCTTTTTTCCTGTCTCGCTGGGTGCCGTATGAAATTTAATTTAAAAAATGTGACCAATGAGTGTGTCTTATATCTAATCATGATTACAATTTGGGTTTGACCTTCAATCGTATCGGAAATTTTATAGTTTTGCTCGATTTTGTTGAATAACCGGCGCCTAATTAACAAGGCACGAAGCAAAAATGAAAAAGTGCTACTAATATACAATCAGACTGATCATGTGACTATCCTATCAAAGTTACACCCACTTATGAAGTTATGAAACAATTTTTCTCTCTCAATTTGCTAAAACGGCCGAGCGCTTGTATCACATCAAGGTCTTTACTTAATATTTGTCAATTACTGTGTTGCAGAACTCAGCGGTGGTGACGTAGCAGAGAAGTCCGCAGTCAGGATGAAAGTTGTGGACAAGACTGTCGAAGACGCGGCGTCACTCTCAAACGGACATAGCGCTTCCAAAAATGTGATAATCAACGGCCATGCCGGAGATGAGCCCAAAGTCAACGGAGTCTCCGAGAGCACGCTCATCAATGGCCACGACGAGGAAGTGAAAAGGGAGGACAATAACAGTGGCAAGGAGAAAGCAGAGGGTGAGAAGAAAGATGACCAAGAAGTTGTGTTCATACAAGACATGGGATTCACGGTGAAGATTGTGAGTCCCGGCACCGAGCCGTTTGACATCCAAGTGTCGAGCATGGAGTTGGTGCAAGAGATCCATCAGCTCTTGATGGACCGTGAAGACACGTGCCATCGAACGTGCTTCTCCTTACAGCTTGACGGAAACACGCTGGACAACTTTGCTGAGCTCAAAAACATTGAAGGTCTGAAAGAAGGCTCCATCATAAAGGTAAGAGGAATATTTTATAAAAGTATTCATTACATTAAGAGTAATTATGTACTGAACCCACGGCACAATATGTGAGCAACCCTTAATGGTGTTAGCTTATAGAAGTTGCAAACTTACAAAATATTACAAGATTACAGAATAGTAGGAAATGCTAAAAATGTTATGTTTATGCAATTTCACCCCTCTCAGCTGAATATTATATACATTTTAAAATTGAATCTCCTAGCTTTTTGACAAAGAATGTTGACATCTTCAAAATTTGACAATTACAGCTACTGACACTGACATTACCATGTACAGTTGGCACAACTAAAAGCGGTATTTGGACAAAACGGATTGACTGCAGGTCAGTCACCAAGCCAATTGATCCTTGTTATTCTCAATGAAATAAGAGCTCATCTACGAGAGTCAGATAAAGAGTTAGCTTAGACTTCATTTGATGATGCCATCAAATCTTTTTCGGCCAATCCGTTTGTTTCGAATACCGTTTTTAGTTTGGCCAAGTGTACTCAAGTAGGTAATGTCAAATTACAGTTTGTTATGATCATCTCAACGACCTCCCTCAACTATTCACAGTTTAACACAAGTGTTTTGGTATGTGGCAGGTTGTGGAGGAGCCGTACACAATGCGTGAAGCGCGTATTCATGTCCGTCACGTCCGTGACTTACTCAAGTCCCTGGACCCGGCCGACTCGTACAACGGTGTTGACTGCAGCTCGTTGTCTTTCCTAAATGTTGTTACTCAGGGAGACATTTTAGGTGAGACTCTAGCTAGACTAGCCTTGGAGATGTTCGTCTAGAAGAGTACTAGTTCATATGTTGACATTTCTATTGTAGAGAAAAAGAAGACTCGTCCAGAGAGTGTGGACTGCACACCTCCGGACTACATCATGCCTGGCAGTCGGGAGCGTCCTCTCCTCCCACTCCAGCCACAGGCAAAGGAGCAGAAGGGACCACTGAGCATCAAGGTAATGAGAGAGATGGTATTTTTTTTTCTGAAGATAATTTGTCTTTGATAACAAAATTTACATAAGTTGTTACACACTACAGTCCCTATATTTCCTGTAGTTTTGTGTTTTTTTTTTTGTTTTTTTTCTGTAATAATTCTTATTCTTTTTACTATTAGTTTTAGTCGACCCCGCCCCATGACCTCCACATATTCAACAAAGTTAAAATTACAATCTTAATGTGTGCAAAATGACCTCGCTGTCGAGGTGCCATTAAACCATATTAATCATATTAACATGCTAATAGTTAATAATTATTTTTATTCATATTATTTCAAGAATGATAGTAAACTTTGTTGTAGATATTATTGTGACAATTCTGAATTCGTAGTCCTCAGATCATCTTACAAGGCTTTGTGGGGTTTATTGTTATTATATTACTTCTTGTATTAATGCCAGGCCAGTTTGTACCTTCGTTATTAGCACAATTCCTATACAGTACTAATATTGTCTGAATGATATGAATTGTGTACATGGCTAATCCTTGCCCAGGTGCTGACCACGTCCGGATGGAATCCTCCTCCTGGTTTCCGCAAGATGCACGGCGATCTGATGTACTTGTACGTGGTGACACTTGAGGAGAAGCACTACCACATAACCGCCTGCACACGCGGCTTCTTCGTCAACCAGACCTCCGAGGAGGACTTCTCTCCCAAGCCGGCGATGCCGAGCCATCTCTGTCACTCGCTCACAGAGCTTCTCAACCAGATCAGTCCGGCATTCAAACGCTCATTCTCCGTGCTGCAGAAGAAGCGTACTCAGCGGCATCCGTTTGAACGAGTTGCTACTCCCTACCAGATATACTCGTGGAGTGCTCCGCAGATGGAGCACACAATTGATGCTATTCGAGCTGAAGATAGTGAGTCATTTTAATAACGAATGCCTAATTATATTATTTCTACCAATCTTTAGCAAAATATTTACGTCATAAACAAACATTGTCTCCGGCGCAGTGGCGCATTTAAAAAGGAAGAGATTGTCTGTACTTATTAAATTTATCACCAAAAGTTAGTCCTATATTTAATGATAACTCTTTAATTGGCACACTCCTGGACACTGAAATTGGTCCGTGGTCAATGTTCAAGTGACACTACGGCTAGTATTTAACATTTATTTGAATGTAATTTTTTGGCACAAAGACCGGATGGCTAGTGTGAGTTTAGGGCCGAAAAATTACTTTAAATAAATAATAAATACTAGCCTAGGTGTCGAATGAATATTGACTGCGGACCATTTTCCGTGTGCAGGAATGTACCTACATTATTGAGGTCTTTGGTATGTATGTGAAATTGAGCAGTGAAGTAAGAAGAACAGCTACATACAAAAAGTGGCAATGATAATAAATTTGTATTACTTACATTTTTTTTACCTTAGGTAACATTGATGTCTTTGATTTAGCATTCTCATCGAAGTTAGGCTATGAAGAGCACATCCCCGGTCAGACGAGGGACTGGAATGAGGAGCTGCAGACGACGCGAGAACTGCCGCGGAAGAATCTTCCCGAGCGATTACTGCGGGAGCGGGCCATCTTCAAGGTTCACAGCGACTTCGTTGCCGCTGCGACGCGAGGGGCGATGGCGGTGATTGACGGCAACGTCATGGCCATCAACCCGGGCGAGGAAGCCAAGATGCAGATGTTCATCTGGAACAACATCTTCTTCTCGCTTGGCTTTGATGTTCGAGATCACTACAAGGAGCTGGGAGGAGATGCGGCGGCCTTTGTTGCTCCGGTATGTGAAGATGACAAATGGTCACTTGGCTTCTTAGCCAAAGAAATCATATCAAGTCTGATGCTCTAAGGAAGGATCAAATCCAAGATATATATTTAACGTGGTTCTAGATCATTATTTCCTTATACAGACACTATAGGACCTTCATACTTAAATTTTTTGGTAGAGATTATATTGGAAAAAATAGAAATAATGTCGATGGCAAAAAATCAGGGTCTGTATCTCAAAAAAAATAGATTTTCAGGAGAGCAGGAAACTGTTTATATAAACAGTTCGCTAGTTCAGAAATTAGATTAGGTGGTACTGCAGTCTTGTTTTCTGTCTTATTTTATTATTCTCGATGAAGATACAAGTTATTTAACATCTGATGTAGGAAGTACTATTTATTTTTAATTTTTTAGATCAAACTCATTTATCTAAAAAATGGAGATACATACTGATTCTTAGCCAACAATTTATCCTTCGCCTTCTTGCTATACATCCGACTGTGATTATTGGCCCCAATCTGTGCTATGAAATGCAAGCAACAAGATCATAGGTACTTTCCTGTTTTAATCTTGATCAGTAGCTTCTGTTTTACCTACTTATGACATTGCACTAATGTCATTGTCGTTCTAATGTATAGTTTGTGTGCCAAGATTCTTACTCCAGTACTTGGTGTTTCAGCGCAACGACTTGCAGGGCGTGCGTGTGTACAGTGCAGTGGATCTACAAGGTCTGTACACGCTTGGAACAGTAGTGATCGACTATCGAGGCTATCGCGTCACTGCCCAGTCTATCATACCCGGCATTCTGGAGCGAGAGCAGGAGCAGTCTGTCGTCTACGGATCCATCGACTTCGGCAAGACAGTTATCTCTCATCCCAAGTATCTCGAGCTGGTGAGTTGTTCAGGATCGTCTAGCTTTTGTTATGTGTGTGTACCTACTGGGTTGCTATTTTGATGTACGTACCACTATTACAAGAAACTTAAGTGAAGAAATAATTAAGCATTAAAAGATGAAGGTGTTATTTGCCCAGAAGTTATTTATTTTATAAGAATATTACAGACTGCATAATTATTATAATTTTGGTTTTTAAAATGTATATTAGTAATACAATGAAATATTTGAAAATTGTGAATATGAGTTTTATTTGAGACTTGAAATAAAACAAACCTACTGGTTTGATTTGGGATGGGTCCGATTGATGTAGATTTGTAGAACAAATAGTTATTTTATTTTGCACCAATTTTCAGTCCAATAAAACAAGGTACCTAAGATTGGCCCCAACTATCTTTCTAATTCAAGTCTGTGATCCTTTATAACAGTAAATATTGAAATTGCGGAAATCTATAAACCGTTTTATTATTGAATCGAGCACAGCTGCCTGCCGCTCCTGCCGCTTGATTGTAATAACGATCTCTGTTCTTTAGCTGAATAAAGCTGGCCAGCAGCTGAAGATTCTTCCACACAAAGTGTTCAATGACAAGCAAGAAGAAGTGGAACTTTGCTCTTCGGTGGAGTGTAAGGGAATCATCGGCAATGATGGACGTCATTATATCTTGGACCTTCTGCGCACATTTCCTCCTGATGTAAATTTTTTGAAACGTAAGTTACTTGTGGCATGAATAAGCTGTCATTGTGTAGGTATTTTTTAGAAGATATTACCTATGCATTTTAAGTATTAGGAGTTATACGTATTTAATATTTATGTAAACCTTCCTAAAATTAAATTTCTTGATTGTCGTTGTGTATGACTAATTTTTTGCCTTGAGTTTGGATCAAAATATTGGTCATACACATTATACTGGATTAACCTTTCAATCGTATTTTAGCACATTTTATTTACCTACTTACAGTGGATGGTGAGGAGCTGAACCCTGAAATTCAGGCCCTCGGGTTTCCAGTTGAACACAAACACAAGTTGTGCTGTCTCCGTCAAGAATTGATCGACTCATTCGTTGAGTCTCGCTACATGATGTTCATCAAGTGTGCTGCCTTCCACCTGCAGCAGCTGGGTGCCAAGAAGCAGAAAGAGCGGGAAACACGCAGCAGCCAAGAGCGGGATCTTCCTTGCATCATGGACAAGGAGAGTGGTGACAAGAAGAGTGATGAAATGAAAACTGACTTGGAGAAGACAAATGACAAGGTGGATGAGAGCAATTTGGAACCCATGCCAGAAGAGCCAGAGAAGGAGATGGAGGCTGATGAAGCGAAGAAAATTGTTGAAAAGATTACGGACTCCTTCACAAACGGTGATAAAAATGATTGTAAGTGACATGACATAAAGGTTTATTTTTTATTTTACTATTATTAAGTGCATGGATGGATATGCTTTAAAAACTAATTTCAATGCGAACTCTTATATCTTTGGCCCTTACGTGCAATGCCATTCTTCAATCAAAATCTGTTGACGTCAATATTTTGTTGCTGATGTCCAATTATTTGTACAAAACATAATTTGTTTAGACACTTTATTTAAATTTTCTTGATGTTCTTTCCAGTGGAAGAGAGCACAAAGGAAATTGTGAAGAAGGCAGCAGAAGCAGTGGGCTCGTTGAAAGAAACCGAGTTTGATGTGAGGTTTAATCCGGACGTGTATTCACCAAGTGTACTTCACGTTGACACCGGCGAGAAACTGAAGAAGGAGCGCCAACTTGTGAAAGATGCTGCTCAGTTCCTTCTCACCACTCAGATACCAACCTTCGTAAGTTACATCAATACTTCTTTTAAATGACCGTGTTTTTTTTCTGTTTGTGAATGAGATGAGTGCTACTGCTATGTGAGTTCAAGGTTTTATCCCGCTATATGCCATGGAACTTTCACCTAGCTTAGCTATTCAAACGAGCATCATTTACCTTGCTGGCGTTGTGAACTTTACTATGGTACTCTTACTACAGCACATTCTCTTTTAGTTATTTGATGGAACTGTCTAGGTCACAACAATCAACCAATCCATCCAAAAATGTGCACATATGTCAGAGGTTGGGTATATAATTTTTGAGCAAAATCCTCTTGATTTTTTGAAAAGTGCCATCTGCACATTTGAATACATAGTACCTTTGGTAGTACTCAATTTCTGTGTTTACTGTTTAACATAAAATTTTGCACTGCTGTTCACATATGTTTTCAAACATACAATGGCTGACTTGTCAACTTATTAAGGCAGATTTTACCTATATGATGCCAAGTTCTACCGCCATCAGCGCAGTGCTCTCAGAGAGCTCGTTGAGCACGGATGTATTGCTTTTATAAGCAAACCTATTTCTCCGGTTGTAACATTCTTTGTGTGAGTGCGAGAGAGAGAGAGAGATGTATCTATCTCTGTCTCTCTGTCTCACAAACTCATAAACAGTCACGGCTGGTCTGGCAGGTCGTAAACAGGCAGGTAGTTGACAGTAAACCCAAACATGCAGCTGTGATCTCACATTTCAAGAATCTCGGAAGAAAGAGCCCGGACAATGATTCAACTCTGGATGCAGAGGCACATTATAATACATATTTGTTCATATTTCTGTAACTCAGAGGTAGAAGGCAGGAAGTCAATTTTCTCAATTGTCTCGTCCTTGCACACTTCTGGAATGATGTAATCAAGATCTAACCATTGCCTTTTGTTTGACTGATGTTAACAAATTTAGTTTTATTGAGGTACATACGTATTCAACACCATTAAAAATATTGTTCAATGAATGAGGGATGAAGTGCTTTTGAGCTGAAAAATTATTTAGCCCTAATTGACTACCGGCATTCTGCTTCTCATTACCGAATTCTACATTCAGTTGAATGCTTCATCTTGCAATAATTACACCAAAGGTGCTAAATTAATTGCAATTCATATAATTCTTGTCTTACAACAATCATCGGATCTTCCGAACAAAATTTACATAGAAACCTTTGTATCAATTATTGACACAATTAGTTCAGTTACCCAAACTCATTGATTCTACCGAGTTTTATCGAGGAGAGAAAGTACCTAAGTAATCTGGCCACATGAAAGAAGAAATGAACACAATGTTTCCAATAAAAGAAATACGCTTTTATTCGAAAATGTATTATCAACACAGCAAAATATTAAATTTTCAGCTATGCGCTGACTCAATAATTCGATGTTTTTATTTGCAATCGCCCCTTTATAGGGCAATGAAAATTACATAACGGTACAAACATTGTTACGACTGGCTTATCAATAATCGTTGTAAATTACAAACGACTACAGCTCGTTCACAATTACAAATAACAATATAATTATACATAAAATATATTACGTATTATAAGCCTATAATATTGATAATATCATTGCAATATAACTGTCCCAATGCCGAAATGTTTTATACTGTTTTCCACGATTCCAAAGAATATGAAATGTCAGACAAAATACTGATTTGGTAAAATGAATCCCTAGCCCAAAAAGTGTACTCGCGAAACAGTGATCACTCTTTTAGATGCCTACCTCCAAGTTTCTTATTTTTCAAAAGTAATTTGTCTTCAACATAAATTGAAAGTAGAAAAATCGTCACATGAATCATAAATATAACGTAATAAATAACAAAATATCACAAACAAATCAGCTAATAGGTAAAATGCCCAGTAATCTATTGCCCAATGCATCCGACTTCCTGACTGGGTTTTTTCGTGGTATTCCCTCAGTCGACAGGCAAATGCTGGGAAGGTACCCTACTAATAGGCCACGACCGCCTCCTTCCCACCTTCCATCCTTACCTAATCTTCACCATCATCTCCCAATCATCATCATAATCATTAATCCGTCGCCATTAGCCTCGCTTCAGAACAGTGCGACGTTAAGCCCCAGACAAAAAAACATCCAAATTTACGCTCCGTTGTTCCCGCCTAGTGCAAGTTGATAACATTTCGATGGAATATAAGAACGTGCATAATTTTACATTCAAATGCCCAGTTCTCTCAAATGCCCCTGACAAGTAGTTTTTGACTATGAGTTTCAAAGCAATCGAAAGTTATAACAGGAAATTTTCATTTGATTTTCAATTGATGGCATCATCCAATGAAGTCTGTGCTAACTCGTCAACCATAGAGGTGAGAATCTAACTCTAGTAGTATAGGTTAGCTCTGATTTCATTGATAATAACAAGGACTGATTGTCAAAGAAAATGACCAGCAGCCAATCCGCTTCGTTCAGATGCCGTTTTTACTTTTGGCTGATAGGTATTTCTTTACTAAGTGTACCTTTGAACTCAGCGATGGTATTAGCTATACTGCCGTGGCAACAATGTCTTCGCCATGGTAACAGATTGAAATTGTATTATTGGTACATGGGTACAAATCTGTACTTCAGAGGTAGAAGGCCGTAAGTCAATTTTCTCGTCATTGCGTTGCACATTTTTGGAATTATGTAATCAAACTCAATCAATTTCAATTTGACTGATGATACCAAATCAATCCCACTTTATTCCCTGGCAGGGGGGGGGGGGGGGGGGGGGGGGAGACCGCGTATTAGATGCCTACACTTTTAGATGCCTACCTCCAAGTTTCATATTTTTCAAAAGTAATTTCTCTTCAACATAAATTGAAACTAAAAAAATTTCATATGAATCATAAATAAATCGTAATAAATAACAAAATATCACAAACATATAGGCTAATAGGTAAAATGCCCAGTTATCTAATTTGTTCCCGCCTAGTGCAAGTTGATAATATTTCGATGGTGTATAAGAACGTGCATAATTTTACATTCAAATGCCCAGTTCTCTCAAATGCCCCTGACAAGTAGTTTTTGACTATGAGTGTCAAAGCAATCGAAAGTTATGACAGGAAATTTTCATTTGATTTTCAATTGATGGTATCATCCAATGAAGTCTGTGCTAACTCGTCATAACTCTATAGTAGGATATAGGTGAGCTCTGATTTCATTGATACTAACAAGGACTGATTGTCAAAGAAACTGCCAGCCAATCCGTTTCCTTCAGATGCCGTTTTTACTTTTGGCTAAAAGGTATTTCTTTACTAAGTGTACCTTTGAACTCAGAGATGGTATTAGCTATACTGCCGTGGCAACAATGTCTTCGCCATGGTAACAGATTGAAATGATATTTATTGGTACATGGGTACAAATCTGTACTTCAGAGGTCGAAGGCCGTAAGTCAATTTTCTCGTCATTGCGTTGAACATTTTTGGAATTATGTAATCAAACTCTATCAATTGCAATTTGACTGATGATACCAAATCAATCCCACTTTATTCCCTGGCATGGGGCGCGGGGGGCGTGGGTGGGGGACTTAACATCGAATCCGCGTGAACATCAAATCAAACCCAATGAACAATGATCAAACCGTGCCGCGTGTTCAGTCTCTCATACATTATGTCTTACTCTTGTACAGTATAAAACGGTAATCTTGATTTCTTTCAAAAGAAGAATAAAAATAATTATGTCCACAAAAGTTTGTAGACTCACAAAACATGTGTCCTTATACTTTAATTATTATTATTATTATTATTATTATTATTATTATTATTATGTTTATTATTATTATTATTATTATTATTATTATTATTGACATTCCTTGTCTACTAATTAGAAAATTAGTTTTGTTCAACACAGTCCAATCACACTTTGCCGCGTAAGCAAAGTCAGTCATTCATCAGATTCAGCTACCGCGAAATGTAAACCAATACATCCCCCCAGCCATAAACAGTTTATGCTTGCTACCTGACCAGACAAAGGCTGACGAAGACCGACCAAGACCTAACAGACTTCCCCCCTCCCCCGCGCAGGCATGCGGGTGTCAGAACTTGAGATTCACACCGCTAGTGGCGCGACTAGCCGGCCCAAGAAATCGCACAACTTTTCCAGAGAAACAACAAAATTAGTAGCATCACATAAACACACAGAGTGACGTTAATATAAGTCCAATCAATGTCAAACTTTCGGCATTGGATTCAAGATGGCTTGACGCGTGTAATGAACTAGTTTGCAATATATTTGAAATACCCTTATTTAATATGTAGGCAACAGAAAATGACATGCATGTATGTGTGATTTAGGGGGACAAAAAACATTTATTTTTTATTTTTTGGGAACATAAAAGGGTGTTACAAACCAACCCTCAACAAAGTAGACAGTATAAAGATACTTACAACAAAATCGTAGCGAATTCTATAATATAGTTACAAAGTTGCATGTGTATTACTATCTGTATTTTAAAAATCGATTTTCCAAAGATTTCCCGGAAAATTATCGAACTAGATTTTTTTCATTAATTTTATTTTTCAGTCTAAGTGCATATAAACTGATATCAATACTAATTTCAACTCATATTGAACGGTAAGATCCACCTTAAGATCAATGCATACGGCCGTTCCAAGCTTCGAAGTTCCGAACGGCCGTTCTATTTAGAAAGTACAAATCTTCGAGTTCAATCTTCCATTTCAAGTTTTTTCTTAGTTCACATGGGAGTTTTTGAAACGGCGATTTGGAACTTTGGTTAACTTGGCCGGTTTGGAACGGCCTTGTGAATTGACCTTTAAGCCGGTTTCACATAAAGCGCGTTTTGCGTCTTTTTTATTGACCAATCACAAGTCTGCCTTGAGCGGCTTCTGGACTTGTGATTGATCGGTAAGAAAAAACGCAACACGCGATATGCGCTTTATGTGAAACTGGCCTTACACAGAGTGATTTCATAGTTTTATTGTTAGTTATATTAAATAATAATAATTTTACTGTGTGTGTGTGTGTGTCTAGATCCGCGACTGCCTTGACCACTCTGCCGCACCTATGGATGGTGTAACACTCTCGGAGGCTATGCACAATCGAGGCATTAATATCCGCTACCTGGGTAAGATCGCTCACATGCTAGCAAAGGTGAAGCAGCTGGAGTATCTGTACAACATTGCTGTCGGAGAGCTGATCACGCGCACCATCAAACACATCTTCACCACCTACATGCAAACAACGGAGCTCATGAGTCTGTCTGCAGCTGTCAGTCACTTCCTCAATTGTTTCCTGTCAGCGTGCCAAGTGCCACATCCATTGCAAACTGGTGATGAGGTAAAGCATACCTTGCAGATATATTTTAAGGTCACACTAGAAACCTACATAGTAGATATTTGAAATCTTGAGATGAAATGCTAAATTTGGGGAATTTTAGCAATGATTCTTTATTTTGTAATATGCTATATAAACAGATAAGGCTACTGATTCGTAAGAACTGGGTTCTTCTTACAGTAGAACTTAAGACACAAAAATGTATGCAGTTTCCTTTTTTGTCGGATATTACACCTACATTTGGTACCTACTCTTCGAATAATTGAATTAGTTTATAATTGATAAAATTGTGTATCTATGTTCATTTTATGTGTCTTCTATGAATGATTCTTGCTAGTTAGGCTGAAAACTTCACATAGAAAGAATGACAATGAGGGGGATTAATTGTCAACTCTATTTCTGTGTTCTTTGATTTTAGTTGCCCAGCAAGCCTGGCAAGCGGCGCAATAAGCGCAAGGGCAGAGTTAACCCTCTGATGAACACTGATGCCACCGAGTGGGCAAATCTAACACCCAAGTCCCTGTGGATGCAGCTCAAGTCCGAGATCAAGAGCTACTACGACTGGGACCTTCCGTCCGACTCGATAGAGTCCGCGTGTGAGAAGTTCTCACTGCAGAAGATCTCGCTTCTGCGGTCTTTCTGTGTGAAGACTGGTGTTCAAATACTGCTGAGGGAATACTCATGTGATTCCAAGAACAGGCTGACATTCTTCGAGGAGGATATCATCAACATCTTCCCTATAGTCAAGCATATCAATCCTAGGGTGAGAGGAGACAAATAATATTGAAAATTGATTTGACGTATTTGCTTTGAACTCCCAGAAATACAATGCTTAATATTCCTCTCTCTACACTGCGTTTCACATTTAGCTGTCCGGTAAGATATTTTGAATACTCCTTGTCCGAGAGAGAGGGATGTCTCGGGATGTCGCTCATAGCAACTGAGGGATGTACAAAAAAAACGTTATTTCCAACTCTCCTCATGAAACGCAGTGTAGGACATAGCTTCAAATATTGGTTTACATATACTGTATACTGTATAAAACGTTGTCTGTTGACAAACAGTCCAATTTTAGTTACACACACTGCAGACAATGGTCACATTCTATTTTAATTTTATTACATATTTATTTTATTTTATTTTAAGCTGTGTAATGTGGTAACTGTTTAGATTTTAAACCTATTGTATAAAAAGACAGTAGAAACGTAAGAACAAATTCCGTATGATTGGAAACATATTATTAAGATTATATTTTGCTCCACAGGCCAGCGATGCATACAACTTTTACACCACTGGCCAGACCAAGATCCAGCAAGGCTTCTTAAAGGACGG
This sequence comes from Leuctra nigra, assembly GCA_934045905.1. NCBI lineage: Eukaryota > Metazoa > Arthropoda > Insecta > Plecoptera > Leuctridae > Leuctra > Leuctra nigra. The sequence continues at coordinate 32,836,519 of OW203761.1, read as the reverse complement.
CTATGAGCTCATCAGCGAGGCACTGAACTTGCTGAACAACGTGTATGGCGCAATGCACCCGGAGATCGCACAGTGCCTGCGCATGCTTGCCCGTCTCAATTACATCATGGGAGAGCACGCCGAGGCACTCGCTTACCAACAGAAGGCAGTGCTTATGTCCGAGAGGGTCAATGGCATCGACCACCCGTACACTATCACAGAATACGTGAGTTGCAGATGTTATCAAAATCTAATCAATTAGTCGGGATTTGTAATTGGTCCAATATGGCAGCCTTTTAACACAATTCATACACTACAAAAATTAGATTGCATTAATGTGAAGCATAAAAATGCTCTGTGCCATAAAAATGACAAAGCAGATATTTTAGATAGAGTTTGCAACAGAGTAGGTACAGGCCCATTAGAGTTGCTCAGAATAAAAGCATATGCCTCACCAATGGATTGCTACCTTGACGCGGTGGTGGGGCTTAAGGAGCCGCCTCACATGACGAGTTGGTCCCAACTAAGTGCAGTCCAGGGTCAACCTAGTCCCATGCCCTCCCAAAATTCGCGGGCCCCTTGGGCCAGCCTCCCCCCCCCCCCCCTCCCAGCCGGTCTGTCACCATTCTGAACTGGCTTTCCTACCTGTTTCAGACTCCCCGGAAGTCCCGGGGGAGTCCCCCATCTCCACCCCCATGTTCTCCACTTATGATCAACAAAGTTAAAAGTAAAAAATAATGTGCGCAATATCTCTTTGTTGACGTGCCGTTAAACCAAAATAAATAATAGAATCTAAAAGCATGTACCTACATGCAAATTAGCAAAATTTTCCCTCATCTACCTATTTATTTGTAATGTGGAGTGACACTAATACTCCAGAGCCAATAATCACTATAATTGAATGTTGACTCGCACTATGTTTGTGTGTATCACACTTTGTGGCACTTAGCTGGTAAACATTTTGGAAAGTGTGGCATACACTCTCTTTTCATGTATGTACTACCATTGAGTCTAATTTATCTTTTGTTGACGTTTCAGACGCACCTGGCACTGTACTGCTTTGCCAACAGCCAAGTGAGCACAGCGCTGAAGCTGCTGTATCGTGCTCGCTACCTGGCATTGCTGGTCTGCGGCGAGAACCACCCCGAGATCGCACTACTCGACAGCAACATCAGCTTGATCTTGCATGCAGTTGGCGAGTACGAGCTCTCCTTGCGGTTCCTGGAGAAAGCTCTGGCGCTCAACGTGCGTTACTATGGCAACAAGTCGCTGAAGGTCGCGGTCAGCTTCCACCTCGTCGCACGCACACAGAGCTGTATGGGCGACTTCCGGTCGGCTCTCAACAATGAAAAAGAGACATACGCTATTTACAAGCAGCAGGTGTGTAAAATGAACTTTGTTGAACTATAATAAATGAATACATTGTAATTTTTCTTTAAAACATCATCATAGCTGTGCCTCATATTAACCCTTTGAGTAGTATGCACGTATCTCTTACGTGCTGGCATTCTACATATAGGTACACTCGACAATTCATAAAACGGTATTTGAACGAAACAGATTGGCTGCTGGTCAGCTTCATTGACAATCAATCCTATTTATTATCAATGAAATCAGAGCTCACCTACTAGATGTAGATGACAAGTAGGTATAGACTTCATCAGATGATGCCATCACATTTTTTCCCGACAATCCATTTCTTTCAAATACCGTTTTAGGAATTGTCGTGTGTACATAAAAAAAATTGCAATTTTTTTTTGATTTTTTTTTTGGAAATACATTTTAAAAATTGACTTAATATTTAGCTCTACATACTCATCATTAGAGCCAGTTTTAAGTGGTGATTTTATTTCTTAAAATTCGTTTTTAAAATCATCAATTTCGTTTTTTGTGTTTTTTCTGGAAGAGGGATTTCGCGATTTTGTGGTGATATTAAATTGGTTATAAAACACATTGTAATAGCCCCCAGAAACCATAATTAGATGAAAAACATGTATGCCACTTTGGAGGAGGGATTGGAATGGATTGGTCATGCACTATTAGCACTGAAATAGGCTTGTCTAGAATGGCGTCTTTAATGCTCTGTACTGTATTTTCCCCAACCCACATTTTCTCTGTATAGATGATACATATTTAAAATTTCACGACGCAAAATGTATAGTTTGACAATATTTTCTTTCCCAATCCAACAATTTTCAGTGCAGTAATTGTTCCAAAATATCCTTCTGTGTAAGTAGACTATTGATGAATAGTTGCGACTGGTTGAGGGTGGAAGGGGGGTTGGGAAAACCGGACGACCTTGAACAGATGGGGGCGCAAAACAAAGCAGCCTGGAGGCATCATCAACTGGTTAGACTGGTCTGGTTCACTTTGAGGGTGGGTAGCAAAGTGTCTGGCGAGGGGGAGGGGGTTGAGTGAGTAGCACATGGAAAGAAACTGGTTTCGTTTGTTGTTGTGTGACCTGTTAGGGGGATAAAAGCAGTAATTTTAATAGAAAACCTTTATTTCGTGGTCATTTCGCGGAAAATGTTGAATATCGCGATCAGGGTTGGATTTCGTTTTTTTTCGCGATGTAAAAATGGTAGATTTGGGATCTATACACAATGAAATGGATTTTAGTAGAAGAAAATAGTGCAATCAGAACAATTCGCGAATTCGCGCATCACCATTTAAAACTGGCTCTACTCATCATACAAAAATCTGCTTCCTAACACATCCCAAAAAGGATATAGAATTTTTACCTCTACCTACCTACAAATTAACTCACTACTTAAAGGGTTAAACGAATCCACACCGGCCTAAGGCCAAACCATCCGCCCACATGAGAAAATAGCCTAATTTTCAATTTGTGATTAGTAGGTTGCTACCCTGAATTCAGCAATGTTAACTCTCACGTTTCAGCTGGGTGAAAACCACGATAAGACACGTGAGTCATCGGACTGCCTCCGTCACTTAACGTCACAAGCAGTTGTCCTCCAGAAGAAGATGAATGAAATCTACACGGGCAAGCCAGGCGCTTCTCTGCCACCCATTCAGATCCAGCCACCGTCCATGGGCAGTGTCCTCGACATGCTCAACGTGATCAACGGAATCCTATTTGTTCAAATAAGGTAAGTTATTTTTGATTGTTGGTAGTAAATATGTTCCATTTTTCTCAGTAGTTAGGTATGTATACAGTTTCATGTTTGTTGGTAACACTTCTTTTTTGGTAAGAGCCAGTGTGCAAAGGTTGTCGTATTGTATCGAATATTACGTAGGTTCGTTCAGCGGACTCTGACAATATTTACACCATTTCATCACTAGGCATTCAAGTTGTCCTACACTGCCATTATTATTATGTATTTATATTTATAATGCATGTACAAAAGACGCTCAACACCCTAAATCATTTTATTAAAGTTCCATTAGAAAACAAAAAGATTTCACATTGCAGTACTTGAAGGTCACTGGTCACAGATGTTAACAACCAAATACTACTTTACTCCTTCACCAAACCCCATTGTGGAGCTTTTGAAAGAAAATATGTACCTAGGTACTGATTCTATTTTCTATGCACATCATGCGTTTTCCCCAACTTCACATGTGCAAACTGAGTAATGGTTTGGTGGTACTGGTATGTAATCTTGTAATTCTCATATTTGTAGCCAACAAGATATTGAAAACTTCAAGGCTGAAATAGAAAAGAGGCAGCTTAAAGAAGATTCACCAACACCATCAGAAGAGAATGGTGTTGATATGTCAGATATCTCTGAGAAAAATCAAAAAGCCATCAAGTCAAGTTGAATTGAGGCTGCTGCCAAAACATAACAGTGAATCTTTTTTTCTGTGTGTGATAGCAAACAATTTTCGCATGGATTCATAGGGGTTCAACTACCCAAACTCGAGGCCGTTTGTATCAGATAACATATTTCTGAGTGTGTGGAATGTCGTCTAACATCGGAGAGAAATAATAGCAGGTGAATTTTTATACCTACATTTTGACTTCACGTCTGCGAAGATCTGTGCAAACTGAAGTGAATCATCAAATAGCATGCAGCCTATTTTATAAATATTAAATACCACATCACGGAGCAAGGTATAACCAGATAAGTCTGGGATTAGCATCATCATACTAAAATAATTAGATGTAACTTGTTAGCAATAACTGCAGAGCCAATTCTAGTACTCTTAATTTATAAAGCAATTCACATTATTGATGCACACGCTCAGAGTTAGTAATATTGAGGATGGACTGGGCCAGTTGCGATCTAGGCTTCCATACCTCTAGAGTGAGTGGAGGTAGAGGCCTGATTGATCCTTTTGTCCAGGGTCCATACCATTAATAAGTGCAGCATGGTTAGGTATGATAATGACATCAAATTAAGATACCTAGGTGTGTTTCCTATACATACTACTTGGCTCCAATCTTCAAAAGTTCATTATGTATGACATACATATATTTAATTTTTGATATGATTGTTTTCAGAGCCTTTGGTAGATAGTTTGCTTGACTTGGCTGTTTCTGCTCTGTGGTTTTGGTGGCCCAGAAAGAGCCAGTTTAAAGGCCACAAAACAAAGCCATCAAAACTCAGATGGAAACTGCAAAGTCATGCAAGCTATAATTATCTTTATCAGTTTGAAAAACTTGTGATCTCAAACTGGCACAGATGGCACAACTCTCCCTCTTCTATGATGGGACTCACTTTCCTATATGATCAAATTTAATTACATTTTTGATTAACTAGACTCAGTCTGACGTGCCACTTACTGATCTATTACTCGGACATCACCTACATTGTGCTACTTGTTGAATTGTGATGCACACGAATCGCAATGATACTCGAGGAAACTAGTAATAAAGTGTATTCTATCTCTTTTACAAAGGTTGACAAGGTAGGTTGTTGTCAACTCTTTCAATAAAGTCATTGCACTGTCCAGGAGGAAATGTGCAAACTTCAGCCGAGACGGAGCAGATAGTCAAAGTTAAATTACAACATTCAAGGTGTGTTCTCCCTAAATAACTGTGCGAAGAGTTAGTCATGGAGTAGTCGAGAGTTTATGAGTAATTGTTTTTGTAGAATTATTATGTTATGTTGTACTATACAAACAAATTTAACAGATAGTTTTGTAGTTATTTCAATTATTCTTGTTTTTGAAGTGTTCAAATCAGTATAATTGATAAAAATAGTTAGTATTTTTGTAATTTTAGAATGTAGAAGATATATTTTCTTGAATCGGGTGCATCGTAATAATGTTTAGTCGACATTCCATCAAAGCCAACACACACATTTTTAACACAAGAATGATTGCGAGTAGAGTGGCACTCTTTGGTCATCTGGTAGCACACAATTATTGAAATAATTAGTACAATGTTTCACAGTTTCCGAATCAAAATGTGCCCAGAAACAATGATAAGTCATTGAATAATGACTGTAGTAGGTCGAATCAAATTTTATTCAGTTCCTAGACCCAGCCACAGGTAGCGTAGATGTAGTTCCTCTAGGCCGCTTTTCACACATTCATAGCATTTTGCCAGCCAGTGGCGATTAAAAGTTAAAACAATGCAGCCGAATGTGTGCTTGGATAATATACCTATTGCAAGTGATGAACTAGGTCCTTGACCTATTAATGATTATCAACTACATATTGTGCAATCATATAGTCATTATTTGCACCTAAATATTAGGCCTAAGATACGATCAAGTTGTACCATGGCAATAATACTGTACTGTTTTTGTAATCATTGTTTGAAAATGTATGTGTGTGTGAGGTATGTTATTCATTGCTCATGATCATAGTGTTGTGTAATATAGTAAGCATTAATTATGGATAGGCTATAGCATAAGCAAATAATCTGTGTCGGGTTAGAGCTGATGCTTCCAGTAATTGCCTCGAATTCAATCCAAAGACTTAACTTTAAAAGTGATACTTAAAACATGCAAAATGCTGATCAAAGAATCTTATGAAGAGAAAACAGTACTACATAATTGTTGAAATATTCATGCAAGAAGTAAATTTTTAAGTCAAGTTAATGTTATTTTTATAGTTTATTCCCTTGTCTGAATATTGTTATACATAATATGTTTGTCTTCATTTCTGTCAAATTATCATACATTAGTATTCATAAATCATAAATGAACACTGTCCCATGGATACTGTATCTGACAGATTTCTTTCCATACTCGAGTGTTGATGCTTTAGCTAAGATGGCTCGGAAGAGTGTTACACAAGAATAAGAAATGTAGGAAAAGTTGTTGAAATCCAGCGATTGTTAAAAATCATGATTCTGAAGTTATTAATACATGGCGCTTAATAGAAACATGTTTATTGACTGGAAGATACATTATCATGTTAAGTTATATTAAGTACAACCAATTGTTATGATCGGAAACCTGCAAGTGAATAAGAACAATGATGCATCTAACTATAATAATGTTAATTCAATAAATAATTACATACACATACCATGCTGGTATATTGTTTAAAAAATGATAGGATACATATTCCTAATTTTCGAGGCAGTGGTTCCGAAGACTTCTCCTTGTTATGCTCAGTGCCCGGCACTTAGTATTCAAACAATTAAAACTTGTTAGTACTAATATAAAATGTGATTTATGCCATGTAAAATTGATATGCTGTTGAATTTCATCCTGCAGCATATAACAGTAGATGTCAGGTTGCACTGTTGCAACCCTGCATATTGTTAAGTTATATAAATAAATTCATTTGAGGCAACAATATCTATAGAGTTCATTTTAAATTACCCCACTGGTAACAAGATAAATGTGCCTCAGCAGAAGGCCAATTTCTCGATTTTATCAATAGGGAAGTCTCCTTAGAATTAGATTTTAGAATAAAAGTTATTTTATGAAAGTTGAGATGTTGCTGAACACAAATTTGGTATTATTTTTGTTGTGAGATGAATAGTTTTCATTTTTCAAGGAATGAATTTACAAAGATTGATATATTTCTTACAATTTTAAAACAGGAAAAATGACAGTGACATCATAATTAGCTATATTGCCATGGCAACAAAGAAATCACCATGCCGTTTTTCCCGCCAAAATATCTAATGACATTTGAATTTGATTTTTATTAATGAAAATTTTAAATTTCGCTGACGATAAGACGGCTGGGTAGTGAGTTTGACCTTGAAGAGTTTTTTATTCAATTTTTATCAATATCTTTTTCCAGTGTAATTGTTAACAAAATAGGGCTATGGACGTGAATTCATAACAGTTCAATGAAAATAATTTCATAGTTTGGAATAAGTTATTAGTTGTATTTTGTCCAACAGGTGTTTAGAACCCGTAAATTTAGTAATTTTCGGGTTCTAAACACCTGTTGGACACAATAAAATTAATAGCTTATTCCAAACTATGAAATTATTTTCATTGAACTGTTCTGAATTCACGTCCATAGCCCTATTTTGTTAACAATTACACTGGAAAAAGATATTGATATAAATCGATTAAAAAACTCGTCGAGGCCACACTCACTACCAAGCCCTCATAAGTGTGTTTATTATTGTTATTTATGTTGATAATTACAAATTAACTGGAATAAAATTTCACGAGACTTCCCTATTGCCATTTTACTGATGTCATTGTCAACAAATACAGTTATATGGATGTACGTACCTATTATGTATCACATTTACTCATCACCATTAAAAAATTATGATAGGATGAAGGCAGAATAATTACATTTTGAGCTCACCTCAAGAATCATTGTAATGGACTTCAGCCTTCTACTTTTGAGTTCTGTCTGAGGTACATATGATTCCTTATATAAGTGCAGAGTAGGTAGTACAGTAGGTACACTCGACAATTCATAAAACGGTATTTGAAAGAAATGGATTGTCTGAAAAAAATGTGATTGCATCATCTGATGAAGTCTATACTTACTCGGCATCTACCTCTAGTAGGTGAGCTCAGATTTCATTGATAATAACAAGGATAGATTGTCAATGTAGCTGACCAGCAGCCAATCTGTTTCGTTCAGATACCGTTTTATGAATTGTCGAGTGTACATATACTCACACTACTGGGACAGTTACTTTTGTTATATTTTGCCAGGGGTGTCTTGGGGGACTCTTCTTCAGGTTGGTTGATATTGTTCAAAGGCAGTACAATTGTTCACTTAGCTTCCAATCTACGGAAGTGTAGATATGTAGATACTTTAGAATATAAGATGAATTTGAACATAGCACTATTTCAGTTTGTTTTTTATATACTGCAACAACTGATGCACAGCATCCCGGCCCAGAGATCCCTCGAGCCATGACATTAAGATGTTGATCTCCGAACTGACTTTTCTTATGAGTATGTGCAACTTCAAGATAGGGTTGCCTAGTTGATGTGGATCATTTACAGGAATAGGAACAGTTGTGCTATCATCACTCATTTTTGTCTTCTTTTGATTTACATCTGAAATACTATCCAATTGATCAAGCTTTCTTTTGAGAGATGTGTCTGTGGAACAGTTTTCCAAACATTTTGTCGAATTGTTGGTTGCCGACGGTACATCTTTCGTTTCTACAATCTGATTATTTGATTCTTCTCTTCTTTTCCTTCTCTGATTAGACCATGTATTGGCAAAAGCTGTCGCACAATATAAAGACTCGTGTTTATCGTTCTTTACTTCTTCGCATGTGAGATTTAATTCCAACAATAATTCCTCAACCCTTTTAGCAACTGATGTTACAGAGTATGTGGGCAAATCACAAGTTGATGGCACAACGTATTTAAGTGGCACCTTCTTCTTTCCCTTTTTTCGACTAACTGGCTGTGGCAAACTCTTCTTTAGTGTGATGTCATTTTGAAATGTCCAAGCCAGACCCCAGCGAGTTGTGTGGCCTTGACAAAATTCAGTCTGCGCGGTCTGCTGTACGCCTGCCTTTAAGAGTTCTGCTTTTAGAGGATCAAGACTTGACTTCTGTCCAACCATGGTTGTGTAAATCCTAAAACAAATAAATCGATCATTGACTTGTGCCCATATGGGCCATTATCCCACTATATTAGTTTCAGGCATTTTTTTTTCGTAATTTTTTTTTTACTTGTTTCATGTTGCAATAATTTTTTTAATATTACTTATATATTTGGGAAGCCATCTGGAAAGTAGCTTCGATCGATCCTCGGGTGTTTCGAAATTATTTAGGATTTTGCATGATGAAACGTTCATTTTAGTAACCTCCGTACCACACATATTTAATCCTACAATATAAAATATGTGACTCAGATTACTTGCTTATAGCATGCTTATAGTATTTATTCGTAAGCTGATGATATGACTTATTATTAAACAAATTATCATGACTTAGAAATGCCAATAACATAAAATGTGTGCCATAAGTACTTACTATTTTGACGGAATTTATCAAAATTCAACATTACATTTAGTTTTGCACATTAAAATCACAGTGCAAATGATACAAACTAAATTAAATGAATAAACTGTTGTATATATTACGAGGAAAAAAATATAAACAGATGCTATCAACGGTATTTTAATTTTTTCAACAGTTTTAAGGGTGGGACAGTGGTTATTTCGGAAGGTCGGTAGTTACTTGAGTCCAATAAAATCATATTTATAGCACTTATTGCAAGAGTTTTTCTATTCTAACATACAATATAATGGTAACTTTTAAAGCATCAGATCATGCACAAATGAAAATTTCAAAATTTTTGTTGTTCCCGACCCCATTGAAATCGCTGTTTTGGGACAGGAGTTACTTTTAAGAAGAAAAATAATTACAGTAATTTACGGGTAGGGGCCAGAAACTCGAAACTCTGGAAATATTCCAGGGCAACATCGTACAATTTAATAAAAATTAATGCTAGTATGTAACTTGACACGTTTTAATTATACATGGGTGGACAGGAGTTACGGGAGAAAGGGTACTCCCACCTTTTTTGATGAATAAAAATTTGTAACTTTTTTACGTTTCGCCATATCGCCATGAAGCAAGCAGCAATTCAAGGAAACAGGTTGACGAACCGATAAAAAAAAAATCTGGGTCTGTACCAGCATCTTAAGAATATAATAAGCAGGAGTTTTCGAACGGGACGGAGGTTACAACCAAAGTGATGGACAGCCTTTAAAAAATCAACTACAAATTATTATTTGTGTGGACTAACTGATGTTTAATCTGTGTAAATGTGAACTTTGCGTGGTCTTTGCACTAAAAAAAAATCATCCTACTATATTTACTGCCTCAACATTAAATGCCGTGCGCTCAAACATCGACTTTTCGAAGTAGGACACGGGACGGAGGTTACTTTTCACCTATAAAAGTAGGAAATTTGAAAATATTGTTGTACAAAAACACAAAAATAGTGATTGCAACATGTAGAGAGGTACGTAATACAAATTAAAAAAAATATTACCCCTCATTTTCTTTCAATTGCTGTTAGCAATTCAACTCGGACAGCGAAACTAATATAGTGGGATAATGGCCCATATGCAAAAAACCTTGTGATAAAGTTCGTTCACGTTTAGAATATCAAGGCCGAGTAGATACTACTGTAGTCAAACGAACAATTGTATTCCTACACGTAAATATCAATGTAATAATCCAAAAATATGTATAATACGACTGTAGATAAAAATAAATCAATTTTACTGAATTTTTCTAATATTTTCTACTATTAAAAATTGTGTATTTCACTTAATTTATGCAATTTCAATAATACAAAGATCATAATATAATAATACAAATATCATACAATAATATCATGCGACCGACCAATGAACGGCGTGATCGACTAAAACGGCAGTGATATTCTTAACGTGAACGAACTTTACCTATATGTTTTTCTAATGGGTACGTAGGTAGTTTGTTTATCGTGCACCAGCAAGAGCCATAGCTTTTGTCCATACCATGGGTGTAGCGCACTCCGGCCTCAGTATAACAATTGTTTTCAATTAACATGCTGTATATACCTAAATGACACTCTTTAATGAAGATGTGACGAGAAGTCTCACCCCTGCATAATTGATTGAAAACTTGTGCCTCCCGGAGTGATTTGAGATTGAGAAACTTTGATTTTTGACAAATAGACAAAATCCATATCAATATTGGGGTAGTGACTTTCATAGGTTGACACTAGTTTGTAGTTCCCATCAACATGGGGATCTGCAATGCAGCTAGTGTATAGCCAACGCATTTAGTTGTGATAAAACTTACCCCCTGGGCCCTATCGCGACTACCAGTCGTACACAGAAGTAGTATAAGTTGCCTAAAATACAGATATTTGTATACAGAGGGGTGATTTGCAAGACTGGTTTGATCATTGGCTTTGATCACGACTTAATGCGTTGGCTGTACATCCCTAGCTAACTATTTTACCAAGCTAAAGTTGCATAGATATTAGATAGGTAGGTACTAAACTCCGTTTCATGGGGTCTAGAGTCCTAGATAGCATGGGCAGGTATAGGACTACCCATGTTAAACTGGACTCTAGACTGCATGAAACGGAGTATAGGTTACGTACCTTATTTTTGTCTGCAGAGTTGTACTCTCTTGAATCATTTGACTTATGAAAGCAACTTCTCCACCTTCGACAACCATCTCATGAATAGCTCCAGTTTGGGCATTATGTGGAGCAGGTCGAGTCTTGGAACGAGACTTAACTGAAGGTTCCAATTCCTGCTCGGTACCGAAAAATGGTGGGTTGCACATGCAGAAATCGTAGTTTGTCTCTTCATTTAAGACTCCACTTAAAATTTGTCCTGCGCTGACCTGTTGGACTAAAGATATAAAATTGGTAAAACTAAATGATTAATAAAATAATCATGCAGATTAACATTGAGACACAAAACAAGGGATTTACCTGTGATAAGATCTTGCAGGCCATTCATTTTTATGTTATCTATGGAAATTTCAAAATTTTTCACATCTACCTCAGTAGCCAACATTTTCCAGCTGTGTAACTTTGCTGCAAGTAATGAGTATATAGCTGCAGCTCCTGTGCCGACATCTATACCACAGACATTTTCAGATTTTTCTATCTTTAGAAATACCACAAGATCTTCGATCCACAATAGGTAGTTGAGTCGCAATGGAAGTGTTGGTACCAGTCTGTCCAATGGTAAGTCTATGTTAAGATTAAAATCCTTCTTCAGAAGTGTGGTGGTTAGTGCTCGAAGAGTTGCTTGGTCTTTGAAGTCAATTGAGACTTTTCCTGATATATCCTGCGCATAGGAAAGTAGGTAGTATAGTAGTAGTACCAAGTAGTAGTAGGAAGAAGTAGGTATACCTAGTGTAATGCATTTTCATTACCAAGGGATTTCAAAAATTGTAGTATGACTTGATGCACTTTTGGTTTGGGCAGTGAGACATGATTGGAAGGGGAAGGGGTAATCTGTCTCGTTGATGGCAGGAGCAAGACCGAGGGACTGCGAATTACAGGAGGGCATAGGACTGGACCCAACGGCTGGTGTATTGGATACCTCGGTTCTTGTTAGATCACCGAGGATAAGCAACATTGAGCGCGATCAGCGGTTGGATGGGTGACCATTCAACTCCGACTTGCCAGTTGCTGCCGTTGGGCCAGAGAGACTGGGGTGTTTGGGGGTTAGTGTAACGACACCCTGTTATCAGTCTCTCAACGGGCTTTACACCGTCCTTGGGATGGGATGTTAAAACCAGTAGGGCGCAGGGAGCTAACTACTCACTCGCTTGTAATCCCTAAGTTACGAATCCTCATCAACTTCACCTCCTATATATAATGGCGCATCGTCAAAGGAGTAGAGTTGTTGAGGCGGCAGTAGGACTGCAAGTCCTGTAACGCCATAAACAAAGAAACAAAATAGGACTGGGTCAAACACTGCTCTTTCTCTGTGGCCTCACCACTGACCTGTATGGTACATATTGGTAAAGGAAGCCCTTAGTGCCCCATACACGGTCAATCTTACTTGACAAGCCTGGAAGTTGATTTCGTGTGGGGCTTTCAGTGGAGCACGAAGAAATTCAATCACGGACAGAAATCCTTCATGCCAAGGTCACCCGGCTTGACATGAAGGTTGTCAAGTAACAATGACCGTGTTACTTTAACCATAGCTTTAACAGTGCCGCACTGGACAGCGCAATCCCCACCACTGTGATAAAGTGATTAAATCATTTTGAGCCGAATTCACAGGATGCTAAACAAGGGAATAGGTACAACTGAAAATCCAGAGCTTTACTGACTGACCAACTTGCCCAATTAGATAGTACAAGCTATTGTTTAAAACTTTGGGGCTTTTTTCTCCATAGGTCTATTTTATTTGCATCCTCGCAAAAGTTCCGCTCCCCACTGATACACACCTGCACTAGCTAGCAGCAGTAGGTGTTATCGTCGAAGTTATACAGCGACCAGACCAGCTTGTATCGGTTGGTAGCGGAACTTTTGCGGGGGATCCAAATAAAATAGACCCATTGAGAAAAAAAACGCAGAGGATTTAAACAGTAGCTTGAACTATTTATGTAGGTATTTATTGCTGGTTATACTCTATTAGGTGTTTGATGAACAATTTGAAGATGAATCTGTCTCTTGAATAGGTTGTCAAAGCTGGTAGGAACACCCCGCTTCAAGTCATGGGTTAACTTTCACTCCTCCCTTTCGACATTTACGTTAGTTTAGGTTCCTCGACCCGTAACACGGGAAAAGTTGTTTGAAAGTGGTGGGAGGTGATTGGAGGGATAACATTTCTCTTGGAAGTTGGAGTTGACCATACCTAGTTCCTATTATGTACCTTAGTAGGTAGTTCCTAGGTACTAGTACTACGGTCAGGGACAGGCAAAGATGAACCTGAGATAGCATGGGCCGGCCTATACCTGGCAAGTGGGTTCATCTTTGCCTACCAACCTTAGGCATTACACCTCACACCTCACCTGCACAAAAGTGTGCTGTAAAGGAAGTACTAGGTAGGTTAGGTAGTTAGTGGAAATAGTGGTGCCCACCACTAATTCCTCTAAGGTAGTAGGTCTACCTATCGTGTCAATGTTTGCAAACAATTACAACCTCCGAACCCATTCTACCTTATAATGCAGCAATAATTGTTATAATATTCGCCATGGAAAGACGGTTCCCAACTTTGGTTCCCAACAGGCAGATGAGATGTGAGAATACAGGCCGATGCACAATTGACGCGAACCCAACGACGCAAACGTGAATAGTTGAAGAATGCCGATTCAATGATGTTCAGGATTGACGCGAACGCAAGACGCAAAGAGTTGAACATGGTTCTAGTTTTGCGTTCGCGTTCGCGTCGGCGTCTTGCGTTCGCGTCAATTGTGCATCGGCCTTACCTAGGTAGGTAGGTACAATAACAGATAAATTTGTCATGAGATTTTACCTGTTTCACAAAGGTACGAAAATCTGGGTACAATATAGCTAATTCCTTGAAATTGGGTGGTGTCCTATAAATATTTCTTGGATGCATATACTTATTTAGGAGCGACATCACAACAGATCGGCAAAATACCTAGGTTCAAAGCCTAGGTTCGTACCACGGTTCGTACTTTTAAAACAAACGGGAGGCAGGACACAAATCAAAAAGTGTGGTTAATTTAGTGTCAGCGCCATATTTGATTTTTCACAGCCTTTAAAATGGGAAGTGTCTATCCACACGGTAGTCGTGACGTCACACGGCTTTTTATACCGTGCCAAAAGAACCAAGGTCTATTGCCACGGTGTTTCTTCAAATGACTTGTGACGTCCGTGACGTCACACGGCTTTTTATCCCCACGGTGTTTTAGATAATTACTGATATGGCAACAATCAACAATATTATATAATAATGTAATCACCTACAAATAATATCTAATAATGTTTTTACAATATATATATTTTTTTAATGATTAATGATTTTAATTAATGAAGACCAGCCAATACTATAATTTTATTTGAATTATTTCAATTTTAATTTTATTGATAGCTAAATAAAACACTACTACTAATGAAATAAACTACAAAACTAAGGTTCCATTCATAATTCTTCATTTATAAATAATTTTCATCAAATATATATGATGTTAATTCAAAATATCAAATTTTAAATATTTGATATCATTTCATGTCTTGCTGTCGTTTCAAAAACACCGGGGGAATAGAACTCCATCTTATTCACACGGCTAAAAAAGACCGTGCTATGACGTCACACGGCGTTTTAAACAACCGTGTGGATAGTACTGTGTTCTATACGCACGGTTAAGAAAAGCCGTGCGGCTTCAAAACACCGTGGGAATAGACCCGGCCTTTAAAATGGACTGTAGTTCGATTCCGCTTTTAGGTGGCAGTGGCTGAGTGACGTGGTGGTGGGGGAAATCGAAGCGATTGGCGCGCTCTAGGTGGTCATTAAACGAAACATTGAAGAATGCAAGATTTAGTTTGCGTAAACGTATGGAAAGTTAAGTGTGTGTGATTTTCTTGTGACATTGGTGTTCGCTAGTGTAACAAGAACGAGTTATTGATTTTTGGGGAGGGTAAGAATATTACGCTTCTTATAATCTAGTTTTAAATATAGAGTATAAAGAATGTTGGTGTAACGATTGAACTCAAGTTGGAAATTATAGAGGTTTCGTAAAAAGGGCCGTTGAAGATGGAATAATATCACCAAAATGGCCGTTGAAAACGCGTCGTCTCGCAAAATGTCAAGTCAAATTTGCCCTGAATTCCTAGCCTATTGAAGAAACGACGTTGCAATACTTAGTGCACGTACAGGTCAGACATATGTCTACAAAGTTAAACTGAGAAATCTATTATTATATTCAAGTCATTGTCATTTTGTTGAAGCTTTCATTCGGGTTCGTTCACAGATCTCCAATGTTGACAGTAGTAACGTAATTTGCAAGTAGTTGAGTCTGACAATTAACTCCATGGTCTGATATAGTTCAACATTACGCATTAAATGACTTCTCATGGTTATTCAGTTTCATAAATAGGCCATTGTGGTAACTGCCAAATCTCAAAAAGACCAATCAAATGAACCTAGATCTCTAGAAGTAAACTCGCGTAAACTCGTTTTATGGTCATTATTTGTCATGATTCGACCATGCTTGACGTTTGTGTTTTCCCAAGGAGACCCCCCAGTCATTTAGTCATTGGCTATGGGCATTGTCATCGTGTCTTACTGCATTTGTGATAGGACATTTATAAATGGTTTTAGTTAACCACTAGGTAGGTAGGTATTATGTCGAAAAGAGCAAAGCAACTTGTGCTCAACTTTTTCTTTTATCTACCTACCTAGGTTTAGAGGCTCGACCTTGGACTAAAACTACTTAAAACTTATCAGCTTATGCTGATAAATCTTTAAAAAATATTAGCATGTTGCCTGGCCTATTTTCCGCATGTTGGGACATTTTGTCCGCAGTGGGTGGATGACTGAGTGCGAGCTGCGATGTGAGACTGAGGTGAGTCACTGCGCTGGGTGTCACGTGACTCGGATTCGGAATCTCCACTGTCCGTGACAGTCGATAAAACCATAAAACGCTTGTCTGATTCTCTCAGTTTTAATACGTCTACTCCATTTCGATGAAATCAATGCTAAGCCAGTAAACAGATCAATCGTTGACTGTTGCTCGGCCAAACTAAACTTCATTGTTTTGATGGAAGGAGTTGTTCGTTGTCCCGTGCTCACGGTATTGATCACAGACAATCGTATCGATAGTTTGTACTGAAGTATATTTTGAGATGTGGAGTGGAGGATCTAGTATGATGCCAGGTCTACCTAATTCAATTTTACGCAACGCAAGGGTATAGCTAAACACCATAGAGATCCTAGGAGATAAGTAGCTAGGTATACAGTTTACAAAATCGTTATAGTGCATACCTACCTTGATCGATATTGAGTATTGACATACTTTTTAAATTTGAAGCAAGCAAGTTTAGGTACCTACCATCTACCTATTACAAATCAAAGCGAAAATAATTAGCAAGTTTAGGAAAAGTTGTTAACCTAAGATGCGTATTTTGTCATGGTGTTATGTTAAATATTTTATAACAGTAAAATGTAACGTGAGTGGGTGTGTGTCTAAAAGTAAACATTGTTCATATGTTAAATAGTTTTAATGTCAAAGTCAAAGGGTGACGTAATGATATCGACCCTGCGGTAGTCGGCAAGGTGTGCCAGTGGAGGTGGTTTATCCTGGTTGATGTAATAGCCATATGGTTATGATTGAATGATGAAGCGCTACTTGTACAAATCGTGTTCTATCAAGGTTCTTTTCGTTTAGCTTTGGTTCGTCTTCGCCAGTGTTTTTGCTCTCCGAATAACAAATTATGCCCGCATCTTTTAACTTCCTTTTGTCACCTGACAAGATCTATTCCTGGCCACAGAGCGTAGAGAACATTGGTCTTAAAAGTATGCACTCTCAACTCTATTTTGTGTGTAGATTGCTCGTATTATAAAACGACTACCACGCACATACCTAACTATAGGTAGGTACTTGGAAATTTCTTCTTGATGGATCGATAAACCTTGTTGAGCCCTCTCTTTCTCCATTTCAAGTCACTGGGCGAAGGTGAAGCCCGAGGTGACGTAACTACTTTCTGCAAAGAAATTGATTCGACCAAGTTGCAGTTTGATCGAATCTTTTCACATGTTGCCGTTAGTTGGTTTGTTTTCACTTTTAAATTCAAAGAGACGCGCCGACCGCAGAATTAAAGAACTTTTACTAATTACCTGTATGACTATAGAAGTGAAGGAATCAAGGTCATCTTGCCGGCAGGTGCAAACAACTCACACGCCAATTGCTCAAACATTCAGATAATACTGCATGCTCTTATAAAATGAAAGTAGATAGGTAGGAGATGTGGTCTATTTGCGATGTGAAAGAAGATTCAAAACAAATAGCGTAATTTTCTATGTGGCGAGGAAACGAGAATTACTGAGAGAAATTAGTGAATAAGGCAAGATGCTATTTCCTGCAGTTTACATGATGAGAACTGTTTATTGTGTTTGCTTGAGAAAACTGCTACGACGGTCGGGACTTGACGCTCCTGCAGTAGTTGAGTTCTACTCTCTACTTGGCTTACACATGACTAGTGATGGGAAAATTCCCGGAATTTATTTTTTGGGGAATATTCCCAGGGAAAATTCCCGGGAATATTCCCGAAGGCAGGGAATATTGGGAATTTATTAATTCTACAAAATGTATGCTTAAACTGAATAAATAGGAAAATAGTTCAACAAAAGTAATTATTGATAGGTAGTTGATTTGTTATTCATGATTCATAGTTCATACGCAGTTGCAGAAAAAAAATAAAAAATCAGATATCGAATTTTGGAAGCGTTATGACAATTTTAAGCTAGGTTAAATTTTAGTTCACCAGTTCACACTGGTGCACTGAAATGACTGCACGTAAATATTTTAAAAGTACAAACCGTGCATTATAGGTCAAAATGAGCTCACATTTCTTTTGATTTTGACAAAATTATAAAGTTTAAATATTTAATAAAAATGGCAGCCATGACAAAAAAAAGATTAAAAATTAAATCGTCAGACTTCTCGGTAAGAAATTTCTACAATACAGCAAACGGGTAGATTAGGTACCAAAATATTTCTAACCTACAGAATTTCACAAGCACCTGTAATCAATACGGAGAAAAAGTAATGGGACAGCGAATCTCTTACAGATTCTATCACTATCCTGTGGAACTGAAGTGTTATTGTGCCACATTTGAATCTATACATAAGAATCCAAGTCATGGTACCTAATGTTCATTTAAATGAAAAATTCCCAACTTTTGGGAATTTATATTTACCTTGGGAAAGTTCCCGGGAATATTCCCATGTGCGGGAATATTCCCACGGGAAAATTCCCGGCTCTCCATCACTACACATGACTTGTTGCTAACATGATTGGCGTCTGAGATCAGCAGTTATCTTAGCATATTATTTATATTCACGACTCATCAGCAACGAATAAAAAAGATTCGAGTTCTCAGTCAGAGATGATAAGCAATTTTGCCCACACTGTGAGTTCATAGGACCTTCTTCAAATTGCAATTTTTTGTTGGTGCAAATTGTACAGAAAAAATAAACATAATAACGAACTAAACACCACCGAGCCACCGAGGCCCCTTTTTTTGGAACCAAACACAAATTACGAACTTCACTATAAAATAGGGATGGAGAAAATATCGATATATCGATATATATCGATATCAAAAAAATATCGAAATATCGATACCTGAATATATTGAATATCGATATATTGAAATATCGAAATATCGATATATTGAAATATCAATATATTGAAATATCGAAATATTGAAATCGAAATATCGATGTATTGAAATATTGAAATATCGATATATTTAAATATCGATATATTGAAGCCTTACCGCATGATACAATTATGTTCTTAATTGAAGTTTATACCTACTATGGCAAAATAATTCATATTTGCAGTTCAGCGTTTACAAGATTTATGGACAATTTCTCAGATTATTCACATTTTCTTTCTTATCTGGCCGGAGAACCTATATTTTGGAACTGCTGTGTTATTTCTTTTTACATTTTCTTTTGAAATTCCTAGCAGTTTTAGGAGCAATTTAATACATTCATACGATATATCAATATTTCCATACCTATACATCTAAATATAATTTCCATATCAATATTTCGATATTTCGATATTTCAATATATCGATATATCGATACTTCGATATTTCAATATTTCGATATTTCAATATTTCAATATTTCAATATATCGATACATATCGATATATAAATGATATCGATAGTCGATATCAAAATCCAAGTTCGCTCCATCCCTACTATAAAAGTGTGTTTATTGTCCCCCCCCCCCCCTCCCGTTGATGAAAGTGTGATGGATAGTCTGTTAGAACTTCAGGGTACTTTCAATTGCGTCCACCCAATGAGTGGGAGTCTTATTAAATTATCATCAACTTACATACTAGCCAATAACATTGTAACGGTCACTTGGCAATCTTTCATGAGATTAGACAGACTGAGCTAACAGCTTCGAGTGTCGTCACTTGTCTGATGAAAATGCCTCGAAATATGATAATTTTTTGTAATAGGTACTTATAGGTACCCGGTTCCAATGGGGAGGGGGGGGGGGGGGGGGTCATTTTTATGGAAACTCTGATTTTGACAGATACCATGTATTTCGAGAGAGATTAGGTACCAATTTTTCATCTGCTTGCTTATGAATGACTATCCGATATCTCTCAATCTCAAATGTTAACCAAATGTCACGTCGCATTGGTTTTTGTTCACCTTTTGTTCCAAAATGTATAAACTACAGGGAAGAACAGAAATTATATTACGCGCCTACTTCTAACTTTGCTTACCTATCATCGGGTACCTACCTCGTGAAGTGTTCATTATGAAACTACATGATTGAGAATCTGAGTTGTCGATTTGTGAACTGTCATAGGTTATCATCGTCTTTGCATCGACATCGCACATGCTGTGCGGAGATGTTGCATACATTAGAGGGCAACTCGTGATCTCTAGAAATACTTACTGTCTAGTGAAAGGCGCTTTGCTGAATCGCTTTCAAGCGACTTGTTAATTGCTGATGTAGATACTACTCATGTGAATGTAATATTTGAGGTGGCACCATTATTAGTCATCTTCGTCACGATTACTTAAATAGCAGTTACCCAATGAGTTTACTTATCTTCGATTGTTATATAATGAGTGATCGTGTACCTGCAATCTCACCAATAACAGAGGGCGAGGACTTCAATCGATTGTACAAAACAAATCATTGGCATAACAAATGAATAGAAAACTATGTTCTTGGGCTTCTTTCTGTTTTCGTTCATAGTCGAAAAGAATACCAATCGGATATAAATGTTAATATTCTCGTTGCGTATTACTGAGCCCAATCAATTGGTTCAGGCATAGACATAGACAATGTCTATGGTTCAGGTAAAGTTTTGATTCTACCATGTAAATGTACCTAAATGTAAACTCCCTGCAAGTACAAGGTACTACTGGTACCGTCCAAGGTGTTGACCACTTGTATAAACACCTTGGGTACCGTCGTCCGTCACCCTACCTTTTCCAAAATTACTGAAATTTTAGTAGATAATTGGGTTTATTCCACAATCACATCACATCATAATAGTAAAGATTGCTAAAAACTTCTTGTAATACGATAGAGAATGTTATAAGCAGGTAATTGATGTAAACAATTTCAGTGTCGAATAAATTGAATTCGCCTCAAGTATTATGACTTTCTCGCTCGTGTCTCTAAACAAAATGAAATGGATCAATATACTCAACATACCCCCTAGGAGCTTGGCACTAAGTGGTAGTCATCATTTGACCTCGACTGCAATTAGGGGGAGAAAGTCGCAGTTGTCATTGTCAGTGTAATGGAATGGTTTTCAGTTTTACACAATACGTATCGTGTTTTGAGTCGGTTTATAAATCTCGGTAAAATCTTTGAATCTCTTTGAATCCCATCCCCATATGTGCTACCCGAGCTCCCGGGCCATGTATATTGATCCACAAAAGTGCATAGTAGTATTAGGTGTACACAAGTGTACACATAATATTATTTTTATTTTACAAAGTAGCTATTACTACCTAAATGTAACCGAGTTATCCACTCTATACCTACCTAAAAATAATCAATTTCCAACAAATATTTATCAATTGCCGTAAATAAAAACGAGTTTTCTCTCATTCGAGGTTGACAACATTATAAACACGGATGGTAATTTCGGAGAAATGCCATGGGTGACAGTAAACCGTAATAATAAAACATCAATTGAACCCAGGGGCCTTGCCTACTCCATTCCGATTCCCTTCTTCGCTTTGAAATCACAAAGTCAAGCCAGAGTTCAATCACTTGAATCCGTCAAGTAACGTATTTGATGCATATTTGCCGAAAACATTGAAATTACGGAAATAACCATCATCTTCCCTTTTTTACTGAATATTTAGTTTTTCTTTATGGATGATAACCGACTGATACCTTTTTGTCCAAAACAGTGGTGATTGACGAGTGAAAATAAATGTACTACCTACCCATTCCTTTAATTTATTAATTTTGAGAAAATTAGGTAAACCGGTATTGTTGTGAATATAACTGGAAAAATACTCATGTGAAAAAAAAGTTTAAAACTTTTCAATAATTTTGGGAAGGGGTCAGTCGATTCCTGTTCACAATCCTGGTGTAGGTAGGGTCTGGTCACAAAATTACTCTTATTCGATTGTATCACGTTTTCAATGGAGTGTGAAGACTGCATGCACCGGCGAGATGAGGTTTTGTTCTCACTTCTCCCAGCTTTGTGCCGAGTAGCGGCAAGGAATGTTCATCTTGATAGAGCGGCGCAGCGCAGGCGAGGTGTGAGACTGAGACCACGATGTGATGCCGCACGACTCGAGTCTCGGGATGCAACACCGTATTATTAAGATGTAACTTCCTTGTTTTAATGTAACAAGTGGCGGATGCAGACGAGATTTCTCACGATGGAATGCAGAGCGTCTTCCTGGATCGAGTCAAGTAGATTTCGTGTTTCGGTTGGCGGAAGATGCGAAACAACTGTTCAATTTTTGTATTTTATTACGAGGGACAAAGAAATATTTTCATATATTACGGTGACTTACCGTACAAATTCCATTCCAAAGACCTTACGATATCAACTTGATCGAGTTTCGTCGATTCCGTGTTTCGGTTGGCGAAAGATGCGTAGGTAACAACTGTTCAATTTTTAGTTTGATAACGAGGGACAAAGAAATATTTTCATATATTATGGTGACTTACCATACAAATTCCATTCCAAGGACCTTATACGATATCAACTCGTTGTTTACATTGCCTTTGTGTGTACAGGTATGACTGCTAGTGTTGAAATAATCTGCCAAGAAGCCTTGGCTAACATACTTATGCATAATTTAAAATGTAGTATATTCTACTGGGTGACACACGGAGATAGCGAATGCTGTTCGATTCATAATTGTACTTTGTTTCTGTTTCAGACCATGGCGGAGTAACTCCACGCAACCGACTTTAGACTTGAACTTCAGAGGATCATGAAAATGGTGTTGTCCCAACGGCAACGGGAGGAGCTGTAAGTGAACAGTATTATTAGATTCAATGCCTGCGGGCACGATCTTACTGCTGAGGTCCTCTCTTGCTTATTTGGCATCAGTTTACTACTTCACCTAGTTATTACAATCTGAGCATATCGCTTGTGCTCGTGCATAATAACCGAGGACAGTGATATGATGTGAATTTAATGGGTTGTCCAAGTCAGGACGTTGGCCTGGGTGACTTCCTGGTAAAACGAGTTTGCGAGATTGATGAGAGGTGCCTCTTCTGGGTGTTGCGCGATGTGGTGCTCCGGCATTGTCGGTGGTGCAGAATGGACCATCATCAGGCCACAAAGAACCGAGGCCATGGTTTCATAGCTTTATCTTTGATCACGACTGGCGATTGTTCGGTTTTCTCAGACTCCGAGCGCTGTACCAAGCGTATTGAACCGTACAACATTCCTGACTCATCTCATGTAATGTTTCGTTAGAAGTCTCGGCCAGCTGGAAGCTAGGAGATGCTGGGATAGTTCCGTCCGTTGAAATACGCCGTGGTCCTGTCCCTGGATAAGTTGTGACAGTTGTTTTGAGTGCCTATACATTATCTACCTGCTGATTAATAAAGAGGCCCGGGAGTCCGAATGATCTGGGTTCGATTCCCAATCCGATCGTGATGTGCCTGTTTCGCATGCTTCTTCAAAACTGTTCAGGACATCATCAGTGAGAGATTCCAAAACATTTCCATCATTATCGCAATCTCTGAGCTGTTCACATGTCACTGTCAGTTGCAATTTCTAAATGATTGAACTTGAACGTATCAGGCCTCCGGCGATTAAAAGCCATCAGCAGCCTACTTTTGGGACGGGACCCAGCTCGTCTTGTCGACTTTCTCGCAGTCGTAAGGAGGGCGCGATGAAAGTGACATGTCCCAGGGTAACATTGTTGACCACGGCCGGTCGTCGCCCGTCAGTTCCTTCCACCCAGGTCTCTTCTAGGTCACGCCATCAAAACTATTCAATTGCAGCACGTCTCTCATCACAATATAATATCTCCGAACTGTACTGACAACGGCACCCTGGCGTATTGATTGGCGTCTAGGGATTGTGATTATGGTCCGGCCTCTGGGCTATTGCGCTGGGTCAGTGTTTTGTTTCGTGCCGAGCGCTCAGAATGTTCATATTGTCGTCGCGTGACACTAGGATTAGCATTGAATCGATTTCTTCTGAGATTCGTGACTGCAGACAGTGAAATTTATCACCTTTTAAATAATAATAATAATAGACCTAATATTTATATCCTCTTCGTACCTATGTCAAATGTTTTCCGGTATGCTTGTACCTACTGCTTGTGGAAGGAACTTATTTTTACGCTGCGAAGCCCTGTCAAGTTATATCCTATTATTTTTTTCCCCTACGCCGTCTTGTAGCCGTGTTTTCCACGACGAGAGAAAGGGTCATTAGCTTGCTGCTAGACTGTGTGTGGATTGGAAGATGCAGCGAAGCGGGCACCTAGCCAAATGACAGCTAATTAACTTCCTGCGGCGAGGTGTTGTGTAACGCGGGCTCGTCTCCAAGATGGTGCTTATAAGTTCCTATCTGCTGTAACTCGAGCCGGCCAGATGCGACGCGTGATCGATCAGCTGGACCAGAATGACGTCATCCTAACGTATGAGGCGGTATTGATCGACGCCGATGCCGGCGGCGTCGCGGCGCGGGTTGAGCTTGAAACGATTATGAATGAATGTTTGCGCCGAGGAAGTTTCGTGTCTCATCATTCTTGTTGACAGAGTTGAGAGAGACAGATGCGGCGTCCTGTTTTATCAATATTCACCAGCCTTTCCTGATGAAGAATTTCAGAAAATCTGTTGACATGTCAGTCTCCAAAATAAATATTGCTTTGTACAATTGACAGTCCGCTTGGTGTAGTAGTTGCAGTAGTTGGGGACTTAGTGAGAGGAGATAAGAGGTTCTAGTCAGAATCTTATTCCAAGACCTTTCTCTGCAGATTTGTCATCACACGAACTGCTTCATTGTAGAGAGACACTTCAATGCTGGGCATTTTTCTTTTTCTTACCTCTATGATTGTTGTTAAGAGCAAGTGGGCAATTCCACCTTTCCCTTGAATGTTATTTCTGTTCATCTATTGCATGACACCATTACATTAATAATTCCCAGGAAGCTGCAATTTTTAATTGAGTATTTATATATTTTGCCATGATTGCTTACCACAATGGGATTAATTGATATCCATCCTTTATTCCTTCATAAAGTCATGCGGGAATAAGAATAACACTTTGGCAATAGTATCATTGATAAATGAGCCCAATGTTCGGCCATCAGATCCTGCACTTGCACCCACAAGCAGTAAAGATAATGTAAATCTAAAAGCACATGAAAAACACACATGTAAATGGTGAAGAATTGATAGTTGACTAGTGGATAGTGGAGAAAGAATGCTGTTACTGTATACTGCCCTACTGTATAAAGAAACAGTGTGTACTTTAACTAATAACATCTTTTAGGAATAAGTCCATCGCAGACTACTTCAGCAGCAATGGTTACTCACTTGCGTTAGAAGCATTCAAGAAAGAGGCCGATATGCCTGGCGAAGTGGACCGAAAATATGGGGGACTCCTGGAAAAGAAATGGACATCGGTGATCCGACTACAGAAGAAGGTGATGGAACTGGAATCAAAGCTCGCTGAAGCGGAGAAAGAGTACATAGAAGGCGCTCCAACCAGGGGCAAGCGATCACCCTCGGAGTGGATTCCGAGGCCCCCTGAGAAGTTCTGTCTAACTGGCCACCGAGCTCCAGTCAATAAGGTATTTAACTATTAATATTCAATATAGAATTCAATATGTAGTCCTAGATACTATACCTAAGTACATACAAAAAATATTGAAATATAAATGTAAGGAAGGAATGCTGTCTTCTTCACAGCATCACCTGTAGCGTAATGATTTGATGGTCGGAGTTATTTTATGACCTGGGGGCCAATTCTACAGAATTCACGTTTTGAAACCATGTACGTTTTCACTGTTTTAATTGAAAAAAGTTGAAAGCTAAGCAATAAATGTCAACTCTTAAGTTTTATACAATGCAAACGTCAATGGTTTCAAAACGTGGAAACTCAAGAATTGACCTCCTGTTAAGCCGTAGAATAGATATCGGTAGGTCTGCCTAGTGCCTAGTAATCATTGTTTCTACTTCTAGGTGTCGTGTAACACAATAAATGTTCTTGAATATTAATTACCTATGTTATATTGTGCTTCCCAGGTAATATTTCACCCAGTATTCAGCGTTATGGTGACGGCGAGTGAAGATGCTGTCATCAAAGTCTGGGACTTCGAAACGGGCGAGTACGAACGAACACTCAAGGGTCACACAGATTCGGTGCAAGACATAGCTTTCGACCAGTCTGGAAAATTATTGGGTGAGCTGAGCACTTCGGTTGAAAATAATTATTGATTATTATTTAATATAATAGGTAATAGTTCCGTTATCTGCTAGGAGACTGTGCAGTTTATATTATCCCCAAAAGTTCACATTCCATTAGGGACCATTAAAGTTATATCGTAGTTAAGGGATGAGATGTTTGGGACCTAAAGCAAATACATATCAGAAGGCATCACCCAGCAAATTTTAACTTCAGGGGTCTCTCGAGAACCAGTACCTCCCTAGTACCTCCTACCTATCAAACTCTTTGTTGTACTTTAACTTGATTATTTGTTTTTCCAATCAATTTTTATTCTTCTGAAATAAATCTACTGCAAACTAAAATCAACTAGGTACCTACGCAAAAGTAGGTAGGTAATTTGTAAAAGTTAATTTTGTATTGTTTGTTAGGCCCACAGAAATGTATATAGGGCATGTCGTCAAGTAAAAATTTAGGTGTAGTCCACAAACATCCGTACGATCTTGTGTGGTATGCACTTGCAATATATTGCCTAGAAAATGTCTTGTCAACTAAATTGTTGCTTGGTAAGCTAATTGCTCAAACCCAAAAAGCATCCCAAATTATCGGCTTGAACTTGCCTAGTTTTACCCCCAGGGTGCCTGCCTATTCTCGAATTTGTTGAAAATGTTCGCCATGCGGAAATAAGACACTGCACAATAGATTCAGCTACTTTATCATTGAAAAACCAAAGATTTTACTTGATTTTGCATGCGGTTTCGATTGGAGAATAGGCCCCCAGAAAACATTGCAATACCTGCACATGACATAATCATAGCTTGTTTCAAATTATTTGATGAATGCTTTCTGTTTCAGTATCATGCAGTGCAGACATGTCAATAAAGCTCTGGGACTTCACCAGCTACGAGTGTGTGAAGACGATGCATGGCCATGACCACAACGTGTCGAGCGTGGCATTCGTCCCTGGGAGTGACTTCGTCGTCTCATCTTCCAGGGACCGAACCATCAAGATGTGGGAGGTTGCTACAGGGTGAGCAATTGACTTGTGATGAGGTGTATTTATGGTTATGCCACTCTGAGTTTTTGTTGACATGACAAATGCCCTCAAAGCCACAATCACAATGTGATTGAGATAGAGGCAAAAAAGTAATTACACACAATTGTCATTTGTTCATCAACCCTAATTTATTTTTGAATAAGTGAAATGGTGTTTATTGACTACAACATTGAACAATGAATATCTATTTAAATAATAAATTAACCAAATTCTTGTATTCTATGCGAGTTTTTGATCCATATCGATATTAGTGTTTTAGTATTTATTTATTTTTAACCATTGATTCACATTTTTTTTTAAATTTTATAATGTGTAGTTTACAATTAGTTTATTAAGAAAAAGGTAAAAGAAGTCTAGTTTAAGTTACATGATTGTAGCTTTTGATTAACTTACATTATTATAAATTATGTCTTTACAGATTTTAAAATTGATTTTCATAGTAGGCTTACACATACCTAACTTATCTAACAACTATCTTTTTCTTCCTCCCTCAGCTATTGCGTGAAGACTTTTGTCGGGCACCGAGACTGGGTACGAATGGTTCGAGTCTGTGCAGACGGCTCTCTGATTGCGTCGTGCTCAAACGACCAGACCGTGCGAGTGTGGTCGACCAGTCGAGGTGATTGCAAGACCGAGCTGCGAGACCATGACCACGTTGTCGAGTGCATTGCATGGGCTCCTGAGAGCAGCAGTCCGGCCATCAACGAGGGCGCCGGATCAGACAACAAGAAGGGCAACCGAACAGGCCCGTTTCTTGCATCAGGATCTCGAGATAAAACTATTAAGGTACACGAATTTTAAATCTGGTTTTGATATTACCAATCCAAGTCCAGGAGAACCAGATTATTGCGTCTCAAATATGTTGCAAATAGCGGTTTTGATTTAAAAATTGATAGGTACCTATGATATTAGTACTACACTGCGTTTCACATTTAGCTGAGCGGTAAGATATTTTGAACCCCTTGTTCGAGAGAGAAGGATGGTCTCGGAAGAGCAGTGTTTTGTACACAACTACTGAGGGATGGACAAAAAACCTGTTACTTGTAAAATTATGGGTCACGTCTGGTAGGCAGCTAAATGTAAAACGCAGTGTAGTACAATTTTGACCTCTATGGAAGATGAAAAACACATTGAAATAGAGGTTGCATCATCATCGTTCGGTCAACTAGTACCACTTCTTCTAATCAAATCTCTGGAGTGCACTAGGTAGGTCCCAAGATTTTTAAAATCTGTTTGAATTTGTTGATTCAAAATAAAATCATGATTGGTGAGGTTGATTTGTTTTTGTTTTGATGCCTCAATGTTGAGAAAAATAATTCACACCTGTAGTTCTCCCAGGGAGGAAATGTAATCAAGTTATCATTTTGTTACATCACAAGCAGGGGGAAAAAACCAAGAGGGAAAATTCTCCCTCACCCTCAATTATTCACATTCTGCACTTAGTGACATTTGCTTGTGTATTAAACATCTTTTGTGTTTCTCAGGTTTGGGATGTAGGAACAAACATGTGTCTCTTCACACTGGTTGGCCACGACAACTGGGTGCGAGGAGTGGTGTTTCATCCGGGTGGCAAATACCTGGTCTCCGCCAGCGACGACAAGACCTTGCGAGTGTGGGACCTTAGGAACAAGCGCTGCATGAAGACTCTAGAAGCTCACTCTCACTTTTGTACTTCACTTGGTGAGTATTACGCTTCATGATACTGGCAGTTATTTCAGCACATGAGGAGACACTTTCATGGATTTTTCCACCTATATTCTTCACAACGTGGAATGGATTTTATTTTAATTGAATTCAATTTGGTGTTTCGCAAAAAATAAATTGAACTGTCCCATATACCTAGGACGTGTGACTAGCTTAGCTAGATTGACTAGCTAACTTTGCTACTGTATTTTTGAAAATAATTTTTAGCAATGTATAAATTTGATCAAGGAAAGACTTGAATACTAGGTACTACCTACGTAATTAATTAGGACGACGCTCTGTGTAACGCGTTGATGAGTGAGCACCCAAACGCGCAATATTTCCAACCGGAATATTGTAACGCACAGAAAACATAAAATACATCCATAAATCCACGCAATAGAACATTGCCAGTGAATTAAAATTATTGTGTTTTTTTTCTGCTACCTGAGGCTATACTAGGAAAACGCTCCGTGAAACGCGTTGATGAGCGAGCACCGGAAACGTGCGAAGATGAAAACATAAATAAACGTTTTAACGTTATTAAACCTAGATTAAACGATAAACTGTTTTACCTAGTTTATAAACGGAATGAATCCAACGTTCCACAATTATAATGAGACAATGTAATGTTTTGAACGAATGAATCATACCTTTAAAACAATTATTAACCTTCAAGGAAATGTCAGGCTATAGACAGAAGCTCAGAAACGGAATGAGTCCAACGTTTCCACAAGTACCTAGGTAGAAGAAGACTATTATGAAATATCAATGTTCTGACAAAAACTCTCGATAAATAATGTTCACCTGCTATAAAAGCGGAGAAACTTTACTAAAACCTTCACATAGAACACCAAATTGCCAAACATTTTCATATCAACGAAAATAAGCAAAATGCTGGAGAGATTTAAAATTGCGACGTGTGATTACAAGAAGAGAACAAACGCCACACTATGAAACACACAGGAAGCACGGCCATCAGAACTATACGAATTTACGAAAAGTCAATCAAGGTCCTTAGTTTTGCGAATACTCAAAATGATTTGTTTAGAAATACGTTCCATATTGAATTATTAAAATATGATCCATTTAATCAACATGAAAGTGTCTGCTTTTCACTGAAAATTGAAAATAGCATCTAAACACACTTGTACCTAAATCAAATCAGATTCAGATTGTAACGAATCATTATATCATATTTGCCACTTAGATAGTATACATTCGTTTCCATGCCTTCTGCATCTTATGTATTGTTCCGATATCCGGTCAACGTCATTGTGTCGACCGCACCTGTCCTAGCGAGGGGAAGTGTTGTGACCCTCCACCCCTTTGGCATGGAGGAAAGACAGGTAGATGTGTAGTCAGTGATCTCCGGACACCAGTCCCAAGCGGTTGGTTTAGCTACGGCGGCCTCCGGTATTCAATAAACCTTATTATACGTAATAAGTGAGTCTCATTACTCCTCTTCCCATCCCGTGGGTAGATTGGAACATTACAAGATGCAGTGGAAAAACATTCATTTTCAATTTCATTTCTGATAGCTATTAAAAATGTCAATAAGTTCATACATTCTTAACTGATTAGGATAAAAATTTGTAAAATAAGAGACAATGTTGGTCGCAATGACCATGCAAAATATAAGTTTGACCAGATTTATCGAAGACCATTTTCATTTTTCAGCCCATCAGGAGATATTTATTTTACCAATGAGCAAATGAATGGATTTCAAAAAAAATTAGGTTCTGCAAACAGAGAAGGTTGGTTTTACATGTGTGCAAAATTTCAGATCGATCGGTGAAACGGTGCGACCTGTGTATCAGCTATTAACAGACAAAAAAAAAACAAAAAAACAGAGGTCCGTGCCAAAAGAGCCAAAAGGAGACGCTCACTTCGCTCGCTCAACAAATCAGTAATCACAGTTTTTCTTCGATCGAGCTTAAATTTTGCACACATGTACGGACCATTTCTTGGCGTTGCAGACCCTAATTTTTTTGAAATCCACTGATTGGTTCAAATTTTAAAAAAATTATCTTTCGATTGGTTCGTCCAATCAATTTGAAATTTAGCAAAGTCATTGCGACCAACATTGTACCCAATCATAAAAATTTTCAGCTAAATCCTTCCATTGGTTCAAATTTGAAACCATTTTTCCTGTAATTTTTGAAATTTAAACTAGAACCGATTGACCGACCAACTAAAAACTTTGCATGGTCATTGGTACCAACATTGAAGGTATTTTTGCCAATTTTCAGTCTAAACTGTCGTTTTTTTCAAAAGTTTTTGTAATTTTAGGGACATTTTGCGTGTTGGCTGTCAAATTCACGGCAACTTCGAATCTTCAGTTCAAGGCAGGGTAGTTATAGCAGAAAGTTCCAAACGAAATGAAACTAATAATGACCGTTCAACAGATTGATCTGATATTGTGTACACACTAATATCATTTCATATGAGTGGTCCCAGGTATATTTTTTGAACGATATCCTGTAATTTTTGAAAATTAACAAGAAACCGTTCAATCAAAGGTTTAATCGATCAACTTAAAACTTAGCAAGGTAATTGGAACCAATATTTTTGGAGATTTTGGAGATATTTTATACAAGTATGTGACGAAATTCAAGAATTATTGGCTTTTAATGACATTTTCGATAGACATAATTTCGGTTCGAGGTGTTGCGTGTATCCGTGCTCGCTCATTAACGCGTTACACAAGAGCGTTTTCCTAGTAGTCAATTATTGTACAAAAATGCGGGTTCAATTGCGGAAATAAAACTAACACACTTGTAGACAAAGCGTAATGAATTGTGACGAAAATCACTGTGACGAAAAATCTGCAACAACGTAAGCTCTCCAAAAGAAACAGGACGCCAATGAGTTGCTTGAAGATTCACTTCCGGCGCTAGCCGCTCCTGCAGGCTACATGCAAATAATAGAGGGGTAGGGGAAGGAGTTTTTGTCGCCTCTTGGACAGTGGACAGTGGAAAATTTAATCACTCATCTGTGCTCCTCTTCTGGCTTAATGGCTTTCTTGTTAAGAAAGAGGGGTACCTAGATGGGTAGAGGGGAAGGGGTTGTTTGGGGTTGGACAGTGGAAAATCGGAAGATTTTTTTAGATTTTAACTAATTGAAGAATTTGGTTGAAACTTTGTAATATTTGAGACAATGTAGGTCGCAATGACTTGGCAAAATTTCAAATTGATCAGACCTACCAATCGGAAGATAATTTTTTTTAAATTTGAACCAATCAACGGATTTCAAAAAAATTAGGGTCTGCAACGGCTAGAGATGGTCTGAACATGTGTGCGAAATTTCAGCTCGATCGGAGAAAAACTGTGACCTGTATACGAGCAGGAACAGAAAATCACACACAAAAAAAACAGAGGTCCGTGCGGGCCAAAAGAAGCTAAAAGGAGACGCTCGCTCAATAATTATACACTAGGAAAACGCTCAGTGTAACGCGTTGATGAGCAAGCACAGAACATGCAACATACCCAGTCACGATATACGACACGGCACAAGACGATTTTCTCTGCAACTTTCCAATCTCCATATAAATACTCTGGATGAATATCAGATCCATTGTGTCGTGACTTGACTACATACTTTTTCCACCTTTTGACAACCCATACTAAACTCGTATAATAATTGACTGATTGGGCTTACAATGTGTAAAATTTTAGATTTTTTTTTTTTAGGGATCACCATGCAAATTTTGAACTTAATCGGAACATTTTCATTGTGGACGAATCAGAAAATTTTATTTAAACTTAAGGATTTGGCCTTCAAACAACATTTGATTTGATATGCGCTAGTTATATTGTAAATTGTGGACTGCTTGGCTGCTCTACAGGCCTTGGTGGAGCAGAAGCTTAAAGAAGGCAGGGATGAAAATGTAGTATACGTTTTACAAATATTTCTAGATTATGGAATAAAATGTCACTAAAATTACCGTGCAAAAATTCCTTAAATGTTGGTCCCAATGACCATGCGAAGTTTTAAGTTGATCGGTCAATCGGTTCTAGTTTAAATTTCAAAAATCACCGGAAAAATGGTTTTATATTTTAACCAATGAGAGGATTTGGCTGAAATTTTTTATGCACTGTGTGTATTTGGAAAATAATAAAAAAAAATGATTGGGTACAATGTTGGTTGAAATGGCTATGCTAAATTTCAAATTGATTGGATCATACTTTGTCATTCATACTTGACAAAGCCCGTCGAACGCACGGGCGAAATATCGTGTAGTGGTTTTAACATTTGACATTACCGGAGGAAAAGTTCAAAAATTGTTTTATTATGATTGGATCAACCAATCGAAAGATAATTTTTTTAAAATTTGAACCAATCGGGGGATTTCCAAAAAAATAGGGTCTGCAACACCCAGAAATAGTCAGTACATGTGGGCAAAATTTCAGCTTGATCGAAGAAAAACTGTGACTTGTATATCGTCAGTAACAGAAAAAAAGCAGAAAAAAAACAGGTCCGTGCCAAAAGGAGACGCTCGCTTCGCTCGCTCAAAAAGAATATGCTAATCGAAAATAAATTTGCATTTGCATAGACAGACCCCTAGATACCTATTTATTTATTGTACATACCTACCTAATTGTTATTTCTATATTCTTCCCGATGTGTTTCAGATTTTCACAAGACTCACCCGTACGTCATATCGGGAAGTGTGGATCAAACGGCAAAGGTTTGGGAATGTCGCTAACCAAATGGATTTGCTTTTTGAGTCCAATCATTGTGCAGCATAGGTGATCAAGTTAAAAATCTATCCTCGTCCTAATTTATACCAACCTTTACTGTTACGTACATAATTACTTTATTTGCTTGTAATATAAACAGTAGAAAAGAAATTACTCTATTGGTTTTGACTTTGATTCTAGTACTGCTGTGGTTTAAGCTTGAATCAGCCAATGACTAGAGAATATAGAACATTTTAAAACAATGTTTGTTAAAGTATCCTGATTAAGAGAATGTATTAGTTATATAATATTGTATCTCATGATATAATTCGACCCTATTGATTGTACAAAGTAGGCTTGCACTTGACGATTGCTTCTACTAATATTTCTTCGCTAATGCTTTCCAGTCGGTAGCCCTTCTTTTACTGTTTTTTTTTTCCATTTGAAGATTCTATGGCTTTGTGATACTGTGAAACCATATAGCTGCACTTTATATAATACTATACTATTTATCAACTTGTAATGGTACATACTACATACGTACATCTCGTGCTTGCTTGATGTTATATATTCACATTGATTTCTTGCCACGCTAAACATCTCTTTGAAATCTTAATGATACATTATTACAACTTGCACAAGCCTCATGGCTTGTAATCTTTCAATTAATTTACCCAGGACTTGGTTTTCATTAATATCTTGATTTTTATCAACTCTATTGTCTATTTTAACAGCAAGCCTGCGCTCATTCATTGTGCACATTTTCTGAGAAAAATCTAGGACATACTTGTTCAACCAGGTGGAACCATGTAGGTACTAAAAGCCGGTTTATAAAATTAAAAACATGCCAATTCTCACTCTGTAATGTGTACATAATAATCACCCTCGTCAATATAATTAACTAAGTTGTAGCAACAATGAAAATTGCAAAAATTTGAAATTAATGTATGTATTGCACTAATGCAGTTTTTGTGAATAAAGTATAGTGCATAAGCTTCAAAATAAAGTAACAATAGTGTGTGCACTGGCTTCTTTAGTAGAATGTGAACAGAACAGCCCATTAAACTAAAATACAAAATAATACATCCGAAACATGCAGAGCATTACTCATTACCAATTGAAGGGCCCAATGTAAAAAATCTGTAATCTTATTTTGGTCATTTTATGTTGGGAGTAATTTCCCATGAATTCTAGTATGTTTCCAATTTCTAAATTTTAAAACCCCTTTATTGTTTTCCCAATGCGTTACATTCAGTTTCCGATATATGTTCAATTCGAATATCTGAAACTTACAGAAGTGGACAAGCGGATTTCTTACACTGGGCTCTCAATTTTTTTTACCACTCCCATCATCCTCATTCGTGTTATTTATTATTCAAAACAAAACAATATTAATGCCTTTCCTAGTAGCTGTAGGATCAGGAGTTACTGACTGTTCAGCAAGTTTTTAAAATGTGTAGTGCGAGCTCATTTGAAAAAGCTTTGTGAATGCATGCATTGGGTATTGAGGTCTACATAATTTGAATATTAATTAGGTAGTAATTAAGCCCAATTCAGACGACTTCAAAAGCATAAACTTCATATTGGTATTATTGTGATATAGAAGCGTTCTCCATTTGAAGGATCTGGATGAGGATGAGGATCATATCAATATCATCAATGAGACTACATACATACTTATGCACTGTGAAGTCTGGATGGGATTTAAAATACTACCTATTTGATCAAATTTATCTGGAAAATTCTATTCGATCATTGGCAAACCCATTTTTGTTAGTAACTCTGTTGTCATTGTATACAGACAAAGGGCGCCATACAGACTAATGGACCGAGGTCAATTGTTCAGCTGTTGCAGCTGAGATTGTCTTGCATTTCACCAAAAAATTGCAGTAAAACCTGACAGTGTTGGGAATTTTCATGAAAAATCTTTTTGTGAAAGTTTTATGAAATTTTTATTTTTATGAACATTTTTAAGACAATTTTCACCCAAGGACAATGCATCGTAATTTATATTGCAAAAGTCATGCATTTTAGCGACTTTTTTGGAATTGTAAAGAATGGAAATTTCAAATGTACACATTTTGTTGAATATACCAATAGTATTGTGTAGGTATCGATCTATTTCATGTGCTCAGGGCCGGTATTACCAAAGTTAATCTGAGCCGGATGAACTAAATTTTGGACTAAATTGGTGCACAGCCAATCAGATACCTCAAAAAGATTGAAACAGTTGAATTTAATCCAAAAGTTAGTTAATCCGGCACAATTTAACTTTGGTTATACCGGGCATCAATAAATTACATTATTTTGGTAATGTTGGTTGGACAAAATTGCAAGTTACCATTTTTAACACAGTAGGTAGTACAAGAGTCACAACAGGTGGCACCTCAAAATAACATAACATTTTTGCAGAAAAATATTGTAGCTACATTATTGTTAAATAATTGAAAATTGAAAATGTTTATGTCCCCAACACTTAGACACTGACCACTGTACAAAAATTTGCTTCAACTGTTGTCCTATTTTAAATGAAGACACCAGAATCTAGTCAATTAGTGCAGCCATCAACATCAACAAAAGAATGCAATGCAGTGCCGTTAAGTTGCGCTCTCCAACATAGAGTGGATGTCAATGAATCATTAATTAATCAAAGAGTGTGTCTATACGCACGGAGTTCGAGACGTCACACGGACTTTTAGTGCCGTGCGAGAAGGACCCAGTTCTATTCCCACGGAGTTTCTTAGACCAACTTGTGACGTCATTGACACGTTCGCACGGTGTTTTAAACAAATAGTAATTTTCGAAGTGAATTAACTCCAGTCTGGAGTTAATTTCAATTCCTTGCAATTATAGAATAGAATAGAATAGAATTTTATTAACAGCTTAGGAATACACTGTACATTATTAATAAGATATTAAAATACACATGTAAATTTTCCAGTGGCTGCTAGTCAGCTGTTGTAGCATCAAGTTTCAGTTCAGTGAAATGATCAGATTTTAATCAATTAGGTTAATGAACATTTATAATGAAATTTCAACTACAGTTCTAATGAATGATCGGTAATTATTTGATTGAATGCGGTTATGTCATTAGCTTCAGATATCTCAAGTGGTAGTTCATTCCATAGCCTCGATGTCCGTCCCAGGAATGAGTGACGTCCCAAGTCTGTCTTCTTTTAGTTTGTGAACTGACCAACTTGTTAATAATAAATTTAACAATGTGTCCGAAAATAAATGTCTGTCAGCACATCAATAATATTCTATTTTTATTTTTATTACTTGCACAATCTCCAAATTTAACTTTTAGAATTTGTCTGTTCACCATACTTCCTTCCCTATTTTTAATGACGTCACACATAGTTTAAAAAACATTGTTCATAAAATTCGTAATTACCATATAGTGGTGCGAAATAAGGGTTGCTATTTTAATTAAATTTCCGGTTTGACAAATTTTGAGTAATGAATGACTTCACACGGTGTTTCAAACACAGTATTAAAAATCCGTGTAGTGACGTCACATGGCTTTTCAAAACTCCGTGTGAATAGTACTGGGGCCTCCTCGCACGGACTTTGTAAAAGTCCGTGTGACGCCAGGAACTCCGTGGGCAGACCCAGCTTTAATCAAAATAGTAATAATAAGCTTTAAAACTCTGTGGTGTTCATGTGCAGTGCAGCAACATGGCAACCTTGAGCTCTGTTTGTTTGGTTGCTGCTGCCATTGGAAAATGCGATTGATCATTTTGAAATTGCAATTTTCAAGTGGACATTGTTTTTTGATAAATTTTAAATGAAATTGAAACAACGTTTTGGCGTCATGTCGAGCAAACATATTTATTAAAACATTTGATTCAACGATTAATTGAAGGGAAATATAATCATACAAATCTTTTGAATCGGTTCTCTTCTTTTAGGTCGAGTTACAGCAAAGTGATTAGGTTGTTGAGGACACGTACATTATGACATGCCACGCAATACATTGATAACGTCATCACACATATATATTATTTCCTTATTTGTAATATTTTCTGCAGATAAAATAGCATTGGCCACTGCAATTGTCTCCTTCACAGATCTTGCTTTTATCCAAATCTTTCCATTCATACCAATTGCAATCTCATGCGGGATCTCTTTACCTAAAATAGCTAGCAAGTTACACTTTGGATTCAAGATTTTTCTAACAAGGTTTAAGCTACAGTTGAAAAGAAACCCATCTGCAGGCAAAGGACCCAATCTTCCTTTCTTTCCAAGGGAATCCACACATACAAGTTCTGGCTCCATATAATGGCTAGCCATCACTAACTTTGCGAAGACAGCATCCCCTACTTGTACAGCAGGTCTATTTTTCTTCGTAGCTCCTTCAAATGCGAGGTATGACAAAGATGCCTGTTCACTTGATCCAATGTCAACCTTAAATATATCTCCAGACTTATTTGTGATAATACCAACAACAGGTTCTGCACGGGCAGGAACATACCGTTTTTGATAACAATCAACATAATAAGTATTAGGGTCCATTTTTCTTAAAATTCCACTTTTTGTGACGATAACGTTATCAGCAGATATTCTTAGTCCTGGCCCTAGCACAATTTTCGCTTTACTCGATGAAATAACGTTGGATTTGAAGACAACATCGCCTGACATAACCACTTCATTTATGTAATCCGCCATTTTTCGACACCACACGCACAACCTACGCACAACTCACCGCGCACGCCGTCCGTCACGAAATCACGTGATCTGTCTTCCACCGCCCTCGGAAAACGAATAAAGAAGGCAGTGGTATGATTGTAACTTTACCTGTCATTCTGTGGTAGGTATGTAGGTAGTACCTAGGTCATTCTATTATTTATTTTAATTTAACGTGTTTACTAGTATTTAAAACCATCAATAGTAGAACATAGAGTTTAGTGAAATATAATGTAAAATAGTAGTTCTTACCGATATTTGTGTAGGTACCTTCGTCGAACAGCTGCTAATAGCGAACATTTTTTTCTAGGTGTTATCAGGAAGGTTATGTTGGACATAATACACTCCATGTTTACATTAAAATTTCATAAAAGGAGGGGATAACTATACGACTATACGTAATAGTCCCTTTTTAAAGCAATATTATAAAACAGGAAAACATGGCTGATCCATTCGATAAAAATCCTTTCTCTGGTCTCTTCACTTCTCCGACTGAAGCCAAGACCTTCACCCACGATGCAGACCCACCAGAAGCAGTTGACACTGTTTCTGATCCTGATCATGTAGTAGAAGGTCATACAGGATTGATTACTCATATCAGTGATGATGTTTGTAAAAATTCAGCGAAACAGAAGCTAGAAGAAAGCCAATTAGTGGAGGATATATTCTGCTTGACACTCAATAAAAACACTAGCTCTAAGAGACCGGTAATTTATCTTGAAGAGTTTGCTTCTTCTGTTTTTCCTCAAGATTGGATTGATATTGAAACTCTTGAACAAGCATTGTTTGAGAGGTTATTATTAGATAACCCTCTTGACTGTGTTGTCAGTTCCCATAATAAAAATGGTATTTCCTCACATTCTTCTTCTAACAAGTCATCTCACGCTACCGAAAAGCTTGTTATTCCATATCTATTCGAATGTCACAAAAGACTAGCACTAAAAAGTAACAATGTAAGCAGTGAAGATCAAAAGAGTCAAGTAGAGAAGATGACAGGATTTGTCCTGCGGAATGCAGCAACGGCTCTGAGACAAACAGAGCTGTTTGAAGGACAAAACTTATCTCTTCAAATCATGGATTTGTATAATAATGAAGCCACTACTTCCGCTGACATATCTATGTTTATTCATGGTGTTGCAGACGAGTTTAGGAAGGAAGATGGAGAGAACTCTGTTTCCTCACTTTTGGCTTCATTTCAAAATCTTTTAGATATCCTTCTGCAAGAGATGACTAAAGCAACTTTGTTCTCTTTCAAGCAAACACATATTGATATGATCCATGTGTTTGCTACAGACTGTGAGCTGGCATTAGTGCTGCTTAAGTACTGCACTCCACCAACCACTCGCACTCCTGGAAGATCCTTTGCAAATACTATTCTGGGATCCATGTTACGTATTTCTTGCCTTCCTCATTCTCCGGATGGTATGTACGAATATTTTGGTAAAGAGTTCACTATAAGGGAAGTTCCATCAATAATGGAAGAGAATATTTGGAGAGCAATCCAAACTATACAAGATCAGCTTTACCAAATATTCCATTCTCTTTTGAAATGTTCTGCCATTGTAAAGCATCGTACACTATGCTGGCTTGCCGATTGTTTGGATAGAAACTCTGCTCGAGGTCAACTGTGGAATGCCCATTCAGACTATCCTATGCCGGACAGCAGTCTCTGTGTTTCCGATGGTTTCATGTTAAATCTGTCTGGTGTTCTGCTACGCCTCTGTCAACCTTTCTGCTCTAACATTGAAGCCCTCAAGCTTTTGCGCATTGATCCCACATATTGTGCTGCAACTTGTTCCAACGAAGAGGAGATGCAGTCGAAGGGAGTGCACATGAAAGCCATGTCAGAGGAGACTTGCTTAATTCCTACCAATGAAGAGGCATTAAGGCCAGTGGCTGAAGTGTTTGGATTTGTTACCGAGTGCTTTTTCTTGACACAACGAGCATTGGACTTAGGATTCCGAGTAGTGACAGAACATGTGATGAAACTCAATCAAGAAATGGCGCGGATGCAACGAGCTATGCAAGATAATGCAGCGCAGCAAACCAGGCCCGATGTCCGACAGATTCTACAAGAACGCCTGGAGCTCAACATGACTAAATATCAGTGTTACCTTGCATCTCTCATAGAACCAAAAGCATTAGCAATGATGGCCCAACTTCATGTTTGTACAGCAGTGTGGCTAGTTCAAGTCACTTTGGATTGTGATGAAGGACCTCGAAAATCTTACACCCCCAATAGATTTCGAGATGTCAGATTTCCAGTGAAAGAACAGTTGATTCCACTTCTAAGGTACAAACTTACAATGTTAATCTACATTTACCGTTCGACAACTGATGCTCTTGCGCGTAGTGTTGTAAATTTCTCAAGATTTTTTTTTCGGAGAAATTTCTCAAGAAATTTCTCCGATGGAGAATTTTCGGAGAATTTTTTTTTCTACCAAATATCAAGCAAATTTCTCTGATAGAGAATTTTCGGAGTTTTTTTTAATGACATATCATGAGACATTTCTCTGATGGAGAATTTGTCTATACCTACTAAGTGAAGTTCTCTTTCCATTGGCTGTTGTAATGGAAGGCGGCAAATATTTGAAAAGTATGTTTCAATCAATAATGAACAGAATACAATCATGTACATACTATAGGTAGGTATAACTTATAAGTTACATACTGCTTAACCTCATTCAGGTTACTTCTTTGATAATTTATTTCATATTCCTTTGCATAAATGTAAGTTAAAAAAAAAATTCTCCGGAGAATTTTGTTCGGAGAATTTCTCGGAGAAATTCTCCTTCTCGAGAAATTTCTCCGGAGAAATATCTCCACTCACAACACTACTTGCGCGTCGATGCTAACTAGTTAGGTGGCTCAATGTCAAAGTGGCGGAGCACTGCCGTTCAAGCCATTCGCATAGGCGCGCCAGAGCTTTGTCTAACTGCAACATAACTTAACATTGTGATGCTATTTCTTGTAATTAATAATTTGATAAAATGACATGGTGGTGTACAATCCATTTTAATTTGAACACAATTGAATTTGAAAATACCTAATAATCTTTTTTTATTTGACAGCTGTATACCAGAGTTCCTAATTGAAAATATTTGTGGCTTTCTGAGTTTTGTTCGTCGTTTCAACCCACAAACACTCGAGTCACAGGGATTTGTGTTTCTGAATCCAATCTTGACCATGTTGTTGGTGTTTATGGGCTCGGTTGAACGAATGCGCAACCCACATCTTCGAGCTCGCATGGCCGAGGCTCTTGAAGCTCTTTTACCTGAAGATAAAAGCCGAACTCAACAGTTACCACAATCTACATTTTACCGGGAACTACTTTTCAAGCAGCATCCCCACAAAGAACAGGTAGATTGTATATGCAATAAACAATTTACATTCTCACTCCTAATTTTGTTGGTCCACACTTAGATGGCAAGTTAGTTAAAATTTTAACTTGGAATGTGTTATTTAGAGTGTGATAAATTAAACTCATAAAAGCGTAATTATGTTCTAGATTGTTGAAAGCCTGCTAGACGTTTTCGTTGGTATTGAAATGACCGGCCAGAGTGTTGCTTTTGAGCAAAAGTTTAATTACAGAAGACCAATGTACACCATTATGGAATACCTTTGGCAAATAGAAGAGCACCAGCAAAGCTTCAAGTAAGTCTCCACTGGTTCATAGGCTGTAACATCAATAAACTCACATTGTAATATAAAATGCATGATATTCCTTTCAAGTTAGTTCATCAGCTATTCATATCCTCTTGCTTGACCAAATGTTCTGTATTATTAATTAATTAATTACGTACCTATTATTAAAAAAAAAGATGGTACCTAGGTACTGTAGGTTTAAGTATTTAAACCATGTCAAAAAGCTGCATTAAGTATAGGTATTGTAATGTGTGTCCCAGATAGTGACACTTTTACATGACGTGACGGTTCATAAACTTTTTTCCACCAGGAGACTTGCTGAAGAAGCCGAAGGAAACATGGAGGCAGTAACACCGCCCTTATTCTTACGTTTTGTTAACCTTTTGATCAATGACGCTGTTTTCCTATTGGACGAAGCCCTCACGAATATGGCAAAATTGAAGCAGATGCAGGCAGCAAGGGAGGCCGGGGAATGGCAAGAGCTGCCCCCACAAGAGAGGCAACAGAATGAGGGTTATGTGCAGCATATTGGAATGATTGCTAGGTACATAATGGATCATTAATAAGTAGTTAGTATACTACCGCCGTAGCTTGCGTAATATAACAAACACGATTGTCGATTACCTACATCTCCACAGGTGTTCCAACCGGTTTAGACATGGTGCACTTATGAGAAACCCACAGAAAGGTGTGCACACCACACTTTTATTGGGTGTGTGGACACAAAAAATGCAAGAAAATACTAAATTATATTTTGTCAAATTGGCTCTTATTGGTTTTTGGTTAATTATGTCGTTTTCCACTGGCCGCACAAGGATTGCACTGAAATTACGTCACCATACAAAACTCAATGCAAATTTCAAACTGAGTGCAGAACTAGTGTGGGCCAGTGCAGCCTGTGGAAAACGCCATTAATAATGTCTGTAATTTGTTGCATACTTCTGTTATTGTAACATTATTATATTCTTTCTGCACTTACTTTTGCTGATTTTTCCATAAGTGAAGCATAAAGCCAGGTCCACATAGACCGTTTTTGCGTTTTGCGATTTTTTCTCTTGACCAATCACAAGCCCGTCGCATGCGGATTTTATCCTCGCCGCGTCGCATAAACTTCATTGAGGATTTTAAAAAAGACGTGCGGCGGAAATGACGTAAAACCTTTAACATCCAATCGGCAATCACATGCGACTACTTTACATGATCAAATAACATGGCCGATCTGACACTGGATACATTATTTTTAAATTACATACCTGTGATAGAATATTAGTCCATCTATAATTAGTAATTACTCACAAACTGTCACTGACAAATATAAATAATAATTGTATGAACTTT
The DNA here is from genome assembly GCA_934045905.1 of Leuctra nigra. Lineage (NCBI taxonomy): Eukaryota > Metazoa > Arthropoda > Insecta > Plecoptera > Leuctridae > Leuctra > Leuctra nigra. The sequence goes on along the minus strand of OW203761.1, from coordinate 32,793,047 downwards.
CTGTTTTCCACGGCCTCGTGACATCTCGAATGTACAGTTTATAGAAGGCGTGGAGCAAGGTGGTTACAAACGTTTTTGTAGAAGACGCAAAACGCTCTATGTGGACAGTCCTACCAAAAGCGTAGATATTTCATTTGTAAAAACGGAAAACGAAAAAACGATTTATGTGGACCCGCTTTACAAAGTGGATGGAATTGACAATTACTGTTTTCTGTACACTAGCAAAATGGATAGAAATTAGTTCTTGGTATAAATATCATGGACCATGATGTTTACTTTTTCTAGATTTGACAACATATTGGGGCGAGAAACTATCCAAACTCTTAAATTTCTGACTTCAAAGATTACTTCAATCTTCTCACATCCAACTATGGTTGATCGCATTGCAGGAATGCTGAACTACTTTTTGTACCACTTGGTGGGGCCAAAAATGAAGAACTTTAAGGTAGGTATTTTATTTTTAAATTACTGCATCATAGAATTTTACACATTTCAGCTGATATTTTATTTGTTCTTACCTATCTCATCATCAACAGACCAGTGGCGGTGTCTGGCCCGGGGTGCGATCGCATCCCGGACCCTTTTTCCCATATTACAGGCCCCTATTAACATTTTACTGTAGTTTTTCATATTTAACCAACATTTTTACTCATTTTACTTACATTTTTTCTTTCTCCACTTTGTTTTACGGGCCCAGTATGACATGTTTATCCGGGCCCTTTGCCTCATCGCATCCCGGTCCTTTTCATCCCAGACCGCCCCTGCAACAAACTTTCTGTTGCATTATGTTAAATTATGCAACCTACCACCTTGGTACACTGCGCGATCACTTGAGGCTTGGTCTCGGATCTTTGTATTTATTGTGTGTACTTATTGATAATCATGCCATGCACAATCCCTAAATAAATTAAACACTTCTTGTGTCTAGTTTCTAAGATAATTTGAGTTTCCTCCCCAATGCTATTTTATGGCAGCCAAGTAAAATCGTGTCATATTTTTTAAGATCTAATTTTTGAGTTCGGCTAGATTTGAACAAAGCTTTTTTTGGTAGACATGGACATACTGTCAGGAAATAAATTGAAAAATACAAGCATGTGCTATTTTAAAAGTTAGAAAACAATTCAAAATGATTTTTCTAAACCTCCCATGTTAAAGTTTTGTTCATTTTAATACATAAATTGAAAACCCTTATTGGAAAGGGAGTTGCAAGTTACAAGGCATTATACAAATCTTTTATAGGTACTTCAATATTGTTCATTGCACGCCACCTTAACATGCTAGTGATTGCCATCTTATTACTCGATCACACTTCATCCTTTCAGATTCTAATTCAGATTTAAATTCATTGTTGAAGAGATGCCATTGCAATGCTTTTTAGTTTTTATGACTATTTTTTTTATATTCTAGGTGAAAGATCAGAAAGAGTATGAATTTGAGCCGGCCAACATTGTATTGGACATTTGCACCATCTATGTTCATTTGTATCAAAGTGATTCATTCTGTTTGGCTGTGTCCAAAGATGGACGATCATACAGTCCCCAGTTGTTTCAACTAGCAGAGGATGTTTTAGGTAAGAGTTCTAATTTAAATTGAATTTAATGTGTTTGGTGAGGACTAGTAGGCATGTAAGAACGGTTTTCATGGGAGTGGGGAGGGACTGCTAGCACCTAGCTCTGCAGGGCTTTCTTATTAAGTGGTTCTGTGAACCTTTGTGACATTGACAGCTCAAATTACATCAACAAAAATCTACAGAGAGTGGGGGGGGGGGGGATAATCCCCCAATCCCCCCCTTCCTATATGTCTGGCAAGGGCAAAACATTTCAAATCCTCTCAAATTTTCACTGCAATTTTTTTTGATTATTATTTTGGTACCTAATACTATGTCGTGACTTAGCCATACTATCCTTGACTTTTCAGCTCGAATTGGAGGTGGGTCATTGATATCTGATCTTCAATCTGTTGCTGCGAAAGTTGCACACTCGGCGTCGAAACAACAAACGGAGGAGGAAATTCTTGCTGAAGCTCCTGAAGAATTTCTTGACCCTATTATGAGCACTCTGATGACAGATCCAGTAGTTCTACCTTCATCACACACAACCATCGATCGTTCAACAATTGCTCGGTGAGGTTTATTTCTGTTCATCCAATTCCAAACTAGGGTCAGTTCGGATAAATGTGAGTTACTTTTTTGAAGCTTAGGTACTCATAGGTCCTCTATTCACTAAAGACTACAAAATTTCAGAATATCTAACTACCTTATTAATTAATAATTACTACAGTGGAACCTCTTTAGTACATTTCTCAATAATTCGTTTTTCTCCTTAGTAAATTTTTTAAAAAGGTCCATTCCCCATAAGAACACATGTTAAATTGTTTCATTAGTACGTTTTTCACTTTAGTACGTTTTTTTCTTCAGTCCCTTGAAAAACGTACTAAAGAGGTTCCACTGTATTAGCAAAGAGGTTCTAGTATAGGCTTCACCCCTGTTAGTTCTTAATAGGTATGATTAAGTAAACTAAATACATTTCATTATTAAAATATTATTTGTTTTGTGTTGAGATGATCAAAAACGAAAACAAAACAGCGACACACTTAAGGTACGTTTACAGCTCGGCGTTCGTTTGACGTTCAGCGTTCGCCTTGAGCCTCCTGATTGGCCAACGCCGAGCGCTGGCGTTCAAGGTCAAAGATAAACCATGTTCATCTTTCAGCGAGCGTCGAAAGTCAAGCTGTAAACGTACCTTTACAAGTAATATGGAGCAAATCCATTGTGAACCCTGTGATTTTACATTTAATATTATTTATTTTTTGAGTGCTGAACAATGTGATTCATTTACCAATCTTTAATATTGTTATTAACTTACCATTACCATTTTCAATAAATTATTATGGTTATATAATATAAATTATCATCTTTGAGTCAGTATATTTTTGTTTTTTGTTCTTGTCATCCGTCAATGCTGTTCGTTTGTTGCAATCGAAATGCAAGTTATTTTCTGTTTAGTTATTATGTTTATTACTTAATTTGTTTACTTCCACATTCAAGCCATTTTATGGCTTTGTAGACCTGAGTGTTTAATTTTTGTAAAGTGTATTTATCCTGTGTATTTGTAATAAAAAAAAAAAAAAAAAAAACAATTATGAAAATATACTTCAATAAAACTCATTGTTTTTTTAACAGACATCTTCTGAGTGACCAAACAGATCCGTTTAACCGGTCGCCACTTACCATGGACATGGTGAAACCCAATGACGAGCTGCGGTGCCAGATCGAGGCCTGGATTCAAGAGAAACGGAATCTATGCTCATCCAGTAGTAGTAGTAGTAAGTAGACAAATCTTCTCTGTTACTTTTAAAATGGGTTGCAGGCTTTCCTGGACCTAATTGAATGTAGAGTGCTATTCTGTTTATAAGTTTGTTATATTTATAAGGCCTTTGGTAATTACACATGGTTTACTTGTTGGGCATTAAAAGTACAAACTCTTTGTTTTGAAAATTATTTACTATTTTATTTTGTCAAGTGTATAGGTTCACCGTTCATCTATCTTAAGCTATTACGTATTACCTATCAAGTTAGTCATCACTCATTGTTTACCAATATACAAGTTTTTTTGTGGGGCAGGCTTCCTTTCATAATCTAAAACTCGTATGTAATTGTAAATCTATCGATATTGTTATTCATAGGTCTAAATTTAAGCAGAAAAGTGGTAGTTATAATGAAGGTAGGGTACTTTCACCCCAAATTAATATATTAAATCTAAACATGTTGACTCAGTATTTAAAAACGTTGATGTTTGGTTTCGTTAGTGCTATTTTTATTTTTTACATGTCAAAAATATCATGAATCATGATACTTATGTGAAAAAATCATTCTTGCGTTACGTTTATCTATTAGAAGGTGTATCTTTTATACCACCGTAGTAGGAACATGATGTATACAACACAATGTTAAACCTCTGCTTGGGTTACTAGTAGGAAAATGTAAACTATGGCATTGTGAGGGCATTGCACTGAACCTGAAATTACATTTTTAACAATAAATAAATACACTATGTACTGTGATTGTATACGTAGGTAATTACAGAAATATTTATTTTTATTACCCACTCATGACAACAATCATCAAATAGTCGCCCCGAGTTGATGGTTTTTTCATACCAAAGAATTTATCTAGGTACATTTCAATTCCGTATTCAAGTTACCTAATATCATTATTATTACGAGTTAATTAACTAAAAGTTTCTTGATTCTGACTACTTTTCAAGTCTCCAAAATTGAATGTTTATAAAATATCTGTGTATCTAGCAGAGCTAAGAGTTTTGCACAGAAATTTATATGGAGAATGCTTGTCGATGTGGCACTGCTACAGCAGGTGTTGATGCTATGTAGTTCAAGGGATTAGTTGCGGATATTGCTTGCTCGGCTTCAACTTCTTCGTGTCTGTCTGGAGTTTCATCGATCTCCATGGCTTCATCAACTGCACTTTCTTGGATGTCCATTGCACGGTTACCGTTCAGACATCTGCACTTCTCTAGTGTAAGATCGCCATGTTCAAACACTTCCAAGATGCTAACCATCGTTTGATAAGACGATCGCTCTGTTGAGTTGCTAGCGACACTTGGAGCTACTGCCTAAAATATTTCATTTAATTCAGTAGGTATAGACTCTAAGTAATTTTTAATTTCAATAACCTAAATAAATTTCAATGGAGTGAAACTCTTACCTTTCGGTTGCCAGAAACTATGCGTACTAACTCTTTGGCATGTTCCACAACTGAATCTGGCATGGCTGATGCTTCGGCTAAACGCAGTCCGTAGTTCTCTACTTTGGTAATCCCTGGCATTAAGTGGTGCGTGTATCGCAGCCGACTACGGCCTTGCTCTGTTAGCTCCTCAACAACCTCGAAGTGAATGCTGGATGAATAACAAATAACCATGACATTTGATAAAGCCAGTAACACCATTTTAAATTTAATTATAGTATAGTTTCTACTTACTTGTTCACATTGCAATAGAGATCCTGTAGTTTAGTAAGGAAAAGAAAGTGAGTAGTCAGGAAGATAAATGCATCAGTTTGAAGTAAGTCCTCGCAAAGTGCATATGCGATGGCCGTCCCTTCCTCACTAGACGTTCCACGACACAGCTCGTCCACGATTACCAGAGAGTTAGGCGTAATTGTTTGTTTAATATACTGAAGTTCTCGGAGCTGAAACACAACAATTGAGATTTAGGTTTAAGAACATTTAACATTAGATAGGTACATTCTAAACTGTCAGATATTGGCTTTTAACAAACACATCCGTTGGAGTCAGGATGAAGGGATGTACAATATGAAAAATATCTGGTCAAACTGGGGCTTGAATCTGGGAATCTTTTGATGGGCGAGAGCTCTGCTACCTGAACCACCTGGAAGTGAGAGGTCCTGGGTTCGGGCTGCAGTTCAGTTGGATATTTTGCAAATTATATAGTAAAATAAATGTTCTTACTTCAAGGACAAATGTAGAGGCATTGCACTCAATGCTGTCATCAAAGCCAATTCTTGTGAAGATGTGATCTGCAATTCTGAATGCAGCACTTTCGGCAGGAACAAAGCAACCAATCTACACATAGAAATACGTAATAAAAATAAGTACATGATGTATTATGTATACCCTCATGACAATGTCTGATGTTCAGATTAATACGAATATCAGAGTTCGCTTGAAAATTGTGCTCTTACTATTTTTTGTGACTGAGCAGTAGAGCACAAGATCCTAGCTCCTGGACGTCTAATAATTTTATGTCTCTTTGAGTGCTAATATTAGGGAGTTACTCTGCAAAAGGCAGCCGTCGGCTATACTATTTCTAAATCTCACGGCAATACCTACAAACCTAACAAAAAGCACCTAAGAGATGCAGGCGGGGAAATCTCACTTTTCTGACGAAAATTGACATTGGGAAACCTTAAAAAAGCCTCCATAGAATTATAGAATATTTGAATTCTATAGAATTCAAACTTGTGAAAATTACAAAATAAAAAGATTCGTCCGAGGACGGGATTCAACCAGACGAGCTTTGTATCCATAGTCCACCGCATTAACCAATTATCTAACAGTGCTGATGCTGAAATATCTAACCTAAAGATATAAAACCATGCACCTGCTAACCTGCTTATGCGCATTCCGCCCATGGATGGCATTAGGCGGAGCCACTACCCTAATATTATGGGATGTTATGAAAATTCCAAAACTTGGTTACCTGTGCCATGATTTGAAGAAGAGCAATCTGGCGGATGTATATGCTCTTGCCACTCATGTTTGGTCCTGTGATGATGTGACAATTCGAATATCTCGATGCAAACTGCCCCGAGATGTTATCAGGTTAATGAGATGTGAACAATTGTGCACAATAAATTCAATATGTTAGTGCAAGTAGATAAAATGAGCATTTCATTTTAAGAAAATGGAGTAGGACTTACTATATCATTTGGTTCAGGCTCTGTTGGACTGATGAAATCTAGCATTGGATGTCTTGACTTCTTCACGTCCAGTTTGTCACCAAATTGTGGTCGGACATAGTTGTTCATGGAGCTTGTGTGTGTTAGAGAGATTAGCATGTCCAGTTCAGCAATATTCTCGCACAGCTTGTACAAGCAGCCAATATGCTCCCTGATGTCCGTTAGCAATGTGTATACAACTCTATATAAAGAAAAACATTTCATCATAGATACCATTGAAATGTCATGCATATAAGAGCAATTACTAATTAGGAAACGGTACATACACATTGCTCAACATCTGGATTTCATTCAATGCATCTTTAGCTCGTTGATCGATATGTACCAAATCTTGAGTTGTGAAAGTAAGTGTACTTCTGCTCCTTTGAATCTGTAAATAGAATTGCACATGCACATAATTTGTTTATAAAAAATTGTTTGATGGAATATGTAAATAGGATAGAGGTGGAACTAGGCGGAACCAGAATTGAAAGGCTTATTGACTTTCAGAAGTGGTTTTCCACTTTCCAGGGGCCCTATTCTAGAACTTTTAAATTCCCAATTCCACTAGAATTCAATTCCATCCAATGTTAATCCTTATGGCCGTGACTGAATTCCATACGAATGGAATTGGAAAATCGGTCTAGAATAGACCTCCAGGGGACCTATTTTCGAGATCGTTCGAGAGAAATTTTAATTTAATACGGTTTCATGGCCGCCTTACATCAGACATGGTCACTGGTCAGACCAAACAAAATAATAAACTGACATGGCAGATTGAATTCTATTTTGTTTGGAAGGACATCACTTTGATGTCACGCTCGATTATACGAGCACTCGATCGAACATTCTCGAAAATAGGGTCCTGGGGCCCTATTCTATATCTCGTTTTGATCTCGTCGCGGCCGCCTTCGTTTCGGCATAATGCTATCTTAATGGCAGTGAAACGAAGGCGGCCGCGACGAGATCAAAAAATGATATAGAATAGGCCCCCTGGGTGCCTATTCTCGAGTTTGTTGAAAATGTTTGCCATGCGGAATTGCGTCACTGCACAATGAACTCTGCTAATTTAACATTGAAAAAACAAAAGATTTTACGTGATTTCACAGAGTTGAACATTTTCGCATGCGGTTTCAACTCGAGAATAGGCACCCAGGTGTTTCTATATGGAAAACTGGTTAACAACTTCTGAATGTCACTTATTTACCTGAATGAAGATTACAGGAAGGTCTGCTTCCTTGAATTTGTTTTTTACATTCACAAGTTGGATGTGAAATCCCCTGCTTGCGCTAAAATGCAGGCGTATAGGAAGACTGTGTTTCTGTGACAGATCGGTGACGAGAGCTAGAATAGATTACCTATGTAAATATCACGTTATTTATGAATATTGAATACTGATTAGTGATTAGCTATTATTCCCTGATCTTTATGATATGGATTATGATATGGCTTATTATTGTTTTAACACAGTTCGTTTTGGAACAATGCAATGCAATATGTAGTTACTTGTAATATCCTCTACAATTTCGCAGTAGGTTTTGCGAGCTACATCCAATAGCCCGCTGATGTTTGGTTTGACTAAGAAACTACGCTGCATATGCGATGCAGAGAAGCCCTTAACCATTCGAGCATCATCATGAACTGTCTCTTGAATGCGAAGCAAAATCTTTTTGTACTGTTCATTTTCTAGATTCTGTAAAGTGACATAAATAATTATTTTATTATTAGTACCTAATGTCTCGTTTACAATTCTTTCGCGACGCGTTAGGCACGGCAAAACATGAACATGGTCTGGCGCTCTCTTGCACCCAACGCGCGAAGAGTGATATTAAGCTCTGCTTGGTGCTCGTGCGTTGCTTAACGCATCACGAGAAGCACTGTAAACAGGGCTTAAATATTAGTATTTACTATTTTTATTCATTATTAGGTAGGTAGTCGTTTATTATTAATTAGTAGGTAAGGAAGGACTGTTTCGTGGTTAATGAAGGATACATGGTTTTTGGATGGGAAAGAGAAGTGTGAGAGGGGATATAATTAATTGAAGATATTGTGGAATAATATTCAGAGGGAAAGAAAAATAAGGGAAGTGTAAACAAACAAATTACCTTTGTTAACAATGATATGTTGGAAGAGGAAGGAATTAAGTTTAATTTAGTTTGAACTCAATCGGAAAATTTTGTTTTTTACCAATCGGAAGATTTTATAAAATTTTAACCAATTGTAGGATTTGGCTGGAACTTTGTTACAAAATTTTAAATTGATAGGATCAACCAATCAGATGATACAGTTTTTTTTTAATTTGAGCCATCAACGGATTTAAAAAAAATTTGGATCTCAAACCGTTGAGTTAGTTTTTGCATACGTGTGCAAAATTTCAGCTCAATTGGGGGAACGGTGAGACCTGTATAGCGGCAGGAACAGAAAAGGAAACAAAAAGGTTTCGTGCCAAAAGGAGACGTTCGCTTCGCTTGCTCAATTACCTGCCTTACAGCAACAAAGAAACCTGCTTTAGCATCTTGTAGAGCTTCAGTGAGTGGTGATAGCAACTCGAGGGTAGTTTTCAGGAGCAATGTGTAATTTAACTGTGTCTCTGCTGCTCTAGCCGTGTCTTGTTGCGGCACGTGCATACATAGCGACAACAGTTGCTCTACATTTATGAACTTGGACAATATTGTCTGCAAACAGAATCACTATTAATTTTTCACACTCTCCATAAACTTTGTGAATCAGTGAATGGAGTAGTCACCTCAAGTGAGCGAAAGAGAGCGGAATCATCAACCATTTCCTGCACGCAGTCCTGTCTGGACATGATTGTTGCACTTAAGCACGGCGGCTGCAAGATATTGGCCCTCAGCAAGCGTGCTCCACCACCTGTGTTGCAATGATTCAAGATTCCAAGAAGGCTGTGCTGAACTCCAGTTCCTCGTAAGCTCCGAACCAACTCCAGACGATGGGAACTGTCCACATCTGTTATTATAATACATTCCAAATATTTCTATCGATATGCATTGATCAAAACTATTAATTTAATAACACTAGACCCCATACGAACCAATGACTGTAGTGTTTTGAGATCCTTGGTATTCTACTTTCAATGACTTGGGAGCAAATATCACATTTTGAATGAACTCGACATACTTCAGCAGTGCAGATGCAGACGATAATGCATAAAACCTGTAGGGAAAAATTGAAATTGATTCTAGATAATATCCTTTCTAACTTGTTAACAACTAAAAGTATTATACTGCATACTTGTGTAGGACCAGCATCTCAACGGATGAATATTCAGGTGCACACAGGTGTTGTATTTGTTGCAATCCTCGACTATCGCTGAAATGTCGCCGTTGCACTGTTGTTAACGTGACTGTAGGATATAAATCTCTTATTGTCGAGAACAATTTACTGGGTTGCTGGCCTTCACAAAATGTATTTGGTATGAGTATCTAAATAAACACAAAAGCCAAGCATGTGTGTTAATCGTACATTTTGAAATTTTGGTACAAAATAGTTTGGTTTGCAGTTTACCTAATTAAAAAGTTTCTATTGATTATACTCACCTCAATTGGGTTGAATACATTGATCTTGGTAAGAGTGTTGACATAAGACTGGCTGTCACTTATTTGACATAGAGTCAAATGAGGGCGACGAGCATCTATTGCAGCTATGCCTACTTCCCCTCGAGCTTGTCCGCGACCCTCAGACAAGGCTGTGAAAACACAATTTAAATAGTAGAATTAACCTAGACATACCTAATATAGATTGATGGGGTTTTACGTATGGAACACTAGACAAGCTGTGGCTTTTGTCTTGTGTGCAAATGTTTTTTAAGCCAACCAACATAATACTCATACATTGACTGCTGCATTCTGAAAAAATAATGGCAATTCTATAGTAATAACATTGTAGAATAATTATTCTTCAATATTATTGTATTATTTATTCATTCTAATAGTCAATAATCTAGGACCTAACTATGAATTGGTCAACCAAAAAGTTGTCTCACCGATAATGCAGAATGAATCGGTGCTGTCTGTGGTATAACTAGATGCAGAATTCGGTGTACGGGAATTGTCAGAAGATGTATGCAGTGGTGCTCCAGTGCTTGTTGAACTGGACCTGTAACTTCTGATAGTAGTATCATATTTTACTTGACGCTAATTGAGCGAGCGTCACAACAAAACTCTTATGGCACTTTCTGTGTTTTTTTTTGTTTTTTTTTGCCTGCACTGCCCAGGTTAAACCACACAACCAATCGATCTGAAATTTTGTACACATACTTATGTAATCTATGCGGTCTCTGGGATCGTTTTTAAAAGGGATCCTGTGATTGGTTCAAATTTTTTAAAAAATTATCTTTCGATTGGTTGGTTTGATCAATTTGAAATTTTGAGAAGTCATTACGACCAACATTGTTCCCTATCTTACAAAGTTTCAGCCAAATCCTCCCATTGGTTAAAATTTTAAACCATATTTCCTGTTTTTTTTAAATTTAAACTAGAACCGTATGACCGATCGACTTAAAACTTTGCATGGTCATTGGGACTAACATTATCTGTATTTTTGACAATTTTCAGACTAATCTGTGTTGAAATCCAAAAGTAATTGACATTTTACGGACATTTTGCGTGTTGGCTGTTAAATTTCTCGAAAATTTTGATCACGGCTACTTCGACTCTTTATAGTTCCAAGGTAGTTAGAAACTTGCAAACGTATGAAACTGATATGACCGTTCAACAGATCGATCTATTATTGTGTTGTGTAAGTACACACACTAATATCATATGATGATATGAGTGATTCCAGATTTTTTTTTTTAAAGAGATCCTGTAATTTTTGAATATTAACGAGGAACAGTTCAATCAGAAAGGTTCAAAGGTTCAAGCTTTGCATGGTTATTGGGACTAATGTTTTAGGAATATTTTGAGATTTTTTTACAAATCTGACGAAATTCAAGAATTATTGGCAAATTAATGATATTTTCGATAGACAGAATTTCGGTTCGAGGTGTTGCGCTTATCCGTGCTCGCTCATCAACGCATTACACAGAGCGTTTTCCTAGTGTACTATCTATGTAAAATAATTGTTGGAAAAATATTGGCACCTCGGCAATCTCTTGTGTCCTCCACTTGTTGAAGTGATTGTGACTTGACCGTGATCGGATGTGGTAGCAGTGCGACTGTTGCTTCGAGATGTAGTAGTTGTGTTGCTCAACCTGACTGGAGTTTTATTAGATGGTCCAGATCTTGCACCATGAACAATACTAGGAAGACCAGTATTGTTCGAACGTGAAAACTGGGCCACTAGTGCTGGAAATGGTAATTAATCCATACTTGATTTTGACACCCTTGCATTTTTTGGAAAAACTTTTAGTGTTTGCTAATGTTTTAACTAGGTAGGTAGGTACATGCGATATCGAGTTTCAGTTCAAAATATATTTTTTCCTGCAGATTTATTCTTTCAACGGCTGAACTGAAAGAAAACCCATGTGGTTTTTAATTGTTTGGAAAAACCACATTTCTCAAAATTTAAAAAAAAATGTTTTTGAAAGGTTGCAAATGTCTTGAATTGAATTTTGAATGCAATTCCTAATTAATTATCTACTTACCTACTCTATTTAAAGTTATTTTGAACTCCACAATTAAATGAGAGTTCTTATAGCATTAATCAAATTTGTGAAAATGGGGTTAGTACTTAATTTTATTAGATAGGGATATTAAGTAAATGGTGGGTGGGTGTTACCCTTCATTTTCACAGCGAAAATTTCACAGCTTCATAATTTTTTATTTTGAAAACTTACATAACTTTGAGGTAAAATTAATGAATGTTTCAAGTGGTACTGGTAGGTGTGGTAGGTAAGCCGATGCTAGGTAGGTACTTAGAATAGATAGTAGGTACCCTTGTCCCAATTATTCCTCTTTCGGAAGAAGGGAAAAAGAAACATTCAAATTTAGGTTGGCTCACTCTTTGACTTATCATAATTTTACCACTTTGAAATGCATTGTTCAAGAAATAATTTCCAAGTTTTGAAGAAATTGCAGTATAACTGTACTAATACCTAGGTACCCTAGGTAGTAAGTCAAGGAAATATATTTGGTAAACGCTCCTTCCCCCTTTCCATGCATTTACGTTAGTTTAGGCTCCACCCCCTCGACCCGTAACTCAGGCAATGTGGTTTGAATGTGGGGGGCGGGGGGTGAAAGGAGCGTTTACCGAATATATTTCCGTGACTGTACACTCCTGGACACGGAAAATGGTCCGCATTCAATATTCACTCGACTCCTAAGCTAGTATTTATTATTTATTTAAAGTAATTTTTCGGCCCTAAACTCACACTAGCACTCCGGTCTTTGTGCCGGTCCATCCGGTCTTTGTGCCAAAAAATTACATTAAAATAAATTTTAAACACTAGAGCCGTAGTGTGTCACTTGAACATTACCTGCATCCCTTGCTGGCCGGCGACCTCTTCCAAAGAAAGAATGCTGTGTACGCAATCCAGGTTTTTCGCCTCGAACAACATTCATATTTGAAGATGTTTTCTCAAAAGGAGTTGCGATTTTGTCTCATAATATCATAATATCTACTCGTTTAATCCTCAAGTTTAATTCTACTCCAGTCTTGAGTCTACTCAAGTTGATACCTACCTACCTACACCATTCAAATTCAAAGTTTAGTAAACCACAGCCCTCTAAAATGTACAATACCTATTTCAAAAATTAACTTTAGAACAAATATTTTCCTGTTCCTCACATCCAATCAGATCAAATCATAGAATATCCAATCCAATCAAGATGAAGAAGCATGGCGTGGCGGTAAATTCAAATCTTGATTAGTTCAATGGATATTCCAATTTCGGAATAATCTTTACATCCGATTGGCTGATAGTTGAATGAATCTAGGAATGGGCAAATGTTTTGAGAATATCGATATATCGATATTTGAAATTTCCGATATTGTTTCAAGCGATATAGCTATCGTGTCCAGTGTATCGATACAAAATATCGATATATCGTCGTAAACATATCGATATATCGGTATTTTCGTCACTAAAATTTAAAATTGGATGACAAAACCACACTTTTTCCCACTTTTGTGACGTCATATGTATACATTGACTCGAAAGGATGTATCGTATCGATATATCGGATCGTGTAGTATCGATACGAAATATCGATATATCGTATTGAATGTATCGATATATATCTAAATATCGATATATTTTGCCCATTCCTAGTTGAATCAAAATTATAACTCCATGGTTGAATTACCTAGGTACCTACTTGTCCACATTTTTATTAATTTTAGATGGGCTAGCTATGTATTGGACCCAAGAAAATTGTTTTTACTAAATTACTACTTGTCATGTCACTTGATATTTCAATGCGTGAATTTTGAATGAAAATGTCGGACTATATGGGACCTAGTTTTTTATTGAAAGAAACCAATAAGACAGGAAAAGAACGCTTTTTTGGGAAAAAAATAGTTTAAGGTGTACTTAATCTTGCAGTGATTTTTACAAGCCTTCAGAATATACCCTTGATTTTTAGAAAATATTGCCACAAAGTCTTGAAAAAACGCAAATGAAATATTGATTTGTATGGAAGATAGATACAAGTTTCAACATAAAAAACTTTGTGTTTTTTAGTACTACTTTGTACTAACTTAACTTAACTTAACTTATACTACTTTGTGTATCTCAGTTTCATCCGAATGTGACTTATAGTGTTCTTTCCCTGTACCCTTCAACTTTCAAGTGAATAGGCCTCGAATGTGTAGAACATCGACTATTGAAATGAGAAGTACCCAGGGTGGGAATTGATGGGGGGGATTTCCCCCCCCCCCCCTCTGGTTTTCTCATCCCCGGCTCTGTTTCCCAATGAAGCATCCCAGGGGGGGGGATAGATATTTCCCCCCCTCTGTAAAATGATGACTTTTAATCTACAGACTAACTACTTTTTCAGAAATAAATCTAAAATAAAAATAAATTGTCACACAAAACACCTGTCTAATTGCCTTTATTAGCAAATAAGCTGTAATTGATAAGATTTATTTATTCCAAGATTTATTTTACTTGCCCACCACTTCTGATTTCCCTTTAAATTAAAAGGAATTCTTAATGCCATGTCGTGATGAAAAAGGGCTTTAAATAGTGTACAAATTGCGTATAAATGCACGAAATCCAATCTTGAAATTCAAAAAATTTCCTGGGGCTATGCGCCCCGGACCCGCATGATACTGGGGGGCCCTCCCCCAGCCCCCCATTGTATTCGTGAGCAATCGTATTTTTCGCCTTTGCTATATTCCCCAACATTATCTTTTTTTTTCCTATCCCCCCCTCTGTAAATTGAACAATTCGCACCCTGGAAGTACCTACACTAAATTATTACAATTTACATTTATTTTATTACATTACAATAATACATTACATTTTAAACGATTGGATCAACCGACTATTATTCTTACATTTATCATTAATTATTACAGATTAGGTAGGTATAATAGTACAAAATTTGATTATTTAAATTAACTCTAGTTCTAGGTACACCTGTGGCAACATAAATGGTTTGAAAATGTATTTGCAAAACACAGAACACACTGCCATGTAACTCTCTAGAGCTGAGTGAAGGGCAGCTCCCTCATTGGCTGACAGCTGTCACGTGACCTTATTTGCCCCTCTGCTATTTGGTGATGTCTGACAAGAGGAGAGTTACTTGACAGTGTGTTGGGACTTCAAAGCTACGATCACCACACTTTACAGGGATCGGAAACTGTCTGACTAGCTGGCCATGTGCTTGGTCACCTTGAACACAACAAGAATAGAACAAGCGGCTGTGATGTCGCTCACGTGACACATGTCTTTATCTCCCGCCAGAACAGAATTCAAATATTCGACAATGCGCTATCATCTTTAGCAGCGGCAAGTTTGAGAAGCTCGTTCAAACCTGGCGGCAATTGTGTAAATCAAATTAAAACACTCCAAAATCGTACTTTTTTAAATTTCGCGGGTCACCGGCCGGAAGTAAGACGGAGCAGGAAGTAGGAAAGAGCAAATCGGCGGCCCAAGCACTGGGCCGCCATCATTTAGCATTGGTCTTATGGGAGTGACGTCACAATACGCAGACAGTTTCCGATCCCTGTAAAGTGTGGTGATCGTAGTTCAAAGTCAACAGTGCAAAATCAATAATCACTACCTATTGTAGTGCATATTACTCTTTAAAAATATCTTTTAAATTAACTGCAGAATCTTTGTTTGATTTCTCTGTAAGCTTTTTTGCTTCTTGAAATGAGAATGCTACACTTTCTTGGTTTATATTTTTATCTTCTTTTTCAGACCGGGGAGATTTTTCTTGTGGTAAAAGACCTTCTACATTCATTGTATCCATGGCAGATTGATAAAGCTGTTCCCTTTGCAGACCACTATTTGCTGCATCTTCCAAGTGCTTCTTTAAAATGGCAATAAACTTTTGCGTAGCTGTTTCAGTTTGGTAATTGCTCATATCTGTGGTTCCCAGATGTTTGTTTTGCTTATGGAACCAGCTGAAAAATGAAATAGAACCCAATATAACAGCTGAAAGAATGCGAATTAAATAACTAATTTGTATTTTCAAATGACAATTAGTTGCATTTACGAAAATGAATTTTAGACAAAATACAAATCCTACATCTGCCACCATTTGTAAATTTAAAATTTAATCTACTTTTTAATATTCAATGCTAGGTACTATCAAGTGCATATCCATGATGGAATTTCGGGGAGGGGGGGGGGGGGACATTACCAATATTTTGAAAGATCACAGTAGAAAACCGGGGTTTTGGGGGCTCAGCCCCAGAAAAATTTTTGGATCAAGGTCATTCGTTTCGGTGCAATTTTGAATTGCAGTGTATAGCTATTTTAAGGAATTATATATTCCTATTATATATTTATATTATTAAGAATGGGTACATTTATTAAACGTGTAAGAATATGCAAGTTCCGGCGCATAGCTCCGGATTTTTGGGGGAATTTTAACTCAATTCCAACCATTTTGGAATGTTTTTGACATGATCTGTCTAGTTTCAAGTGTATTGTTCACATATTTTTTTAAATATCCTTTTTTTTTAGATAAAACACCCTAATTTCGAGCGCCCCACCCCACCCCACCCCCCTCTACACTTTGAAAACATCCTTTTCTACTACACTTACATTGTGTGAATCAGTTGTATTGTTATTGTGTAAATAGTAGATAGGTACCTACTTTGAAGTACATTTCTTTGAGTAGGAGCCAATTAAAAGTAGTATAACAAGTTAACAACTTTCTCATCAAAATGTTGAAAAATGCAATCTTTTCACAAACACGTAGTTTTGTAACACAATGTAGGTAATGAATGATATTGTGATTCTAAACATATATTCCCAAATGCACACACAAAAAATGAAACTGCTTTGAAACTACTGCTTTACATTTTGGTTGGTGATGTGTTCAGTGGCGGTCTGGCCTGGGATGCCGGGATGCGATCGCATCCCGGGCCCCTGTCTTTTAAGGGCCCTTTTTCCCATATTACGGGCCCCTAAATAAATTTTACTGTCGTTTTTCATATTTAACCAGCATTTTTAGTCATTTTACATACATTTCTTCTATCTCTACTTTGTTTTACGGGCCCCGTCACATGTTTATCCGGGCCCTTTGCCTCATTTGCCCCTTTGCCTCTTTTCATCCCAGACCGCCCCTGGATGTGTTGCACTACCTGTATACATCCAATATTGCAAAAGAAAATATGATTGGCATTTTCTTTTGTACGATTAATTTTTGTTGGGCATTTTCCAAATATATTAGCTCTTGGGATAGTATTTAATGCGTATTTTAAGTTTATTTATTTATTATTATTTATTTACTTATACTCATCATTGCAGATAAATAAACTTACGCTCTGGCTTCATCTTCTGGGTAAAAAATATTCTTGACAGGAATATTCGGTGCTGGGCGATCAAATTTTGGTTCGTATTTAGGTGGGAAAGCTTTGTACACATTGTACCAGATAGGTGTGTCTTCCACTTTCAATGCCCCAGAGCGAAGAAGGCCAGTTAGTCTGAAAAAGAACAATGTATGCAAACCAGTTCATAGCATGAAAATGTCTTGGCATAAATGACCAGTATCCCTCTGTGCACTTTGAAGCTTGTTGGTGCACTCACTCAAAAATCAATTTACTACTGTGGTGCCACCTGTTGGCAAGTTGCTAACTTCAAACTTGTAACATCCTATTTCTTAGTCAAACTAGGATGTAGAAGCCATTTATTCGTGATCAACAGTCCAAGACACTTACTTATTCACGCTAACACCACTCAGGATCGGTCGGAAATCGGACGAAAACCTTTTATTTTGTTGGAACTTGCGGCTGCAAACCATGGTTGGCAGCGCATGTGCTTGACTGAATTTCGTCAGCTCGCAGGTTGGTTTGAAAATAGAGAATTCTCTATTTTGCTGGTTACACCAATTTGTTGTGGTACCACGTGACGTGAACTGACCAATGGTGAGAGGGTAACCGGAACCGGAAATAGTGGTTTCTGCGCAACTCAGAGCGTCAGTTGTGAACCAAGTCGAACCAACATCAACCCAAACCATTGCGTATGATAGGCTTTTGCCTCTTTTTGCAACAAAAGTTTCCAAACGCAAGTTCTAGCCACGGTTTGCCACACAGTGTGATACATACGGCTTAAAGGCTATCTGCCGTTGGCTCTAATTTCTGTACCTGGTCAAAAATCTGCCACAGGCCTCCGTCTTTCGAGATTAAAACTCGACACACTTTTGAATGAATATACTACCTAAAGTAAATAATAAACTATAAAATATGTATAAAAATAATTACCTACCTATATAGGTATCAACTTTCGATGTAAAATATTTTTTTAATAATCTCTTGACTTAAATCCCTCAATCACTACTCATCTATAGTGCCCAATTTGATTTTGAGAGCAAGCTGCTCCAACAAAATACCTAGTGGGTGCAGGTTTTGCTATTGAAGCAACTTGCACAGATACAAAGAACACTTTTTAGTGCCAAAGCTGCTTGAAGCAGGTTCTTAGCAGCTTGACGAACAAACCTAGTGTGTTCTGTGTTTAAGGCAGCATGTCTAGCTTATCAATCAAGTAGCTTTGCTACTATGTACTTAATTTTATGACCTCTATTTTATTAGGTAGGTAGGTATTATCTAGTATTTATTATATTAATTTTTTTGTACCTACCGAACCTAAATTATCCTGCATTAGGTACAATGATTTTACCTACCTGGTGTAAATTGTGCCAATTTTCTCCAATCTACTACTAGCCATTGTGCTGAGTCTGTGTTTTCGCTATTAATTATGATACCAACAAGTGTAAGTTTCGTTGAAAACGTCCTCTAGGTAGGCTACCTACTACTCCACTCAATTTTGGTGTTTATTTATGGTTATGGAGCCTTTGGTAATCAGCTGTTGCTACTGGTGCGGTGTTGCCATTTCTCATGGACGGCGGGAGAGCGGGAGATTTTAAAAAAATAAATGAGAGTTCTACCGAGGCCATCGTCACTTCGTTCTAACCATGTTCCTTAGACTAAATAACTGTGCCTTAGACTCCCAGCCCAGTGAGCAACCTGTCTGTCGCACGCCGACAGTGCCCTCTGAACGGGGCGAAGGTGAACTTCAAGCTTGAGCTTCGCCCACGCTAGGCGGCAGTGTCGACATTTTCACTGACAAACTTTTCCCCCTCCAAATTACCCTGACCGCCAATTTCAAATCGACCCCCGCTCGCCAGCCAGCAGGTTTGTCAACAAGGCCAGGGGCGGTCGGCCAGCTACCTGATACTCGCGGCTGCAACATCCGTCCCCCGCTATTGTTCTCATGTTCCTCGCCTTTCCACCCTGATGATAAACTATTCATACGCTTGGGACATTTGGAAATATTTCCGACTAAACTTAGATCCCGATGCTCCAAAAAAAAACAACTATGAAAGATTATTGTCGCCGATAGAAATGGATTGTCGCTATTATTATTTTATATTTATTCTTCTTCAACTATGATACAAGGAATTATTATTTAATATAAATTGATGCGAGATTAGCTTGTGACCCGAGTTCGATCGCACACGAGATCACAACCTTCTTTCAAACATAAAATGGTACTGATTTATTTTCAAAACTACCTTCTCTATTGATATTTACGTACCTAATATAGGTAGGAACCTACTCAATAACAACCTGTTATTGTCTTCGATTTTAATATCTCTGTTATCCGTTTATTATTTCACTCATACAATTAATTTAATTTTTATCTTCCGTGAGTTTTGCAACTAATGACGTTATAACGTCATTAGTTGCAAAACTCACGGAAGATAAAAATTAAATTAATTGTATAATATGATAAATATTATTTCTCAGGTTACCTTCCAAACACTTTCCGAAGTGAGATATTCACTACATTTCCATCATTATCAATAAATATTGTGTTATGAAGTCGGACATTTAATTTTTGAACTTGATTCATTCGGTCTGGCGTGTTCTCTTGCGAAAGTCCCCCCTCCCCCTCGCGGCAAAAGCCGGGTGAAACATCCGTCCAGGGCGGAAGAAGGTCGGTCCTATTGTCCCTTTAATGACAGGGCTCAGTTTCTTGACCACCAAGTACAATAACAAAATAACTTTTTTGATTCTCTCATATTAATATAATTTTTTCTTTGTCATCTTCTAAAACCGAAATTGATTCACATTACATTTTGAACCAAAATAATCCGTCACGCTTATCCCATGTTCGAAAAAAACATATAATAATACATAAAACACATCCTGATCCATCATAATTTATTTTAACGTACAAGAAGACCTTCTTCGTATCATTTCGTACAGTCTAGTGATTTCTGTACAAGATTTAAAATAATTTTTTTTTAAAGAAGAAAAACACATTATAGCCACAATGCACAAAATGTTTTATTGTAGGATTAGTAATCATTCGGGTAGATTCTGCTCATGTAGTGGCATTCTCTTCATTTTGTCTGCCAAAATAATGTTGTTTATTTGCTCTGGAGCCCCTTTTCCTCCGGATTGTTTGGCAACAAGGAATGCCTTTTTTACCAAATCTTTACTTGGTTTTGGAAGATATTGAGGAAACTCAATTTTAAATCTTAAGATAAGATTTCCTCTTATTCTTGGATCTTGCATAGTGGGCATACCCTCACGTTCCACAACTTTTTCATAATTTGTTCTGAAAAAAGGCTCAAAAGTCAAATTTACAGGAATTGATAAAAAAAAAATGTGCAACAATCAACATGAACCTTCGGGTGGTTAGTAGTTTTTTAGACTTGATTTGATAATGTGTACCTACACTTAAATTCACTAAAATTCAATGGAAATCATCTAATCGGGGCAAAGTTAAAAAATACACAATAATTTTCCAAGAAATTGAACCTTTTTGTGTGTAATTCACTATTCAATTATCGTTGTCTCATGGTACAGAAAATTACAAAACAACAAAAATAACGATTTTAAAGCATGAATAAATCATGGTTGGATAAATTAAATTTGCATTCAAACATAGATTTAAATAATTTTAAATCTGGTAATATTTTAAAACTTTGTAGTACTCACGTGATTATGTCAGTAATATTAACGCGCAGTTTGCGGTCATCAAGAGTATTTACAACTACAACTGTGCCCACTAAAGCCTCTTGTAATGTAACTGTGCACATTAAAATCAGGTCAGTACCTTCTCGAACAAAATGCTTATGAGGTCTGTCTTCAGTAACAAATACAATGTCGGCTAGAGTAAGTAAAGCAGAACATTACAATTTCATCATACTGGTTGTCTTCGTAATTTGTCATTGTTAAAAACAAAAAGTCTACCTGGTATTATAGTAGGGCCTTGGTCTCCTTCCTCATTAAATCGAAATTCTGTTCCTGGTAAAATACCAGGCTTGATTGGAATTGACAGAATCTTTTCTCTCAATTCCGTGGTTCTTTGATTATCAGGAGCAAGTACCAAATGATTCATTTTCAATTTTTTTAAGCCTCCATGAAATACCTAAATCGGAAGAACAAGCTGATGGGCTTACTGCAGTAGTCAGTATGTTACCTTCTACAGTTAGCTCCCACAAAGATTAGCACCTCACTAAAAATGATTTTACGATAATGGCTTCAAAGATACATACTTCATTCAAAGTCAGTTTCAGTGATTGTATTTGTGGTGGCTGCTTTTTCTTGACGCCCTTTCCTTCTGGCAAATCATAAAGCGGTAGTGGGTGTATCAGTACATCTAACAAGTCGGCGTATGGGCTTGCGGTTCCAAAAAAATCCCTGTCACAGTCAAAATTGCACAAATCTAAATCATGAAGGTATTGCACTTACTTTGATTGCAAATAGTAATTGTTTGCTACCGAAATGTTCTCAAGGGGTCACCATGATATACGTATGGCTGAATGTAGCCTTGAGGTCCAGGGACCCCATTTTTTAGCCCTTTTTCTCCATATTGATCGTAGACGGCACGTCGCAGTGGATCACTCAAAACATCATAAGCTTCAGCAATTATGTAGAATACATTTTGCAATGATTCATCTTTCTGACGCTCAGGATTATATTTAAGTATTAGTCGCCGAAATCTGGAAGAATTTAGAAGTTGAACCACTGATATAGTATAGGTAGGTACCTACCTATGAGTAGGCCATGGTACAAGTAGGTAGGCAGATAAGTAGGTAGGCACTAGGTAGGTAGGTTACCTAGTAGTAGATAGATAGGTAGTTCTAGGTAGTACTAGGACCTACTTTAATAATTATTAAAGTAGCTGTACCTAGCTACACGATGTTTTTCTTATAAATTGACTCGACTTACGCTTGCTTAATTTCGTAATCATTGCATTTCCTCAATACACCTAAAACACCGTAATAATCAATTTCCATCACAAAATAATTTTATATTAAAGATTATGAGATGCTAAATTTGTATTACATCATCCACACAGAAATTAGGTTAGCAATCAATTCATATTTTTAGCGGGCTAAGGGCTTATGTTTCCAGTAAGCTTTGAAGAGCATCAAGGAGGCGTATGTGAGTTACGCCTGCGCACTGCACAGAGCGAGCCGGCCTACTTCAAGGACGAAGAGACAGACAGCTGACCTCGTGATTTATACTCGTGCGTGGAGAAATCTGTCAAGTCCCGGTAAATAGTTTAAGTCAGTACAATCATAATTAAGTAATATGTCTAATGTAACAGACGAACAAATATTGGCTATCGGTAGAGTGCTGAACGATCAAGACCGGCCTTTGAAAGAGAGGTTTCGAGCTTTATTTACATTAAAAAATGTGGGTGGTTCTGTTGCAATTAAATGCATTGAAACTTGTTTTGGGGATTCATCTGCTTTGTTAAAGCATGAATTGGCGTACTGCCTTGGTCAGATGCAAGATAAGGAAGCTATTCCTTTACTAGAATCTGTGTTGAAGAACTTACAGCAGGAGCCAATGGTTCGTCATGAAGCAGGTGAGGTTATGATATTACTTAGGTATTGTATTTGCGGGTTCAACTAGTACCTACAGTCGGGGCAGCGAGAGTCTGAACTCTCACCAGAATACCTACGCTGATAGGCAGTTTGTCTGCTAGGCCGAGAAAGACTTCATTGTGCGCTCACCTTGCAATGACAACTTTCTCGGCCTACCGCCTGGTGAGAGTTCAGACTAGGGTTCCAAATTTTCCAAACTGAGAAAATCTTGAGGAAAAAAAACGGGTTTTTCCGTTCTTTTCCGGAAAAAACGGGTATTTTGGGAAAAATAGATTTTAGCACACATTTTGTAATTTTTTTGATTACTGAACGAAAGAAAGTCTTTCACCAAAATTTGGATTGTTACACGTCCTCTTCTGTACATACTAAAATGACTTAGCCGTTGAGTTAATGTTTTAAAAATCTCCCACCTCTTGCAAAGCAGTGGGAGTGTCCTCCTCATACAGCTTTATTTGCAATGATAGTAGGTACCTAATTTATATTTAATTAATCTTATTAGGCTGCGTCTGCTGCCACGGGGCCCCCGTGACAGCAGCTGATGCACTGGGTTCACGCTACCGTGACAGCAGTGTGCCGCTCGACCTAAACACTGCTGTCACGGGGGGCGTGTGCAGTTCACGCTACCGTGACAGCAGTGAAAAATGACACCTAAACACTGCTGTCACGGGGGGGGGGGGGGGGGGTACGCACCTTGCACTTAAGTGCTCACGTCCTCGTGTTATTTTTAAATCTAGATAGTACATTACTTCATTTTTCGGAAATAGTGTCGTTACATAAACAAAACGTCAAATTTACAATATTGTTCGTATTTTGGGTCATTTAGTGGTGGATAAAGTGAGATTAATGTGCATTCTCGTAGCGCGAACACGCCCCCCTGTCACGTTGGATACCTTATAACAATTTTTGTAAAAAATAGTGTACAGCTGTAAATGTAATTTTCATTAAAAAACAAGAAATAAACTGCTTTCACTTTAAACTGCCTGTGCACTCCCCCCGTGACAGCAGTGTTTAGGTATCATTTTTCACTGCTGTCATGGGAGCGTGCCGGCCATTTTGCATTTCACTGCTGTCACGGGGTACCGTGACTGTAGCCACTTCCATTTTATTATGATCCACTCCGAACAAATCAGGGTACGACAACCCAATTTGTGCCTATTATTTTGCCTCATTTATCAAGTTTTTACTCAATGTTCCCATATGTACCTTAGTACACCTAGAACCTAGGCATCATAAGTAGCCGAGACCTGCCAATTATCGTTAGACAGTAGGTATCAAGTGGCTCTCCGACCCAAACACTCTCTTCAAAACGTACCATAATTTTGAATTTCGGTAGTTTTGATTGTCCAGTTTCTCGCTGGAGGTATTTAAAAAAAAATCCTTTGATTTTTGGTAAATTAGTGTTTGTTTTAGAATTTTTGGTTTGGTATTTTTGGTATTTTTAGTGTCCTTTCTCAGGTTTTAAGTTCAAGGTTTACTCACTGAACTCACCTGTTGCAGGTGAAGCTCTTGGCGCAATCGGTGCTCCAGAAGTCTACAACATTCTTGAAGAATATCGCAATGACCCGGTCGTGGAAGTAGCCGAGACCTGCCAACTAGCGTTAGACAGAATCAAGTGGCTCTCCGACCCAAACAACAGTATTGAAAAATTGTCCGATAATCCGTTTGCCTCAGTAGATCCAGCTCCTCCAGCACAAGAAACTGACATTGCATTATTAAAACAAATTCTCTTTGACAATAAGCAATGTCTTTTTGAAAGATACAGAGCTATGTTTTCTCTTAGAAACATGAGATCAGAGCAAAGTGTGATAACTTTGGCTGAAAGTCTGAAAACAGGAAGTGCTTTATTTCGTCATGAAGTTGCATTTGTACTTGGTCAGCTTCAAGAAGAAGCAAGTATTCCCTATCTAAAGGCATCTCTTGAGGATGTAACGGAGAATGAAATGGTACGTCACGAATGTGCAGAAGCGCTTGGGGCCATCGCCTCTTCTGAATGTCTAGAAGTGTTGAATCGATATGTTGAAGATAAGAAACGTGTTGTAAGTGAGAGTTGTGTCATTGCATTGGACATGTGTGAATATGAGAACAGCCCTGAGTTTCAATATGCTGATACCTTACTAAAAGTTTAACCAAGTGATTTCTGTGGGACTCCAGAGGTGTATGATTCAGTTAATTGTTGTTATCTTGGCCCTGTTCAGCAAGAGAGAGGGAATGGAACTTATTTTAAAGACAGTGAAACAGATCGAGTGTTGAATTACATAAGTGTGATGCAAATTAATAGTAAGCCAGCCTTTATAAATTTTGTATATTGAATTCTTTGACACAGTACCTAATACTTGATACTACATGATGCAAATAAAATTTCACTCGGTTAAAATGGTCTTATATTTTTTACTGAGCAAGAGTTAATTATTTTGAGTTCTGTGCAATCCAGTTGGCATAAGAAGCCACACGTGTGTAGACATCAGCAACGCCAGTGGCGCAGGAACGACCCCATGACACGAGTCCAACTTGCTTGCCATTCGAAATCAGAGGAGATCCAGAATCACCCTTCAAAAGAGAAAACAACTTCTTAAAGAGGGAAAAAAAGAGAGAAAATTATTGAAATTCTCAGTCTCCTGTTTCTTAGATTCTATGCTCAAATTGGACTGGAAACAGCCCAAATTGATTAGCATCATTTAACTTGCCATCTAACATGTTTTTGTAAATGCTGCAATGTTATACTGAACATAGTTACTGGGTGAGGATGTAGGTAATATGGTATAATTGTCTTACACCGCAGACTCCTTCGCCAGTTATGGTTCCAGCGCAGATTTGTGTGTCGTAAATGATATAATCGTGTTGCAAGTTGCAAGTAGATAATGGCACCAAAAACAAGTCTAGCTTTTGAAGATTGTTTGGGGTATTAGATCCTGGATACTGAAAGAAAACATTGAAAATACTATTAAATTAACTGTTTCCTGGATTGGTACATAAACGTTCAGAGTAAAAATGATCTGGAGTTTCTTACAGTGGTAGATCCCCATCCGCTCACTTGGCTCCTGCTGCCAGTATCATCGCCAGGATTCTCGTCTTGGATTGGAATGGGAATGATTTGTTCTGATGGGCTCAAAGTGATTGAAGTTTGAAGTTTGAGAATTGCAATGTCGTTCCGCCAGGAAAAATCAGGGTTGTATCCACTATTGGTAATAATCTGTTGAACGTTGTGGCGGTTTCCACCCGAGTTTAGAGTAGTGGATCCACTTACAATGTAGATTTGGGAAGGAGAATTTCTGTAACATAATGGTCATCATTACAGACATATCTCTGTTTTAATATCTTTTGATCAAAGTACACGATTTAAAATCCTATTTCGAATTCAAAATTGGCAATAAGACATCTCAAAAATGTTAAAGTGTAATTTTTTGTGTGACCTTGAACAGCAAAATTAGCAACATTTTTGGACATTTTGGAATCAGAGTAACTGGCCAACGAATAAATAATTTTAGAAACTGTTTGGAGTAGTCGACCCCAAGAAAATGAATCTCTACAATTGAATTTGTATTTTCCAATATTTTCTGTTGAACTACGAAGATGGCGCGAACCCCTGGATGCTATGAAAGCAGGTCAAGTTGGTAAAATCTCCCCCCCCCCCCCCCCCCCCCCAAACCAGACGGAATTTCGAAAACAATATTTTTGTTATACCAACATAACAATTCTAATAAATCTTTACCAGTTAACTTTTGCGGTTAGTGAAAGGCGTTTTTTTAAATTCAAAATTCGTCAATAGATGAAATAGGTCACGAAAGTTAACTCTTTTTGATATGTTTTTCATGTCGAAACGCTTCTTTTCAATTTTTTTTGAAAAATGCTAATTTTTTTACTGGTCAAGGTAGGTTAAGATATGGAGCATAGCACTCTTGAAAAAAGACTGAGGGGGTATCATGAGGGGGTTTGGCATTGACGAATATCAAGTCAAAGTGATTAAATATTATTTCGTAATTTCTTTAAGTCACGAAAATGCCCCAAATTAACACCCCCCTATATTCACCACACCCTCCAGGCGCCAGAGTGTATAGACAAGTGAATTTTCACTTCATATGACCAATTGTATCAAAAAAATATAGTCGCCGCAAGTCCAAGGGGGGGGAGGGGGAGGGGAATATTTCGCCCGTACCAGGCGATGGACTAATTATTTTATCATTGTTGTTGGAAATTGAGTTCCTAATAGGTACACCTTACATTTGTTTACGTGAAACGTTGACAGTCTGTCAAGTCAAGGAATTTATCTCCATCTCAATTAGGTACCTACTGTACTGATGTGAATCTTCAAAATGATAAGATCAACTGACAGAGATGAACGTGTGATGTTATGATGACGCTCACCCAATGACGCAGTGAGCAGCTGTGAGGATGACAGTCTGTGAAATAATTGAGCCTCCGCAGAAGTGGCCACCAGAGGACCCGCGAATTGAGACCTGCAACCAAATACATTCAATTCAATTTTAATTTCAAAATTGTATTTATTTATAAGTATTTTTACAATCAACAAGAAAACAACCAAACCAACATCACCAACCCTAACAAGATTGTATAAAAAATTTAAAAATTCGGCCAACAAAAATTACTAATGATGAGGTATGTTCTGTAATTATCTTTGGTTCTTTAAATTTAATAAATGCAACGTTTCAGCCAACGTTTATCGGCCTTCCTCATGGTTTTACAAAAACAGGTGGTTATAAAAATATCTATGTAAACGAACTGGTATTATTTAATACTACAGCTTTTGTGAAGATTGTGAAAGCAATCATCTGCACAGCAATCATATAATTCTAAAACGCATTACTCATCAAGCATTCTTCGCGGAAAGAGACGAGTAAATAATGTTAATTTGTAATTTCGTCGACCACTCACCAATCAAGACTTCATAATTTTCTTGAAATCCAGTAGTGGAAAATGGATATTTGATTATCGATTTAGCCCTTAAGGGTCTAGCTATGTTAGATAATTTTGAAATGTGTTCTACTGTAGGATTTGTCAACAGAAAACTTCAAGAAAACCATTAGTTTAATTTCTGTTTCAAAA
This sequence comes from Leuctra nigra, assembly GCA_934045905.1. Lineage (NCBI taxonomy): Eukaryota > Metazoa > Arthropoda > Insecta > Plecoptera > Leuctridae > Leuctra > Leuctra nigra. The sequence goes on along the minus strand of OW203761.1, from coordinate 32,765,025 downwards.
CGTTAAATGACGCCTTTTATAGTACAGTTATTGAAAATTTTACCATGTGAGGAAATTCTTGTGGATTGGCATTAGTTCCACCCAATATCCTTCCATATTTTGGTGCACCTGTAAAAGACGTACTTTTATTGTTTATATCGCCATACCAAAAATAATTAATTATATATGTATATTTGCAAAACATGAAATAACATACCTAAAGCGCTTGCCACAACTGCACCAAGGATCAACAGTATTCCCTTCATTTCTAGGGTCCAATTGCTCCGGAGCTCTGATTAATAAGTACACACTTCGTTTATTCGCAACGAAATATTAATACCTATAATGATTAATTGATTATTGATTGTCTGTTGCATATCATTGGGGTAATACCTCGTATGTAACCTTATCACAAAAATAAAACGCCTGGTGATTATATATAAGTATTTTTTCAATCAATCTTGATTTACAAATTCTTCTATCTTATCATTTTTAAAACTTAAAGTTAGAGCATCTACAAACAATAGTCAATTAAATGTTTTATCGAACCCAACAGGTTATTTCATGTATTGTTCTCTACTCAATGTCGTAGTAGGTAAATGACTAAGTTATCATTTCAACTTAGGGTACCTAATGGAAGAAAGAGGCAAGAAAATCCTTCCTGACTGGGGTTTTTTCGTGGTATTCCCTCAGTCGACAGGCAAATGCTGGGAAGGTACCCTACTAATGGGCCACGACCGCCTCCTTCCCACCTTCAATCCTTACCTACCTTCCATCATCTCCCAATCATCATCATCATAATCATTCATCCGTCGCCATTAGCCTCGCTGCAAAACAGTGCGACGTTAATCAGACAAAAAAAATCAAGAGTGAGATTATTTCTTAAAAGTTTGATAAATGCCAAATGCCTGAAATACTCTTTCAAAATTTGAAGTGCCGAAATATCTGACTTTTTGATAAAATTCAAGTTATAGGTAGGTACTGTTGAAATATCTGATTTGCTGTGCCGCCAATTTAGTCCTATATTTAGTTTGGCAATACCGACCGTTAATGAAATTTTGCGCCTAAATATGAAGATGTTATGCATACAATCCCCCCCCCCCAAAACCTAAATAACTCGGCTAAGAGAGGTTAAAACTCAATTCTGAGCATATTTGAACTCCGCTGAGAGCCAGTAATGAAATTTGTGCGGTCATGACAATTATTTACCGAATTTCATAAATTTAACAAAAATATTTCAATAGAAATTACAATGAGGAATTTGTTATTCAAGTATAGTACAATAAACATCGAAATTACGTAAAAGGTCTTGAAAAAGTATTAAATTTCATTAGCTTGAATTTGTAAGTGGTCCAACTGATCAAATCTACAAACTCTAATAGTGTTGAATCATCATATTCGAGATAAAAACGTGTCGTTGGCAAGATTTATGTGGCATTGCCGCATTGGACGTGACACACACTGTGTGAATATGAAAACCGCCCCTGTTGACATCCTGGCTCCTATAATGTGTGCATAGCAAGAGAACTTTTTACCTAGGTATACCAATTCAAAAACTTTTCCAATATTTCAACTAAAAAAACGTATACCTAATGACCTGTAGTTTGCAACTCTTGTCCGATAATGATTATTTTATTTTATCTCTTCAGAGAATGAACTTTATCATTTCGATGGTTTATAAATTTTAAAATAGCACACACGTAACAACAATAGCATATTGTTTTTTTTCATGACAGTGTCCATGTATGACCATGAAAAAAATGTTCAAATCTAGCCGTACAAAAAAATAGATCTTCATTATTGCCTAAAAATTACATGATAATTACACAAAATATTAACGATTTCACATAAAGCGCGGAAACCGTTTTGCGTTTTTTCTCTAAACCAATCACAAGTCCGGAAACTGTTCGCGGCGGACTTGTGATGTGTGATTGGATATAGTACATAAAAACGCAAAACGCTTTCCGCACTTATGTGAATGCAGCTTTATAGTAATAGTATTTTCTCTGTTTGTTTATTGTTTTGTGTTTTTGCCTTCACTTGTCCAGGTCAAACTGTTCAACTAATCGATCTGAAATTGTGTACTACGTTCCACTGAGCGGTCTCATGTATTTTTTTTTGGGACCAACATTTTAGGAGTTTTGACAATTTTATGCTTATGCTAATGCTTCATAATTATAATTTTAAACTTGTTTTAAATTTGCCGATTTTTTTTCAAATTTCTTCAAAGAAAATAAATTATCATTTCTTCTATAACGTACGCATGTTGTCTTCCTAGCTTTTTCATGTCTGTATACAGAGCAGCAACTTTCACGCTCATATGAAACCACATTGTCTACCGTTTGTACACACTATTTATGAAATAAAAACATGAAAATTGGTATATTTGACCTTTTTATATTAGTGATGATTACATGGATAGTATCATACAAAAATGTAAGGCAGTCATTATAGTTTTTGTTTATTGGACGCCTTGACACAATATTACCATAGACTTTTATTAATGTCTATGATAATACAAATACACTAATTCACGGTAATTGGAAATTTGTATTTATTTATTTATTTCACTTGTTCAAAATGGTGCACGACCAATTACACAATGTATTCCCAATGACTCAAATTATTTGGAGTTCTGTGCAATCCAGTCAGCATAGGAAGCCACTCGTGTGTAGACATCAGCAATGCCGGTGGCGCAAGAACGTCCCCAAGACACGATACCAACTTGCTTGCCATTAGCGATCAGCGGACCGCCGGAGTCACCCTTGAAAACAGATCAATCAATCAATAATACTCGGTTCCAAACTCACGTAGTTAGTTCTAGGTAATTTTGTAGATAAGCTTACATTGCACACTCCTTGGCCAGTTATGGTTCCAGCACAGATTTGTGTGTCATAGACTGTTATATCGTGATCATTGTTGCAAGTAGATAGTGGCACCAGAGCCAAGTCCAACTTTTGAAGATTGTTGGGAATAAAAATTCCTGGATACTGAAATTACACATTAAGAAATAATGTTATCGATACGTTTTGCTAGATTAACATCGACAATCGAATTCAAAAAGATCTGAATTATCTCACAGTGGTATATCCCCATCCGCTCACACGGCTGCTTTCTCCAGTTTCGTCTCCAGAATTCTCATCTTGGGATGGAATGGGAATAATTTGTTCTGACGAGGTCAGAGTGATTGGAGCTTGAAGGATGAGGAGTCCAATGTCATCCCTCCAGGATAAATCAGGGTCGTATCCGGCATGGGTTATAATCTGTTGAACATCATGGCGGTTTCCTCCTGAGTTGAGAGTAGTGGATCCACTTACGACATAGATTGAGGATGCAGCAGTACTGGAACATACGATCATCATTGCTAAAAAATATCTGCATAAGCTTAATACATAAGTACAAGTGCCGATTAGGGGGGTTGTTTGTTGCAGTTTGAGCAGTATAAGCATTCGAAAATTACTTAAACACTGTTTAAATTCGAAAAATACACCTTACGGGCAACATTAATTGGAGGATTGCTTGATTCAGTTTATGCATTTTAGATCACAAGAATCACTTTTAATTTGTTTAAATTCTAAAAAAAAGCCCTGCGGAGATGGAACTGGGGGCTTTTTTCCCCAGACACCTTCCCCCCTCCCCCATTCGTGTTTCGCAGGTCTCCACCGCCTGCCTCGACCCCCGCGCCACAAAGTGATACTATCTTTATGGTAAAAAATTCGTATTCAACACTTTGAGGTTGTACCAGGTGTCATAAAGTACTGCAGTTTGAGGCATAGGTAACCTGTAATGAGTCGCTACTATCGGAATTTTTAAAATTTCAAATTTTTGCTAAAAACTTTTTTTTTCTTCAAACAAACGCATTGATGAATCGTGCGAATTTCCCGTTCGCTTACAATTTGATTTGTAAAACGAAACGACTGTTTCAGATGATCATGTTTATTATACAATTTTGTATTAATATAAGAGTCGTTCCGTATCAACTCAACCAATGACTTTTGGGCAACCTCTCTGATTCTTCTAAAAATTTGGGATAATACTACCAAGAACAAACCAACACACACGTTTTTCAGGATTTTTCCATATTCTTTATACTTTTTCACCTACAGGGCGCCAAAAAAGACTAAAAAACTTACTTTTTGGATAATTGAGCGTGAGACAACATTTAATATCTTTTTACTCGTTCCACCTAGAACGATATTTTTTTTTAGATATGATAGCTCTTGGAACAGACTTTTAAAATATTTATGACCGGAATTATTTGAATTTTTTTTGACAAAATTTTTATGTACAATTTTTTTAATTACTTCTAGACAAAAATTATCAATTTTTATAATTTTTATTTTTTTATCTTTAAGACCTCTGATATGTTTTTGACATGCTCAGAAAGTTTCAGGATGGGCCTCCTATCGGTCTGGACTCCTATCCAAAAAAACTTATTTTTTGGATAATTTAGCGTTAGACAACATTTTAATATCTTTTTACTCGTTCCAGTTAGAACGATGATTTTTTTTAGAGTTGATAGCTCTTGAAACAGACTTTTAAAATATTTATGTCAAGGGAAAAAATTTGAATTTTTTGATTTTTTTTTTTTTTTAATTACCTCTACACAAAACTAATCATTTTTTTATTATTTTTTTTTCTGTAAGACCTCTGATATGCTTTTGACATGCTCAGAAAGTTTCAGGATGGGCCTCCTATCTGTCTGAGAAATAAAAATGGTTTTATCCGAATTTCGGAAATGACATTCGTAAATAATTTATATTTCCTAGACAGATAGGAGGCCCATCCTGAAACTTTCTGAGCATGTCAAAACCATATCAGAGATCTTACAGAAAAAATATAATAAAATACAAAAATGATTGGTTTTCTGTAGAGGTAATTAAAAAGAAATTTAAAAAAAATTGTCAAAAAATTTAAATTTTTAAAAAAAAATCATCATTCTAAGTGGAACGAGTAAAAAGATATTAAATGTTGTCTAACGCTAAATTATCAAAAGTAAGTTTTTTTGGATAGGAGTCCAGACCGATAAGAGGCCCATTCTGAAACTTTCTGAGCATGTCAAAAACATATCAGAGGTCTTAAAGATGAAAAAATATAAATTATAAAAATTGATAATTTTTGTCTAGAAGTAATTTAAAAAAAAAACATAAAAATTTTGTCAAAAAAAATCAAAAAAAATTCTGGTCATAAATATTTTAAAAGTCTGTTCCAAGAGCTATCATATCTAAAAAAAAATATCGTTCTAGGTGGAACCAGTAAAAAGATATTAAATGTTGTCTCACGCTCAATTATCCAAAAAGTAAGTTTTTTAGTCTTTTTTAGCGCCCTGTAGGTAAAAAAGTATAAAGAATATGGAAAAATCCTGAAAGAAGTGTGTGTTGCTTTGTTCTTGGTAGTACCCTTACAAATTTTTAGCAAATTTGGCGAGATGAAATTTTATTTTGGCGTTTTTTGGTTGAGTTGGCCTGGAATTACTCATAAACGACTTTCGGCGAGTGGATTTCGGAGATTTTTCACATCATGAAGACTTCTGTGCCATCAGCTGTCAGATGATGACAGCAGTGTAACACTGCTGTCATCATCTGACAGCTGAATAGGCGTGCGCACGGGTATGGCCGACATGGCCATGGCCATACCTAATGCATCAGCCTCGGCCGTTTTATGTTTTTCTTTCAAAATATAGTACCTGAAAAATCATTTTAAACCCGCTCTTATGTAGCCAAAAACAAACAAATTCGCTGCGCGGCTTTTTTATGTGTGATTTTAATACAAATTATTAATGACTTTCTGTTTTCCTTCAAAAATATAGAAATGTAAAATTATTTTAAACCCGGCCTTAGGAAGCCAAAAAACAGTCGCTGCGCGGCATTTATGTGTGTGACTTTTATACATGATTGACCTTTCTATTTTCTTTCAAAAATTTCGTACCTACCTAAAAAAACATTTAAAACTCGTTCTAATGTAGACAAAACCAAACAAATTCGCTTCGCGGCTTTTTTGTTTCATTTTATTTCTAATATAAATTACTGACTGCTCTGTTTTCCTTCAAAAAATATCGTACCTGTCTGTAAATTCATTGTACCTAAACCCGTTCTATAACCAAAATAAAAAAAATCTGCACGGCATTTGTGTGGGTACAATTCCTTAAAGAATTTAATTAATTACTTCCCAGTTTGTCTACCTTCAACTAAAGTGTAATCAATTTAAATCAGTCTTAAAATAGTGCAGACAAGGAAAATTAACTAAAATAATTCACTTCACTTCATTGGCTTTTTGAAATCGTTACAATGCACCAAAACGAAATGACCTTGAGGAAAATTTTCTTCGGGGCTTTGCCCCAAACCGCCTTTATCCATTCACGTGTCATTGTTTTTAGTATACCCATAATTTTTTTTAGTACTGCACACTCTGTACTACAGCATTGCCAAGAACCAGAGGAAAATACTCCTCCCCGGTAATAATTATTGAGGCAAGAGCTAGTAATTACTTATTTGTTTATATACAGAAGCCATCTTGCGAATGGATCTTATGTTGTACCCAACATCTAATTCTTTCATATTTTAGCAAATAAAATATTAATACAGAAAGTTTACTTTGCTAATGATATAAATTACATTAAATGAACGAAAATATTATCTGTATACTTGATTTCTATTTCTTTCATAAAATCAAAAATTTTCAATTTTAAGTCAGAAGAACTTGATCAGATATTCCTCACAAATCTCGAATATCTTTCAGCGTGATACATTCCAAATCGTTTTTAGCCAATTTAAAATAGTCACAATTCAAAAATTCCATGCGGGGCAAAAACTAGGGGGCAAGCCCCCCAGACCCCCCCTCCTGGTGATGACAAATTCGTTTCCCAGCAATTTGCTTCCCTTACCTTCTTTTGCACGACACGCCACAGCCCCCCCCCCCCCCCCCCCCCCCCCCCCAAGAGATAATAGTCTTCCAATGCTTCTGGCCACACCTAATGAAATGCTCTGCGCACGCCTATGGAGTGTTGAATTCAGACTTTCTTGTGCGGGGGGGCTATCAAAATTCCCAGGGTAAAACTCATGTCTAGGTTAAAAGATGGCGTAGCCCCCGAGAAAAATTTCTTCAAGGACACTCATATTATGCGATTTGGTTACATTTGGCAAATTAAATGTCATGTGTTTAAAATAAAAAATCGCACATTTTGTTTTAATCGAAATGAATACTAAGTACACATAAATTGCTTTGGTAAATGCAGGTTATTGCATGTAGTCAATCAATTCTTCTTCAAATGTACTACAAGTCAAACACATCTAAAAAATGAAGATGATTATTAGGTATTATTTGTTCCTACATCATTTAGATAACCTCAACCTAACTGCTCAATTTTTTTAAAAATACCTATATAATTTTCTAATCCAATGGTTAACATTTTTGATTTTTTGTATTAAGAATATTTGGCCCGGGGGGTTCTACTCTCAACAACTCACCCAATGACGCAGTGTGCAGCAGTCATGATCACGGACTCGGAAATGATTGATCCGCCACAGAAGTGACTGCCAGAAGATCGGCGGAGTGAGACCTGCAATGATTTGCCTTTAAATGTGTGGTATTTTATATTTGTAAATCCGGCCAAAGACAAAACTATCAATGGTTTATTTTTGCGATCTGTTTGTGCTGAGTGGAATTATCCTTGAATATGATCTTTGTAGTATTTGACAATAAACACATAAGAAAACTATTTACTAAATATTCGAGCAAATGCTGTACCTATTTTATGTGCTCAATAAATTACATTATTATTATTATTATTACATGCCTTCATACAAATACTAGTTACAAAATTAATTAACTTTTCTGGTTTTGCCTTATAATCAAAACAGCACTAACCTAGGAATAATAGATAATACATCAATTTATAAGAATATATTACCATGTGTGGAAATTCGTCTTGATCAGCAATTGTCCCACCCAGAACCCTTCCATTTTTAGGCGCACCTGAAAACGATTTATTTACCTTTAGTTGTTAGCTCTTTTTACGTTTTTTGTTTTCTTTAAAATTTTACCTATACCACCAAGTTCACATCTTTCTCATTTTGAAAACACACCAATATAATATCATAATAGCAGACTGTTCTTTGCAATTTTGCAGGTTATTTGTACCCATATTTTGTCATATTTTACAAAATTTTGACGGTCAAGTCGGTCAAGAAAGAACTTATAATATGGTTATTGACATTTAACTCTTATTTTTTTTTTAAATTGTTCAGAAATCCTCAAAAAGTGAGTCTAAAGCCCCATTTACACGATGCAATTTCTTGTACACCTTCTGTACCACACTTCTGTGTCGTACACTTCTTGAATGGAAATTAGAACATGTTTTAAGTTCTGTGACAGAAAGTTGCGTCGTGATACAAAATTGTATGAAAAATGGGAATGTGACACAGAAGTTGTTCAAGAAATTGCACCGTGCACCGTGTAAACATATAATATATTTTTATCATACTATTTTTAAAAAATTCGGCGGTCAAGTCTGTATCAAGAAAGATTACAGAGTTATTGACATAACTGGCTTTGTTACGGCTTTGTCGTTGGCTAAAATGCTCCGCCCTATCACTTGCAAATAGTATTACGGTTTGTTGGCACGATGATCCCACCTTGGTCCAGAGTTTCAATGACAAGCAGACATCATAGTTATTATTTCATATTGATTGACTTGATTGTTCTTAATCTTATAGCTTTCTTTTTGTGTGTACGTTCTCTGTGTACTGCTACATGTAATCAGTGAACTTCGGGTTTCGGTTTGAGGTGGTGTATAGGTACCGCTCTCGCTTATCAACGCGTTACAGAGAGCGTTTTCCTAATAGCGCCATTTCAATAATACGATTCAAAATAGTGTTATCAACATACCTAGCGCACATGCCACAACAGCAGCAAAGATGATCAACAGCTTTCCCATTATGTTGATAACTAGGGTCCACTAACGTCGAAGCGTGGTTTATATAGATATACCTACCTACTTAGTTTTATCTAAATATTTATAATAATAATGATTAATTGATTATATTGATTGTCTGCCTGCTGCATATCATTTGGTATTACCATGTATGCAACCTTATCAAGTTATTAGAATAATGAACACTGATTATGAACGAATCCACCTTTTTATTCTTGAATTCCAAAGTAATTATCATTTATCATAATTGTTATAACTTAAAGACAATACAATTGAATCATTAATTACATCCCGATCGATGACGTGCTATGATGTTCTGTCAATCAGCTAATATCACATTTGGGATTATTATAGCGTACGTTACGATTAATAGTCCTAGAGGAAAGGATTCTAATGCAATACAGTCTATGCTAAAACTTAGGGGCAAGCGTTTATCCGAATCGCCGCTGCTTCATTTTTTTGTGATTGTGTTGCCTTGCCTCACCCATCAGTCGTAGGAGTCTGGAAGGGCTAGAGGTAGGCGACAATTTGGAGAGAGACTTTAAACCACATGTAAATGTTTTGTCTATTGTCATTTTTTATAAATAATATTAGTGAGTGATTTAGTAGTGAATGATTAGTGAATGATTGTGCTATAGATTGGCATCCCGTCATTGTGGCGACGTAATCTCATAATAGATTATGATTAACAAAGTTTTATCTAAAAGAAAAAAAGCATCATAGGAAGGTGAGCGAAATAGGAGTTCCACGCCACTGTGTCCAAGTATGATTTCCAGAAAAGCATAATCCAATTCTTAAAATCTATATTTTATTTCAGTAGTTCTGCTTTGTATTTAATTTTTTTTTAAATAGAAATAGTGAGGATTTGCAGACAATGGCATGTAATGCTTAGGTACTCGTATTCAAAGCACCTTTTGGTTGTCCTGTAAGTAAACGGAAATCGCAATTTTGTAATTATTTTCCCCCACCCCGCTTACTTGTAGAGAAATATTAGGTATAGGATATATTTCAATGCGAAAAAGTAAGTTACCAATTTCCATATTTTAAATAGAAACTAATTCTTATATAGGTTCAAATCAAAATACTGAAATGGCGAAATACTGAAACTTGTTATAAATAAAAATCGTAGTATTACGTCCATTTTCCAAAGTTGTTACTAACATTCATTTTTCGTTCTGCATAAAAAAGTTATTAAAATATATATTATATATAATATCCTCGAGTATAAGGCTAAGTACTCAAGGATACGGTGTACCACATCACGGTGGTCTATTGTGACGCAGATTTATGACATTTTATGTCTATTCAAGTGGCGTTATCTGTGATATTTACAAATAGAAGGTTATTGCACAGACAAGAGTGATAGCTCAGCTTGGCAGAACAAAATAGAAGCTATACCGATTTCAATTGGTCAGATTATAACTTGTGCACACGTACCTACTCATGGCAGCAGAAAACAAGTACGTACCTATACTTGAATCTGTTAGCGAGAAACATTTATAATATTATACATCTTCTAGCACGGAATTTTAAATTATATCATAGATTATATCAAACCTTTTAAATCAACAGCTGATTGTTCCTTTGTGAATAAGATAATAAATGCTTGTATTTTTAAAGTGTAAGAAACTACTATAGAAGTAATAAGTAAACACAACACATATTAATTCTCATTTTCATTATATTTATTCATCTTTACACATTTGAAAATAATATTATAAAGCTGGTAATAAACTTGGAATGCAAGAGATATAAGTGATAGCTGTCACTTAATACTGTGGTCTAGTTTTAATTATGGCATGACGATCATATTCTCCTAGCTTATACTCTTGGGAATGCAAATAGTAAAATAAATCAACTGAAATAATTGACACAAAATTCACATTTACCTACTAATAATTTCTACCATGGCCACTAGATTACATATGGCAAGACTTCCTCTCATTTACATTTCGTTTAAAACAACTACATTTTAATATTTATATTTCATGCACAGTTGTAAAAATGGAATCTAATGAAGGTATTAACTCTTTCTACAAAGGACTAGACATAATAACTTTTTGGCAATATTTTGGCACAACCACAGCAATAGTGCTAAACTACATGTTAGTAATATTACTTTCGGAGATAGGAACGTTACTCATTTACTCTGTTGGGAAGAATAAAAATAGTACGTTAGAGAGAAGCAGTACAAGTGACCAAGCGTTATGGTTTGAGGGCTGATAAAGTAAAAAACACCTTAAGACTATCACCATTTCCACTTATTTCTTTTGACATTATAGTTCTTGAGTAGTACGCGATTACAATAACACAATTCCATGATCCCGTTCCAGTCTTCTCCTGGCTTTCAATGGGACAACACCCATCAGGTCAGACGGAGTTGGGAGACCAACAGTTGCGCTTGACGACTGTCGGTAAAACACCTCCGTCTTGCCACACTGATAGCCATACACTGTGCTGTCTTCACATCTGAAACAATATGCATCAATCAGACACTATTAATGTATTTTGCGGTAATGTGTTATTGAGTGAAGCAAGCGACTCCTTTTGGCTCTTTTGGGACCTCTGGGACCTTTTCGGACGTCTGATGTCTGATCTTCGATCGAGCTGAAAATTTGCACACATGTATAGACCATCTCTGGGCGTTGCAGACCCTAATTTTTTTGAATTCCGTTGATTGGTTCAAATTTAAAAAAAAATACTTCCGATCAGTACGTCTGATCAAATTGAAAATTTTCAAAGTCATTGCAACCAACATTGTCTCAAATCTTACAAAGTTTCAGACAAATCCTCCATCCAATTGGTTAAAATTTAAAATATCTTCCGACTGGTCTAGGTGGGTGACAGTTTGACAGACTTGTCTCCCACTGGACAGTGAACAGGGGCATTTAGCTAATCTCAAGAGTGTTAGACACAAGACCTACATTTTTATTTTATTTATTTATTATTTATTTGTTAGCTCAGAAGCCATTAGTATACACATAAGTATGATTCAATCTGTTTCAGATAGAAGTGCCAATAGTATCTTTATCCTTAGCTGTACAATTCAGTAGTATTATAGACTTGAAATGAATACAACTTGGTCTTTACCTGACTACAATTTCTGTGAGGCTGTTGGACTGCATGAAGTCGTGATGCAAGCTTGTGACCATGTCAAGCTCCAGACAGCCCCATGGGCCACCACGTTGGAGCATATCCCATCTGGGATCCAGGCAGATGTAGCTATAAGATTCTGCCTCATTGCCCTGGCTAATATGTTCCAAGCACTGACGAAGATGTGCCTCGAGCCGATTTAAGCTGCCAACACTTGTCTCCCACTGAACATATGAATTGCAAGAAAAATATATTACCTAGAGACAGACCTTTTATCATATTACAGACATGGGATACATTACAAAAAATTTAGGTTTTGGTTTGGTTTAAGCGCTCGGACGTTTTAGAAATTCAGAGAAAAATTGTTTCATAAGTGGGTGTATAACTTTGATAAGATGTTGACATGATCAGTCTGATTCTGATCAGTCTGATTCAGTCTGATCAGTCACTTTTTAATTTTTGCTTCGTGCCTTGTTAATTTGGCGCCGGTTATGCAACAAAACCGCTAAAAACTATGAAATTTCCGATACGATTGGAGACAAAACCCGTGAACCAAATTTTCCAAATTTTGATCCAAATTTTGATCTAAAATTTTAATCATGATTAGATAATAGATAAACTAAGGGTTATCACTTAGCACATTTTTTTAAATTAAATTTCATACGGCACCCAGCGAGACAAAAAAAATACAATTTTTCACCGAAAATCAACTAATTGTTACCATCGAAGCAAACAATTCAAAATTCAAAATGTACAAGTATAACCCTGAGTTTTTCTTTTATCTAATCATGATTAAAATTTCAAATCATTTCGTCAAAGCTCATTTGGTCTCCAATCGTAACCAAAAAAAGTGCCTGCAACAAGCGGCAAAATCGCTCGCTCTTGCACCACTAAGATTTTCCTTTTAATTCCTTTTATTCATTCTACATCTACATCTTTCAAACTTTTAAAAAACTGACCGTTTTAGTGGAGAAAATTGCTTTCTTCCATTAAAAGTAAAATTTTGAAATTTTACCCCTTTTTACTACAGGACAATCATAGCAAGTTTAAAAATCAAAGTAGATCATGTACATTTTCTGCTCATCATGGTAAATTTGAATCAAAGAATAATTATGACCCAATACTAACACCTTGTTTGTGTACAGAAACTTTTCATTTTCTTGAAAATAAATAAATCTAGATAAATTTAAGTAGTGCTTACCAAAGAATGTATTAGCTCCGGATCGGTACTGGATTCTTCTTCTAATAGGAGCAAAAGTGCCATGCTTTGCTGCCCAAAAACATACAATGCAGTACCCTGTGGGGGATTGTCGTCCTTCTTTGCAGGAATAGAATTTTGACATTTCTCTGAAGTTTTGACCGAGTTTGCTTTTGATGCGACACTTCTTTCTGGCAATGTCCCAAAATCTCTGAATTCGTTAGGAGTTGAGTCACGGCTGTAAAATCCACCTGACCTTTCCTCTAAAGCTAGTGATGTGAGCTTTGACATAAGTGGTGTGAGCGGAATACTTCCCATCATCCTCGTTCTCACTGATGGAGATTCAAGAGCTCCAGGAGGAAAGGCCATTGGCTTTCTAGGAGTGTCTCCGCAGTTAGAGTCACAGTTCGCCTCGCTGGTAAGATTCTTTAAAGGAAGACTAAGAGAACGGCGATTTGCTTGTTTACATGATGCACCTGTGTCGATCACAGGAGTGACTTCTGTGTCTTGTTTTAAGACAGAAGTTGATGTCTCAACTTGTTTTTCTTTTGAACAATCGGTTTGCTTTATTGTCCACGGTGGCAAAAAAGGTGTATTCAATTCATTAGGCTTTGAAGGTAAACTTTGTTCACTATTGAGCATTTTATAGTGTTTTGCCAAGTGCTCATCAAATAGAGAACGAGAGATCGGAAGCCCATCACTTCGAAATACAGGATAGTATGGATCTGTGATGGTCTTATATACTTGTTTTCCTGGCGGTACATCTTCAGAATGAGCATTAGAGCTATTGTGTTTGTGTAAGTCCTCCTGTGTGAAACGAGGGAGCCCAAAGCTGTAGGATCTAAGTGGAAATCTGTTGGGCGAAAGATTTAAACTCGAGGGAATGTTGGACAAACTTTGCCAGCTACGATCTTCGTCTTTACAATGCTTTATCAAAAATCTTTGATTTTCTTCATTCTTAATGTCATGTGCACTGACATTTTTCACTTCTATTGAATTCCTTGTGTCTTCCTGATGTTTATTATCAGTGGTTTTGCTTTCACAATTCTTTTCTTCTATCTCCGACACCTTACAAATAGAAACTACATGCTCATGGAGCACTTTGCTCAGGTTTAAATCGTGCATTGGTGTCGATTCCTGACCGCTTGTGTTCAAGTCATCTAAATTCTGCTGATCCATGAAGCCATTCGTTGTCATGCCATTTACCATGGCAAGCTTAACTTCATCAGCATCTGTTTCCCCCTCTTCTTCATGGACAGTAAATATTCTGGAAATATCTCTTTTCATACCGGAGAGTTGTTCCTTGGGAATAGTTGATTTTCCCAAAATTGTGTGGACCCTTTTTTGTGTTTGTTTTCTTTTAGCCACACTCTCTAAAGAAGTTCTTGCTGTCATCGCTTCTTGCAAAAGTTTTGTAAACTCTTGGTGTTCAATATATACTTTTAAGAGTTGAACACCAATCGGCAAGTGAAATGTTGTTGTAATGCTGTCTGCAGGTGATTTAATCCGATAAGGGTCGGTACACACTAGATCTTTTGTGAGACTGGCGCATAGTTGAGTAGCTACAACTCTGTTCTGATAGAGAACCATGCCTCCCAACACGCCTTTCTTCTCCTGGCAACAATGAAGGATTTGTATTGCTTCCAGAAAAACATTACTTGCACTCTGTAATTAAATAGACATACGGAATTAAACATCGTAGGAAAATAGATTACCTAGAAGTACCAGTAGTGTAGGCTACTGTTATCAAATACAAACTTTTGGAAGACGAATTGTTGGAATTGTCCCAAAGACATCGACTGTATATTGCAAAATGGGTAGAAAAGTCTCAAATATATGACTCAATTTGTCTCTTAGTGAGGTTTCAATCAAAAGGGCATTTTTCGCAATTGTGTCTAGATCGCAATGGTAAAGTTGCAATAAACAGTGAAGTGTGTTTGCTCGATGATCAATTACCCAATCTGGAACATTACGATCTGTACCAACAACCTGAAACACAAATATGATTTTTGTTTAAAAAAAATTACAAATTAAATTAATACAAATGCCAAATTTTAAATATCTAGTTACTTGTTAGATTATTATCGACTATTGAGTGTTAAGACTAAAGGTATACCTTCCAAAAACTGAATAGAGAAAATAAAATAATTTGATTGACTACTCATTTCTAGAGCCAAGATTATATGGTTTTATCACTTTTAATCACGAAATTTCGCTTTAAAATCAAACATTTTGTAAAATTTCTATTTAGTGATTTTATATTATTTGTGTTGATTAACATAAAACTACAAATAAACAAATAAATAACACAGCAAATAAACAAATCAAAAATCTTATTAAAAAATCTTTAGGTACAAATAAAGAATTAATAATAATAATAATGATAATAAAATTAAGAGAAATTACATCTTAAAACAACCAAAATGCGAAATTGCCCATTTTAAAACGAAATTTAGGCAATTTTAAAACCATAATCTTGGCTCTACTCATTTCTACATACATCTTCTCTCTCATGGAAAGAGATGTATTTTGTCATAATAACATGACATAGTGGACTGGACCTTTAGGCTACAAAACAAAACTTAAACCTGAGGCAACATTGTAGATTATGTAGATAGCACCGTATTTGAATCTGTCTTATGACAGATCTTAATTCAGTGTGAACAGTATTCTCTGTTCACACTGAGAATTCAATCATGATCCAGTTCAATTACAATCAAAATAAAAATGGAGGCAAGATTCAAGTTAAACTTTATAATGCTTGTTTGTTACGTCATGTATTGTATTGTATTTTATTATCATCCCGTGGACAAGTACATAATACATGTATGGGTATCGTCAGTTGTTGAGTAAGATATAAGATATAAGAATGTATGTACACGTTATAACAAAGTCAGAAATATTTCGCAATTAGAGCATGCATTTGTAAGTTTTCGTTTTTAAAATTCATGATTTCTTTTGTTTGACCTAGAGTTCGATCATGATTCAGATGTATGTGGATCCGGTGCGGTTCTTGCTCTGTTGTTGGTTGCTTGTGATGGCCCTGAAAAAGGCCGTTGGCAGCGACATTTCGAGGCACTTGCTGTCCTCATCCTCAGGCAGGCTGGGTTGGAATGGCTAGAGATGGGAAAAGCCGGCTCTTTATCTGGCCTACTGTTGCAAGTAGGCAAGTTGCGACAGTAGGCCAGATAAAGAGCAATCTTTTCCCATCTTTTCAGGCCAAGTTGCGACAGTAGGCCAGATAAAGAGCCGGCTTTTCCCATCTAGCCATTCCAACCCAGCCAGCCTGAGGATGAGGACAGCAAGTGCCTCGAAACGTCCCTGCCAGCGGCCCTTTTCAGGGCCATCACAAGCAACCAACAACAGAGCAAGAACCGCACCGGATCCACATACATCTATCAAGGGCTCTGATCCTCTACATCATATCATGATTCAGATTTCGATTGCGTTCTTACCCTGTTCAAACTGAGGATTCGATCATGATCCAAAATCTCGATTGCAATCGAAAATGTGTGTGAACTGAACTCAATTGAACTCGATCATGATTGAAAAAATCTCAAATCTCGATTGAGTTGTAAGAACACAATTGAAATTTGAATCATGATCGAACTCAAGGTCAAACAAAAGAAATCATGAATTTTAAAAACAAAAACTTTCAAATGCATGCTCTAGTTTACATGTAACAATTGCATTATAAAGTCTAACTTAAATCTTGCCTCCATTTTGATTTCGATTGTAATTGAACTGGATCATGATCGAATTCTCAGTGTGCAGGGTATTACAACTCAATCGAGATTTGGATTATGATCGAGTTCGATTGAATTCGGTTCACACACATTTTCGATTGCAATCGAGATTTTGGATCATGATCGAATCCTCAGTGTGTATAGGGTATTAGAATCCATGTCTTGGTATATGCCTCCAAAGTAGACTGACGCGCCATCTGTGCGGTGGAATAGCGAATTTTTTGATAGGGAACATTGCCTTGTAACGCTATGGCCACTGTGTAAAAAGTATATGAATAAAGAAATACGTAATATTAGCATGTCCCTAGAAGTAAAGCTGTTTGCTGCGTTGTGGAATGTTTGAATTCATTTTGCAATGATAATAATAATAATAATAATAATAATGTAATTTATTGGCACTTCAAAATAGATACACAATATGGGGTTGTTCACGCAAAACTATTGTAGATGGCGCTGCTGTTCTAATCGTCCGGGAGAGAGCCAATCAAAATGCATCTAGCGGAATGGAAGGTTTTTAAATCTTGGCGGGAAATCATAGATGATGATGGGATGATTCATAGATCTTGGATTCAGAGACCAACCAATCAGAGAGAGACACCTCCAACGCCGCTAGCTCTGCGAGTGAGAGCAAATGGCAATGAACAACCCCATTGAATCGTTGATCTTCCCTGCTAATCCTTCGATGTATTCCCAAATGAAGTTACTTAGACAGAGAAAATAAAGTGTTCAACTTGAATGCAAAGTCAAGTGTTGAAGTGACACGAAAACATCGGTTTTGTTTATGTGAACTTTGATGAATCCAATGGGCTGTGGCATAATCGTGCATTATAATTATTTAAAAACAAAATCAGTAATAAACTCACTTCAGTCAGTTTTACTTCAGCACAAGCCAATATTATTATTTCTTTATTAATATTCTACAATTTAACACGGCGGCCCTAGCTTTTTCAATACTTCACCCTCACAATTCATCCACCAGGTAAGCGCTAATTGTCGTGCTAGTGGCGCGCCTATGGCTATTCGACACTAAAAGTTGCAAAACGCCACCTAGCGGAAAAAGTTAGCATCTATATTACGAGTACTTGTGCACATGCGCACAGGGCGCATTCAGGCAAGTCACTTAGATGTCAATCGTAACGAGTTCAGTAAAAGTTAATTACATCGCGAAATAACCGAAATTGATGAATACCTTAGTGTCAACAATCAAATACAATCGGCATATTTCATTACAGCACACATTCATTCAAATTCTTGTGAAAACGAGTTGTCTATTCACCAAAAATCACCATTTGACAGATGCAAATTGTTTTTCTCACGGCCTTCTGAACACACATTTTTCTTGACGCATCGTTCAAACAACTGCAATCTGTCAAATGCTGCTTTTGGTGAATAGACAACTCGTTTTTACAAGAATTTGAATGAATGTGTGCTGTAATGAAATATGCCAATTGTATTTGATTGTTGACACTGAGGTAAGCATCAATTTCTGTTATTTTGCGATGTATTTATAACTTTTTACTTAACTCGTTGTGATTGACATCTAAGTGACTTGTATGTACAAGTACGCACGCGCTGGGATTGTACTCGCGGGAGCGTCCATCTTATATTTACTAGCGCACTCTCTAGGTACTTTTAGTGTCGAATTTCGGAGGCCTATATACAAAGTAGTACATTGATTTTTTTTTTTGAACTTTAGGGAATTTATTTTTGCTACGGAAAATTCCCATGGAAAAATCCTGGCTGACCATCAATAGTGACAGTACATACAATCTTAGAATGAATTAAGATAGGTGTGTATTCTTAGGCCGGGTAGGACCAACTTTTGATTAAGTTAACTAACGACGGTTAGTGGAACTACCTAGTGAATCCTATCGGCTGTGGAATTTGCGCCAACTGGTTTCATTGGCTAATTGATAATTAGCTAATCCAAAGATGGTCCTACTCGGCCTTAAACCCCTTATAATAGTGTATAAATGGTCACTTTTCAGTAGAAGTTATTGGCTCAGACTTACGATCAAATATCGTCCATATTGTTCAATAGCAAATTTTCCGCTACTCAGTGAAAGAATGCGTGGACAGCTAAATGCTGTTAGGTAGAATTGAGTTGCACCCATTAATTGGCCACATAGTGCCAAACGTTGTTGGTCAGTTACCCAATTAGGGTGAAAATACAGGACTGCATCCTGTGGATCATCTTCTTCACCTTGACACAGTTGGGTGTCATAAACAAACAATATGAAAAGTTCTCTGTAAAATGACATTGTAAATTAGTTTGTGCATTCACGAGATAGAAGAAAAATAATTTACCATACCGAAGATATTATGAAGAAGATAGAACAGTTACATAATAGAAAGAAAAAGTAGTTAGTAAAATAATAGCTTACTTTGTCATAACGGGGGAGGGGCATCAATAATACGAATATCAAATTATTCTAAATCCACAAGCGTGTAGGCACTAACACATAAGAGACCAGTAAATGATTGACTTATTTATCCACTCAGTTGACACACGTATTGTATCAATTACGTACACATTTACGAATATAAACAGGTTAGAATTTTTAACCAATTTGACAGTACTTTCACAAAGAGCGCCGCCATGTTGACGTAACTGCAGAGTGCAGATGCTGCTGCTCCCTAGTGTATACATTTTAAATCACTTTCACATATTTCTGTTTTCTGTTCAAGGCTGCTTCAAGGTTTGTGACAAGTAGTAGGGTGCCCGTCTGATTTTGTTTAATTTTCTACTAGTTTGAAGCTAGGACTATTTTTGAAGTGTATATTTAATTTATTTCACGGTTTATATCATTGGCAATAAACAATACTATTGTATAAAAATTTGCAATGAATAGCATCGGAGAAAATTGCAATGATCTGAAGACGCAGTACGATTCCTGTTTCCTGTCATGGTTTTCAGATAAATTTCTCAAAGGGGATACCAATGATGAAATATGTGCCCCATATTTCAAAGTATATCAGCAATGCGTAAAGGTAGGAATATATCTGAATTTGTATTGATTATAGTGGATCTGGGGCCTTTGGGATGGAGCCCTGTCAAGAAATCAAGGAAACCTATGATAATTGCTTCAATGTCTGGTTTTCCGAAAAGTTCCTTCGAGGGGATACTAACGAACAGATGTGTGCCCCTCTGTTAAAAATTTACAAAGAATGTGTCGAGGTAACCACATTTATATTCGATAGGCATGTATACATTATGCAATTCTTCCTAATTACAACTGAACAATTTAATTTCAGAAAGCCATTAAGGATAATCACATAGAACTGAAAGATGTTGGCAAGGAAGTTATTGGATCCAAGGAAGAAAACCAAGTTCCTTCATCAAAGCCAAAAAGTTGACACGAGACTTGAAGTTCTGAACACTGTGCACCTGTTCACATATTATGTATTATGATTTTCTACCACAATTTACCTGTAGATTGTGGACACAAACAATTTTTATTACACAGTGACTGCAACATGGCAAGACCAGCATTAATTATATAATGCATTCCATTTTGGTTGTGGACCCACAAAATTATTTTACATATTAGAGACTAGTCACTTTACTATTAGTCTAATTTAGGAAATATATTTATTAAATTAATTACAAATGTTAATGCACCATAATTGGTACCAATAAATGTAACTGCGTTACTACAAATGTTCCAGAAAATAACATTGAATAGTTATTTTATTCTACAATACAGTAGTGATATCACCTCCTTGAATGTATAGATCCTATTTTCCTGAAGTAAATTTCTGCAAATTCTCCAGAAGTGCTATGTAAGCACTATGTTCATATGAAGTACTTAGATCTGATAGTTTTTCGGCAAACTCGTTGGAAATTCCCTTTTCTTCGAGAAGATTCATCAGAAGGTCGTAGAGGTACTGCAAGCCAAATAATTTATTAGTTACCTACATTACTCTGAATTGGATGCAAATAAATAGTATAATGTTTCATTTATTATAATTACCCCATCAAGTACATCGCCTGCAACTGCGTATACTTTATCATTCCATTCACCTTCATACATCGTTACCTCGTCAATTCCAAATACATCACCTGAAAAACATAGTGATTGATTACTTTGCATTTGCTATCATTTAGCTTCACTCGATAGTAATTATTAATGCATCTGTAAACATACTGTAGCCCTCGGATTCTTGGGGTTGTTCTACGTGATCGTTGATAAATGAACAGGTAAAGCTGAGTGTTTTTGATCCTCGCTGGATATCCACTTCGAAGTTTGGGGTTGATCTCATTTGAACAGCATCATCCTTTGGATTTGGCTCAGATTCAGCTTCTTCAGCGTCAACGGTGTGATTGATGTTGAAGTTCACAGAAATGCTGCAAAGAATATTGGATACATAGGCATTAATATTACAGTCACATTGAGAAATAAATTGCAAGAAGATATTTAATTTGAAGTAACAAATGTTTTAATTTAAAAAAAAAATGTTAGCTAATTAGTCTACACACACACCTGCAATTTATTATGGTAATGCTTATTGTCACATTTGACTGCAATCAAGCTACTGGCCTAAGAAGAATGAAATGGTAATGATATGGAAGGAGGCTGCTGCTATGGCCTCCTGGTAAGGCCTTGACCCCTACCGACTTTCGACTGACAGAAACTACAAACGACTGCGGGAATTAAACCTCTGGGCCTTCAAAGTGCTTTTCTTGTTGCGTAACAAGCTGGTTGTTAGCGCTTCAAAGTTGTGGGCCCACAGCGTCAATAGGACCCATAGGGGGAGCTGGGGCCCATGAAACGGCAACAAGACTTAAGGCCGATGCACAATTGACGACGCGGACGGCCGATGGACGACGGATACGATGTTTAGGTATGACATATTCACTCTGGCTGTTCACAATCGGACGCGGACTTTAACATTGTATCCGTCTCCGTCGTCCGTCCGCGTCAATTGTGCATCGGCCTTTACGTTATGTATGTACGATTGTTAATTATGAGATGTTGAATGCGCCAGCCTAGAGACAGCTATAAAACAGACATGAATTTTATAACGGTCCTCCTCTAGCGTCGCTTCTTTCCTATTGCTGTTATAATAATTGTGGGTTACCATGCATATTAAGAAATACTTAGACACTGTAAATTAAGATTAATTAAAAATCATACGTTTCTTCTGCTCCCTTTTTTGATAATGTCACTTCAGAACCATCCAGTTTTACTTTGAAACCATCGACATCTGTGGGAATGGATGTTATCTTTCGTATTTTGCGTTCTGCTGCAATTTCTTCAGAAAGAAATTCCACTAACTCCTTTTCGCCCTTGGTGTGAATTCCTTGTTTGCCGCACCCGCAACTACATAAACTGCTTGATTTTGTCAACTTCCAATCAACTCCTGCAGATCTTGTAGAACACATGTGAGATAAGGTTCTTGCAAATTGAAGTTTAACTGAGCCAACTAAGGGCACAGAAGCCATTGAATTTCGAAGAGGATGTACAACGCTTTTAAAAGTGGAGATTCTGAACGCGGCTTTAATAATTCCATTCATTTTCGAGTGCGATTTTAATTAAATATTGATTATTTCATGAAAAATATAACCTCCTCACTGTACCTACCTAGCCGACAAGTTAAAAAGTCACACAAACAACTTGTTTGCTTTTTCTTTTCCGGTTCCGGTTTCCACTTATACAGTGTTGCCATATCAACAATTTTACATTTCTGTACGTGCGCCTGCGCGTTGTCTGGTATCCGGGTAAAAGTTTCTACTTCCGTCAGTCGGCTTTAGTCAGCCATATTTGTTTGCAATCACAAGTTAAAACGTTGTATGGTCGTATTATCATTTGGAATCAATTTTAGCGTATAATAAGTGTTAATATCATGTTTATTGGTGTATAATTAATAGCCCTTTCATGCTGGCTTAGAGTTATAAGGTAACTGGTATACTATTTTCAATACAATATGCTTAAAACAGCAAATAGGTAGTATACTACCTACCTACCTAGGTAGTTAGCTTACATAGCCCTCTAATAGTGGTGGTTCTACATGGTTCTACCTAGCATGGTTCTAGGTTCGACCTTTCTAGCCTTTATTGATGTTGGCGTTGCATGTAACTCTACTGTCCTATGATTTATGTTGTAGGTAGAAGTTCACAATGGATCTCAATCCATATTTGTTGAGCCCTTGGGCCACAATGATGGCCCAGCAACAGGCTCATGCTCAGCTGGCTGCAGTACAGGCGCAGGCTCATGCCCAAGCCCATGCCCAAGCAGCTGCTCATGTGCAGGCAGCCCATGCACACGCTGCAGCTATGCAAGCCCAAGCACACCAAGCTCTCATTCATCCACCTTTGGTTCCACCGCAAAAGTTGCCCGAGGTGATAACTGAGGAAAAGCTACAAGAGAAGGCACAGAAATGGCAGCAGTTACAATCCAAACGATTTTCTGAAAAGAGAAAGTTTGGATTTGTTGATGCGCAGAAAGAAGATATGCCTCCCGAACACATCCGTAAAATTATACGAGACCATGGAGACATGAGTAGTAGAAAGTACAGGCATGACAAACGTGTTTACCTGGGTGCATTAAAATACATGCCTCATGCTGTTATGAAGCTCTTGGAAAACATGCCCATGCCGTGGGAACAAATCAGAGATGTGAAAGTTTTGTACCACATTACTGGTGCTATTACATTTGTCAATGAGATTCCTTGGGTTGTTGAGCCTGTTTACATTGCTCAGTGGGGGTAGGTCTCATTTGTATTACTGTACACATTTTTTTTTATTAACATTTGTCTACATGCTAATTGCTATTTTCTTCCAACTAGAACAATGTGGATCATGATGCGTCGAGAGAAGCGAGATCGACGGCATTTCAAGCGGATGAGATTTCCTCCATTCGATGATGAAGAGCCTCCACTGGACTACGCTGACAATGTCTTGGATGTAGAACCTCTTGAAGCAATTCAAATCGAGATGGATCCTGATGAAGACGGATCATGCAATAAGTGGTTTTACGACCATAAACCTCTTGTTGGAACAAAGTAACTACCTGCCACCATTTATTTATGTTTTAATTCAAATTGTGTTGCGGATGGCAGTTAAAATATCTATGGAAATAGGGAATTCTTAAAATCTAGAAGAACATTGATTTTAAGGATGGTGTGGGTGATGTGTGTAGGTACCGTCAACTGGGGTGACTTTGAACCCTGGGGTGTCTTTGAACAATTTGTCAATTTTGTTTATAATTTTTTTATATGTACACTCGGCCAAACATAAATTGATCGTTGATCAAATTTGATTGACTGATAAATGTTAGATTGCACCATCCAAGGTCAGTCCAAGCGATCTCCTTGTTCCACTCTAGTAGGTGACCCCACATTTCAACGATAATAACAAGATTTGATGGGTATGGGACATGACCAGCAGTCATTCAAATTTGATCAACGATCAATTTATGTTTGGCCGAGTGTACATGTCCAACACTTTCTTTGGACTTCTTATTTTTTGTTGGAATTTATTTGTAGTTGGCTCTCTTCATTAGCACGTGGACAGGACTAGGTAAAATAATCAGCTTTGTTGGGCTTCATTTTAGAGAGAAGATGATAAAAATGTCAAAAAATTGTTCAAAGTGACCCCGTCTGACGGTACCTATTTGAAATTAAATTAATATCACATAAAATGAAATCTATATTCCTAATAGATATAGGTACCTAGGTAATATTCTTGACCCAGGAAACACTCTTGAGCTCACTTGCCAATTTTGAGAATACTCCACTAATTTGATTTTAATAAAGTATGCCTACTCTGTTGCAGATACGTAAATGGTTCGACATACCGGAGATGGAACTTGGCGTTGCCCCAAATGGCAACTCTGTACAGGCTGGCCAACCAACTACTAACAGATTTGGTCGACACAAACTTCTTCTATCTGTTTGACCACAAGTCCTTCTTTACTGCAAAGGCCCTCAACATGGCTATCCCAGGTGGTCCCAAGTTTGAGCCACTCATCAAGGATTCAAATCCTGCGTAAGTATACATATAGTTAAACGTGGAATACAGTTTGTTTTTCCTATGTTTGAACTCTCAACAGAATGCGCTGATCGTCAGTTTTTCTGCTAGACTGAGAAAGACTTCATAGCGCACTCACCTTGCAATGTTGTCTTTCTCGGCCTAACAGAACAGGCTCCGTCTGGGGAGAGTTCAAACATGGGAAAAACTAACTGTAGGTTGGAAGTTGACCCGAAATTAGATGAGCTACCTGAAATATAGTTAAGGCTATTCCAGTGGTACCACGTGACTAAACTTATAAAACACGAAATTGGCTAAACTATTGCACATAAGAGTAAGATAATGTATTTTCCTCATTCTATTAGTGATTCTACAACCCACTTGACCTTTTCTGACCCCAATATTTTGGTCCCGAATTTTTTTTTAAGAAATATTGCTGTTTCATTAAAAAAATTGCACAGACTGCAATTTTCACTCTACAGACTTGCAAGTGGGCTCGTTGTCTTCGTTATGAAAATGCGAAGAGAACGTCGACGCTGTTTTTGTGAATAACTTGATATCTTACCTGGCCACAGGCACCAATAAATAGGCGAAATTTCCGGTACATACCGACTTTATTTTAGAAAAATTGCAATTAAAACACCGAAAAAGGACGTCGACATTTCATAACCTACATATATGTATTATGATTATTCATGCCTAGTTTCAGGTCGCTATGTTCAACGGTTATTTAGTTCCGATTATTTCTGTGAATCGTCTTTGACCAGTTTGGATCGTCCCGGATATTTTTTTGACTTTCCAAAATGGGTTGATTTCGCTAAATATTGATCTCAGATGACATCTTCTTACAATATTTGCCCTGAAATTAAAATCTCAAACCCCCCCTAGAATCCCCTTAAGGCTGTACTTATTCCAAAATACAAATAGGTAGGTAAGTTAGTAGAAATGAATGGCAAATGTTTTTCACAGTTTTTTTTTATCATAAGGGGAAATAATCAAATACATACATTGATGTTAGGGAAAGAATTGAACTTGGGTTCTTAATTTTGGAAAAGAAAATTGATGGTCATACCAATGCTATGTGTAGGTACAGTCATGTATCTATTAAAAAGTAGAATAGGTGCTTCTAGATTCTAATATGAATTTCTGAATGGCAACATCCTCGCGCAAGGCAGTAGTCCAAACATCACAGAGCTTTCGATAATTTGTTATGGACAGAATCCTGTTCTCGAGAAGTAGGGTTGGGATTCGATTTGAATTTCTAAATCGATGTCAAACTGAAGATTTCGACATCAAATCGAAATTATTTCGACATCGAAATTATTTCGACATCGTAATAATAGGCCACATCGAAGTAATAGCGGCGAAATTTGGCAACACTGCAGTTGCGCCTGCCCAAGGCCATGTTCCTAGCGCGAGAGATTCCTTCTCACACCCCCCTCGCGGCAACAAATGACGAGGAAATTATTGAAATAAAGTACTTTTTTCATTTAAAATAACGTACAAGCATTTATTTATGTAAACAATATGTAAAAAGGAACAATTAATGAAAATGAATCGTCACAAATCCAGCTGCAATTTCATGGTTTTATTAGACTTGTTGCCGGAATATATCCCGTGAAGCATAACATTGTCTGCATTCCACATCCTTTAGCAATGTTGCCCGTAATGTTCACTTCAAATCCAAACACTTTGCACAATTCACTTCGTCTCCACGGCGGGATTATATTTTTTTTGCGTGAAAACATTCTTTGACGAGAGAATAAAAACAACACGCGCTGAATGGCAAGAGACAACTGACCAACCCACCCTCAACTGCACACGCGGTATGCAGGAAGGGCGGAAGGGCCACTCAGCTGATCTAGAGAGGCACGTTGCACTGTTGCCAGCTCTACAATACTGCGCGCTAGTTCTAGGAATTTTTTAAAACGATGTCAAACGATTATTTGATTAAACAATTCAAATCGATGTCGAATCGAAACTCGATATTTCATTCGACATCGATGTCAAATCGAAAAATCGATGTCAAGTCCCAACCCTATCGAGAAGACATTTTATAGCTTAATTTGGATTCATGAATCTCGAATCTCAATGAATATTCCTATTAGAGGTGAGCGCGTGACGTGAGTCACGCGTGACTCACGACTTTAGGCGTGAGTGTGCGTGAGTGTGCACACCACTGCTAAACGCCGTGCGTGAGTGTGCATAGTTACTGGTCACGCGTGAATCGTGTCACGCGTGACACGCGTGACTGAAATGCACATTATTGTGAATTGTCTAATGTTAGATTTGTGATGTGACCGGGTTACAGTTGTTGACTCAATAATATCTTAGTAAGCTGAGTTGCGTATAAACAGTCTGAAGAATTGCTGACCTCACCTCGCCCACACACAGCACATTGGGTTGTTTTACAAACATCCTCTCTCATGTGGGTCTGCATCTGCATGAAGCAAGTAAGTGAAAAGCTCAGCATTTTCTCAAATTCTCACAGTGACGATCAGTTTGAGTTGGCTTTTCTTGGAGCACGGACATACGGACTACACGATGACAGAAGATGTCGTATCCGCTTCTAAAAGCTTGATTGAAAAGTTATTATTGACCAAATCGGACAGAATTAAGTTAGAAGAGAATGATAAAGGAAAGAGTGATTTGTGGTTAAGTGTGTGAGTGTTGATGGTAAAAGAGAACCATTCGCGTGTTGTGTGAAGTGTCGGACAATCGTAGTGTACAATGCGAAAACCGGTACTGGTAGTCTTCAGCGCCACAAATGTTCGGCTCTTTCTGTTCCCTCAAATCAACCGAATCTGACGCATTATGTCAAACGAACGATTCCTCAATCTAAAAAAGATCACTTAGCGGAGTCCGCTGTCCGTTATATTTCTAAAGATTTGCGAAGTTTTAAGGCAATTGACGACAGTGGATTCCGTCAATTTGGCCAAGAACTTATAAACTTCGGCGCCGATTACGGCAAAGTGTCGATCGACGAGGCGTTGGTAGGAAGAGATGCGCTGGCTCGAACTCATACTCAAAAGTTATATGACGTGACTCGATGTAAAGTTTCCGAAATTTTCAATCAATCGCAATACAGAGCCTTTACAACCGATCTTTGGACTGACACTCATCGACAACGTAGCTTCATCAGTCTCACTACTCACATGATAACGGACGATTTTAAGCTCGAGAGTGTTGTGTTAGCCACTAGAGAATTTCTAGGCAAACATTTTGCACGGAATATAAGGAAATCGATTTTGAACATTATTTCCGAATACAGTGGTGACGAAAAAAGTGCTGAAGAATGCATCAAGAAAAGTGTTTTCGTTACAGACAACGGTGCTAACGTTGTCGCTGCTTTCAAAAAACCAGGCAATGATGGTCACGAGCTGGACGAGGAACTGGAAGATGATGAAAGTTTGGCATATCTCCGATTGTCTTGTGCTTGCCATTCTCTGAACTTAGCAGTGCAATTAGTGTTAGACAAGAGAGCTGATGAGGTGCCACGACTTACGCAATGTTTAAATGAGTGCAAAAAACTTGTGAAATATTTCAAAAAATCGGGACTGAACAGTAAACTGAAAAAAACTCTCAAACAAGACGTATCCACGAGATGGAATTCTACTTTTACCATGCTGGAGAGTATCTATAACTCTTATGATGACATCAAGCCACTCTTACTTGAGGTTGACAAAGTAGAAAAAATAGCCGGCATAAAGAAGAATGAACTAAAAGAACTTACGGAATTTCTTTCGGTTATAAAGAAATGTTCCGAAAAATTGAGCGCCGAAAAAACTCCAACTTTGCACGAATACTTTCTGTGGAAATTAAAGCTTAAAAATCACTGTAATGTCAATATGTCGGACTCGAGTATGTTATCAAAGATTAAAGACATCTTTTCTCAGAGTCTGGATTTAAAATTCAAGTCTGATATTTTTCACAAGGCAGCTCTGTTTTTTCATCCCAAGTTCAAGTCGTTGCGAGTGTTGTCGCCTATTGACAAAATTGACACGATCGCTCTAGTGAAACGACTAACGAGAGACGAAGAAAGGAGCCGAGCAACTCAGCCTGCTGAAAATTCCGCTCTGGATCCGGACGACCCACCTAGTGCAAAACGCCAGAGAGACGAGTTCGATGAGTTTATGGACGTTACTGACACCAGCGTAGAAAAGGAGGACGAGATAAAATTGTATCAACAGAAAGTTATTACGTCAAGTGAGCAGGATGACTTCGATATTTTAAAATTCTGGAAAAAGCATAGCGATGAATTTCCCATTCTCTCTGGTGTAGCACGGCGCGTATTAGCAATACCGGCAAGTTCCGCGGCGAGTGAAAGACTTTTTTCCCGTGCAGGACGGGTATTAGAAGAGAGAAGAACCTCGTTAAGTTCAACACATGCGGATCAATTATTGTTTCTCCACCACAACCTGTAGCGAAATGGTAAGTAATATGGCACTATATGATGTATTTATTTGTCACCGTGAGTGAGTGTGCGTGAGTTGTAATGCGTGAGTGTGCGTGAGCGTGCACAAGTCCATAAAATTGCCTTCGTGAGTGTGCGTGATCGTGAGCGAAATGCTGAACCCGCGTGCGTGAGTGTGCGTGAGTGAAAGACGTGGCCGCGTGACGTGACCGCGCGTGAGTCAAAAATCACTCACGCGCTCACCTCTAATTCCTATACCTTGAGATATACTATAAGTACCTACACACACACCTGCAAGAACTGTTTTATATTTGATATGTCATCAAGATAGAGCTCATGTTTTAATTTATTCATTAATTTGGTACCTATGATATTTGTTACAGAGATGAAGATTGGAATGAATTCAACGACATCAACAAGATTATTATTCGTCAGCCGATTCGAACCGAATACAGAATAGCTTTTCCATATCTGTATAACAACATGCCTCATTACGTTCATCTATCATGGTATGTCATTGTCTTTATTCAATGTGGTTTTTACTTTTTAGCATTTGCTTTACAGGTATTATTAATTAGAGTTAATTTGAAATCATTTGCTATCACTGGTAGCAAAAACCATTAGAGTTATGCCTCGTGATTTAACTACTGGAGTTGCTAGGTAATCATGTCATGTGGATATTAAACAGTAACTCATGAACACTACAATATTTCATGTTCTTCTTTCATCTACATACTTGTCTATCTTACCATAAGACACGTTTCAGTAATTTCAAATTGCATGATGAGATCTATGTAAAGCCAACAGCATGTCACGCTTTTGTTTTGAAACTCTCCCAAGAACAATGGCTTTGTTCCACTAGCAGCGTGAAAAATGAATTTTGTGATTGTTACTTATTTACATTGCAAAGACATGCATTGTATCTGCTGAGATCACATACATGAACTTAGTGTATTCTGTGGATAGTAGACTCTTCGTCTGCCTTGTCACGCTGTTGTCAATGTGATAAACTAACAGAAGTATATGTGTGCAGGTACCACGCACCAAATGTGGTGTACATCAAGACCGAGGATCCAGATCTACCAGCATTCTACTTCGACCCTCTGATCAACCCAATATCACACCGACATTCAGTGAAAGTAAGTTGAAGCAAATACCTACTTATCTTGCGCAATTATCACACTGTTTTTAATTTTAGCAAATATTTATGTCATTAGTTGCAGAACTCTGTATGTAACTGCATTTGAAGAGAATGCAAATTATCACTTCTCTCTCCGTTTAATGTGAAGTGTTTGCCACATTACAGTCTGTTGAGCCGCTTCCGGATGACGATGAAGAGTTTGAGCTGCCAGAGGAGGTGCAGCCGTTCCTCCAGGAGACCCCTCTGTACACAGACAACACCGCACACGGCATTGCGCTGTTGTGGGCGCCACGTCCGTTCAACATCCGCTCAGGGCGGTCTCGTCGTGCCATCGACATCCCGCTGGTGAAGTCTTGGTACCGAGAACATGTACCTCCTGGCCAGCCCGTCAAGGTGCGCGTCAGTTACCAGAAGCTGCTCAAGTACTACGTCCTCAACGCCCTCAAGCACCGACCACCCAAGCCACAGAAAAAGAGGTAAAATATTTTGCATGAGTTGATGCCAATGGTAATGTACTTTTTTATTGCTTTGCAGCTAACAAACAAGGTGTTTTATTTGGAACAGTAATGTAGTATGTACACTCCCCCAAATAATAAACGGTACTTGGTACAAAACGTATTGGCTGCTGGGCTGGTTCCTTGACAATCAATCCTTGTTATTATCAATGAAATCAGAGCTCACCTAAAAGAGTTAGATAATGCGTTAGCACTGACTTCATGGGATGATGCCATCAAACCTTAATCAGTCAATTCATTTTCTTTCGAGTACCGTTTATTATTTGGGGGAGTGTACCTACTTTCTCGGCAGGTCCATAATCTGTTTGTGTTGCATTCATCTACATAAATATTTCACAAAAGCACTGTTTAATAATTTTTGTAAGGTATTGATACTTTAATATTACATTGTTTGAGTTGTTTTGCGTGATTTAAAACCAAAATTGTTTTTACCAGAAAGTGATTCTGTCACCTGGCAAAAGAAGCCACTTTTTCCCACTACGATATAGTAAAGCTACGCACACATTTGGGGGGAAAGTTGGATGGTCGGGCAAGTTGGGGGTGAGCACTGTTAGCAGGATTAAGATTGTTCGAATTCTAATTGTGCTTTTCTAGATTCCTGTTCCGCTCCTTCAAGTCAACGAAGTTCTTCCAGACGACCACACTAGACTGGGTTGAGGCCGGGTTGCAAGTTTGTCGCCAAGGTTACAACATGCTTAATCTGCTGATCCATCGCAAAAATCTCAACTACTTGCATCTTGACTACAACTTCAACTTGAAGCCTGTGAAAACTCTCACCACCAAGGAGAGGAAGAAGTCACGATTTGGCAATGGTGAGCCACAAGTCACAACTACAGATAAATTATTATATTCTTGTTGCTTGAATCCTATTTAGGTGGAATCTTTGAGTTTCTCTATTTTAATAATCAACTTTACACTTGTAAATGATGTCTACAAAGCTTCTCAGTGGTACATGGATTAGCAAGTTTACAATCCGAGGTAGGTACCAAGCTTTGGTTACTTAATTCAAACCAATCAAAATGTAGCAACGAAATGATAAACTTTTGAAGAATCGGAATCATTCAAAAACAGAATCATGAATGATTCTTCTGTTTGTCAAAGACAATTGATGAAATCGGAAGAACCTGGATATAAGAACCTGGATATCCAGGTTCTTCCGATTTCACCGATTGTTTTTGACAAACAGAAGAATTATGATTCTGTGAATGATTCCGCTTCTTCAAAAGAAAAGAGTCTTGAATCTTAAGTTTTCAGGACGCAAACACTCTCGGACTTCAATAAATACCATTCACTGTAAGAAGGACAACCTTGAAATTGTTAATAATTTATAAGTGAATGAAGTGTATAAGTGAGTGACTTTATGGATTGACTTTATGTTTCAAGGTCGTTCATTCTTACAGTGAATGGTATTTATTGACGTCTTAGAGCGTTTGCGTCCTGCAAGCATAAGTTTCACGATTTGGTCTCCTGGATTGTATTCATAGTTAATACAAATAATACTCATTATAAGTATACTGAAGCAGGGCTGCCGTTTTTACGGATATTATCCGTTTTTACGGATTAATGAGTACAAAAACGGACACGCGGATTTGTTGACACATTAACGGATATTGGTGATTCATGGTTGAACCACTTTTTCTCTGTTGAAGGAGATAATATTTCAAATTTATTACGAAAATGTATAGTTTGACAAGTTATTTTCGTTTCCTGTCCAACAATTTTCAGTGCAGGGATTGTTTCAAAACATCCTTTTGTGTAAGTAGGCTAGCTATACTAGGGTGAATGGTTGCGACTTGCGAGTGATTGGAGAGGGAGGAAGGGGGGTGGGGGAAACTGGTCGACCTTGAGCAATGCCTTGAGAGACTAGGGGCGCATCTGTCTGAGGCATCCACTTGTTAGTTGTTTGCAGCTGGTCGTGGGTTAATGACCTGATTAGTGATTGCATCCCTCAGTTTTGCGTGTGCTTATAGTTTTGCAGTTTCATAATGCTCATTATGAATATTGTGTTGGAAACGGGAGAAAAATATTTATAATTAATTTAATTATGAATTCAAAATTACAATTCCATCCACAGCTGTCAGTCCAGAACCCAACCCCCTCCTCTCATGTCCCATGTTGCGTGAGGAATTCAATAGCTTATCTGTCAAGTGGCCCACTTGATGCTTGAAATATGGGAGTTTTACATCATTTTAAAGGTTTTTAATGGGCATAAGGATTTTTACGGATTTTTCATGCTTTTTAAAAGGATATTAATTTGTATATGGCGGCAGCCCTGTACTGAAGTATTACTTCACCCACAGCATTCCATCTCTGCCGCGAGATCCTTCGCCTTACCAAGCTGATTGTCGACTCACACGTGCAGTATCGGCTGAACAACGTCGACGCGTTCCAACTCTCCGACGGCATCCAGTACATCTTCTCCCACGTGGGCCAACTCACTGGCATGTACCGGTACAAATACAAACTGATGCGACAGATTCGCATGTGCAAGGACCTGAAGCATCTCATCTACTACAGATTCAACACGGTAACAATTCAAATTACACACTCATCATTATTCTCAGGTTACTTTATTGCAATTGCATAATATCATTATAAACATTTGGTACATTTTCTCTCATGTTCCCCTAAACAGAAATATACATTCCTATTCCCTTGATTAACTTATCAGCACATGACACTCCTAGATCAGCTGTTTGTGTTTGGAATGTGTTGTGAATGTACTTAGGAATGAACACTTGATCCAACAATTCAATGATGAGAAGCACAGGGGTCTGAAATTGGGCTTGAATGAACGCCATCACTTGCTTCAGATGGAGAACCACGATCTGAGATTGTGTTCTCATTTGTCTCGGGTGGACACTTGCTATCTGAGTCTTACCGTGCATTGTTTTTACCTGCTTAAAAGTATTGACTATCGATCAGAAGCTACTGTGATATTCCTCTGTTTCAGGGTCCCGTGGGCAAGGGCCCTGGCTGCGGCATCTGGGCCCCTGGTTGGCGCGTTTGGCTGTTCTTCATGCGCGGCATCACACCGCTGTTAGAACGCTGGCTTGGGAACTTGCTCTCTCGACAGTTTGAAGGTCGACATTCGAAGGGCGTTGCCAAGACTGTCACTAAACAGCGAGTGGAGAGTCACTTCGACCTTGAACTTCGTGCCTCGGTAATGCATGACATCGTTGACATGATGCCCGAAGGAATCAAGCAGAACAAGGCTCGAACCATCTTGCAGCACTTGTCCGAGGCTTGGCGATGTTGGAAAGCAAACATTCCTTGGAAAGTGCCTGGCTTGCCGACGCCCATAGAGAACATGATCCTTCGCTATGTGAAGATGAAGGCTGATTGGTGGACGAACACAGCGCATTACAATCGGGAGAGAATACGTAGAGGCGCCACTGTCGACAAGACTGTGTGTAAGAAGAATCTTGGTAGGCTGACTCGACTCTACTTGAAAGCTGAGCAGGAAAGACAGCACAACTACCTGAAAGACGGACCATACATCTCGCCCGAAGAGGCAGTAGCCATCTACACGACAACAGTGCATTGGCTCGAGTCCAGGAGGTTTGCTCCCATACCGTTCCCTCCATTGTCTTACAAGCATGACACTAAGCTATTGATTCTATCGTTAGAAAGACTGAAAGAAGCATACAGTGTGAAATCTCGTCTGAATCAGAGCCAACGAGAAGAGCTAGGACTCATCGAGCAAGCATACGACAATCCTCATGAAGCCTTGTCCAGAATCAAGCGACATCTGCTCACTCAGCGAGCCTTCAAAGAGGTGGGGATCGAGTTCATGGACTTGTACAGTCACTTGGTGCCCGTCTACGATGTGGAGCCACTTGAGAAGATCACCGATGCTTATCTTGATCAGTACTTGTGGTACGAAGCAGACAAACGTCGTCTGTTCCCACCTTGGGTCAAGCCGTCGGACACAGAGCCTCCTCCATTGCTGGTGTACAAGTGGTGCCAAGGAATCAACAACCTGCAAGATGTTTGGGATGTAGCTGAAGGAGAATGCAATGTACTGCTCGAGTCCAAGTTTGAAAAGATGTACGAGAAAATCGATCTGACTCTACTCAACAGACTGTTGCGTTTGATTGTTGATCACAATATAGCCGATTACATGACTGCTAAGAACAACGTGGTGATCAACTACAAAGACATGAACCACACAAACAGTTACGGAATCATCCGGGGTCTTCAGTTTGCCTCATTCATTGTGCAGTACTATGGCTTGGTTTTGGACCTGCTTGTCCTAGGATTGCAGCGCTCTTCGGAAATGGCTGGACCTCCACAGATGCCCAACGACTTCCTGACTTTCCAAGATGTGGCCTCCGAGAGTGCTCACCCAATTCGACTCTTCTGTCGCTATGTTGATCGAGTCCACATATTCTTCCGGTTTACGGCAGAAGAAGCCCGCGACCTGATCCAAAGGTACCTAACGGAACATCCGGATCCCAATAATGAGAACATTGTCGGCTACAACAACAAGAAGTGTTGGCCCCGAGATGCCAGGATGAGATTAATGAAGCATGACGTGAATCTGGGGAGGGCTGTGTTCTGGGACATCAAGAATCGTCTGCCTCGCTCTACCACAACTATTCAGTGGGACAACAGCTTCGTAAGCGTCTACTCCAAGGATAACCCCAACTTGCTGTTCAACATGAGTGGCTTTGAATGCCGTATCCTACCCAAGGTGATTACATTACAGAATTATATGAAACTACTTTAGGGTAGATAGATATACTACAAAGTAAATACAAACACTTTTACACATGGTAGATATATTGATTTATTTCTGTTAAAGATAATCGTTTTTTTTGTATTCCAGTGTCGCACAACTCATGAAGAGTTCACACATCGAGATGGAGTGTGGAACTTGCAAAATGAAGTAACGAAGGAGAGAACTGCTCAGTGTTTCCTGCGAGTAGATGAGGAATCGCTGCAACGTTTCCACAACCGTGTTCGTCAGATCCTCATGGCCAGTGGCTCGACAACTTTTACCAAGGTGCGCTTAATCTTGTTGCTACTCTTGTGTGCTATCACCCTTTTGTTATGTTTTGTAGATTAACAAGTCAAAGCAGTAATTATTGATCTTTGGATTGGTGTTGGAATTTTTAGTCCAAACATACTGAACATTGTATTGTATGTCTTTGTTTCGTTTTCAGATTGTGAACAAGTGGAACACTGCTCTAATCGGACTGATGACATACTTCCGTGAAGCAGTGGTCAACACTCAGGAGCTGCTTGATCTCCTGGTCAAGTGCGAGAACAAGATTCAGACTCGTATCAAGATTGGACTCAACTCGAAGATGCCCTCCCGTTTCCCTCCTGTCGTGTTCTACACACCGAAGGAGTTGGGAGGTCTTGGCATGCTCTCCATGGGGCATGTCCTCATCCCACAGGTAAACATGGCACATCAGTTCTACGTGGGCTTTTACGCTGCTTTAATATCCAAAGTGTTGAGTACTTGATGGTTTTTAAATACCATTATGACAATTTACCTTTGGAAAATTATATCCAGCCTGTTTAGTTACATTATTGGCTTGCTATCTAGCTGATTAGGCTATTCATGCAACATGTTTTTGTCTAATTTTTAATGACATCTTTCAATGATATGAAGAAATTAAGCAGACAAATGTTATTTTGCTTCTGTTCAGACTAGCACAGAAAAAGAGACAAAATAAATAGTAAATTCTAGCACCTATTGCTGCATGTAGTTTACTGCCATTTGATCTTAAAGATGGTTACATTACACGGCATGTCTCCATGTGGGCGTTTACGCTGCTTTAATATCCAAAGTGTTGAGTACTTGATGGTTTTTAAATACCATTATGACAATTTACCTTTGGAAAATTATATCCAGCCTGTTTAGTTACATTATTGGCTTGCTATCTAGCTGATTACGCTATTCATGCAACATGTTTTTGTCTAATTTTTTATGACATTTTTCAATGATGTGAAGAAATTAAGCAGACAAATGTTATTTTGCTTCTGTTCAGACTCGCACAGAAAAACAGAAAAAATAAATAGTAAATTCTAGCACCTATTGCTGCATGTAGTTTAATGCCATTTGATCTTAAAGATGGTTACATTACACCGCATACCTAAATGTCTTCTCTCCGCAGTCAGCATTTTCAGGTGTGATCTGTTTTCTTTCAGTCTGACCTCCGGTGGTCAAAGCAGACTGATGTCGGCATCACTCACTTCCGGTCCGGAATGAGCCACGACGAGGACCAGCTGATCCCTAACTTGTACCGCTACATTCAGCCATGGGAATCTGAGTTCATCGACTCTCAGCGAGTCTGGGCCGAGTACGCACTGAAGCGGCAAGAAGCCAACGCCCAGAACAGGCGACTCACTCTCGAGGACCTCGAGGACAGTTGGGACCGAGGCATTCCTCGCATCAACACGCTCTTCCAAAAGGACAGACACACTCTGGCTTACGACAAGGGGTGGAGGATTCGTACGGAGTTCAAGCAATACCAGGTCAGACAATACAAATCAAACCATGCGTCACTCAAATATCATATATTTGATCATATATCAAACAAATCATGCTATGATCTACTTCAATTTCTATGCATGAAGGTAATGGGGGGGGGGGGGGGGGGCTTTTGATACCTAGTGTCTATTACACTTAGTAGGTACTAAGTACACTCGACCAAACATAAATTGATCGTTGATCAAATTTGAATGACTGCTGGTCATGTCCCATACCAATTAAAGCTTGTTATTATCGTTGAAATGTGGGGTCACCTACTAGAGTGAGACAAGGAGATCGCTTGGACTGACTTTGGATGGTGCAATCTAACATTTATCAGTCAATCAAATTTGATCAACGATCAATTTATGCTTGGCCGAGTGTGCATAGCCAAATTGTAGTGAATGCTATTGTGTTGTCAGCATCTATTTTTTCAAACTTGGTAAATTATTTGATACATCAACTCTCATTTCAGATGTATCATTGCCACAAGAGAATAGCACTTACAGTTTTGAGCAAGTTACCATCCATATTGATTTATTTCTTGGACATCTCTAGAATGTTGACTTGCAGTATAACAACACTCAGCAATGTTAATGTAAAGTTGGTTGTCTCCCTTGCAGGTACTGAAGCAGAACCCCTTCTGGTGGACTCACCAGCGCCACGACGGCAAGCTGTGGAACCTGAACAACTACCGCACAGATATGATCCAAGCGTTGGGTGGCGTCGAGGGCATCTTGGAGCACACTCTCTTCAAGGGCACGTACTTCCCTACGTGGGAGGGTCTCTTCTGGGAGAAGGCATCTGGCTTTGAGGAGTCCATGAAGTACAAGAAGTTGACCAATGCACAGCGATCCGGTCTCAATCAGATTCCCAATCGTCGGTTCACTTTGTGGTGGTCACCAACAATCAATCGAGCTAATGTCTACGTCGGTTTCCAGGTAAGCTGGATGCATTCACTGATTGTCGCTACTTGCTCACTGCTGGTACATTGATGATGTTATCTATTTATTCTGTTTTATTAAAAAATCTACATTTCTTGTTTTGGGTGTTGATAGAAGTACTTGTTTGCAACAAGTAATTTTAAGTGTTAAGAATGGTGACTGGTTTCTGGTCTGTTACAAAATATAAAATTGATGTTCCTGATAAGAGGTTGCACTTGTACATCCAATTTCTTTTCCAAAGTTCTTGTATCTTTCATAAGATTCTTGTCTTGTT
The DNA here is from genome assembly GCA_934045905.1 of Leuctra nigra. NCBI lineage: Eukaryota > Metazoa > Arthropoda > Insecta > Plecoptera > Leuctridae > Leuctra > Leuctra nigra. The sequence continues at coordinate 32,726,333 of OW203761.1, read as the reverse complement.
TTGTTATAGGTGCAACTGGACTTGACTGGAATCTTCATGCACGGCAAGATCCCGACATTGAAGATCTCATTGATCCAAATCTTCCGTGCTCACTTGTGGCAGAAGGTCCACGAGTCCATCGTGATGGACTTGTGTCAGGTGTTCGACCAGGAGCTCGATGCTCTCGAGATCGAGACTGTGCAGAAGGAAACCATCCACCCTCGAAAATCCTACAAGATGAATTCTTCTTGCGCGGACATACTGCTGTTTGCTGCCTACAAGTGGAATGTATCCAGACCTTCACTATTAGCTGACTCCAAGTATGTTAACTTTTTCTTTTCATGTATTTATGTAATACCAAAGTGTTGAGTACATGGTACTTTATTTATTTACCATGACAATTATCCTTTGGGAAATTATACACTTGTTTGGTTTCTATACTTGGCTTAATATTTTAAAGCTAAGGTTAGCTGATCATGTAACACTCAAATAACATAAAGATTTTTGTTATTATTTCAATTAATATATATATAGTGTAATGAACCTTGTCAATAATCTTGTTTGAAGTTTGCTGCTTTACGTTATTCAGAGATACAATGGACAACACAACAACGCAGAAGTACTGGATCGACGTGCAGCTGCGATGGGGCGACTACGACTCACACGATATCGAGCGTTACGCCCGAGCCAAGTTCCTGGACTACACCACCGACAACATGTCCATCTATCCGTCGCCCACGGGACTGCTAATTGCCATTGACCTCGCTTACAATCTACACAGTGCCTATGGCAACTGGTACCCAGGTTGCAAGCCACTCATCCAGCAAGCTATGGCTAAGATCATGAAGGCCAACCCTGCACTCTATGTACTGAGGGAGAGGATAAGGAAAGCTCTGCAGCTTTATTCATCCGAACCCACGGAGCCGTATCTTTCCTCGCAGAATTACGGTGAACTGTTCTCCAACCAAATCATCTGGTTCGTCGATGACACCAATGTATACCGAGTGACTATTCACAAAACATTTGAAGGTAACTTGACGACAAAGCCCATTAACGGTGCAATCTTCATTTTCAATCCTCGTACTGGACAGCTGTTTTTGAAGATCATTCACACGTCAGTATGGGCTGGACAGAAGCGTCTTGGTCAGTTGGCTAAGTGGAAGACTGCTGAGGAAGTGGCAGCGCTCATTCGCTCGCTCCCAGTAGAGGAGCAGCCGAAGCAAATCATAGTCACCAGGAAGGGAATGTTGGATCCACTTGAAGTGCATTTGCTTGATTTCCCCAACATTGTCATTAAGGGTTCAGAACTTCAACTACCGTTCCAAGCTTGTCTCAAGGTCGAGAAGTTTGGTGACCTCATTCTGAAGGCTACCGAGCCTCAGATGGTGTTGTTCAACTTGTACGACGATTGGCTGAAGACCATTTCATCTTACACTGCCTTCTCTCGGTTGATCCTGATCCTCCGAGCGCTTCATGTGAACACGGAGAGAACCAAGGTCGTTCTGAAGCCAGACAAGACAACGATCACCGAACCACATCACATCTGGCCAACATTGACCGATGAGGAATGGATCAAGGTGGAGGTGCAACTCAAGGATCTCATTCTTGCAGACTATGGAAAGAAAAACAAGTAAGCTATACATTCAATCTTTGCATTTTTACATTTTCATTACAGATGTTTTTTCATATTGCATGTTAAATTTTTTGCAACATTTGTTTCCTTTCTTTATCTATTGCATCACTGCTGTGTTATTTACTTTGGTATGGGCTCCATACAACTGATAGTCTTCACTTGAAGATGGCACAGTCATCAGTCACTGCAAACTACTTGGGAGCGCCCACTGAAGAAAGAACGAATCATATGACAAAAGCTCCCTGACTCTCTCCAAATTTGAAGTCTTTTCTCATTGTGATCAGAATATTAATATTTTCATTCTGTGTGATTGCAGCGTGAACGTGGCTTCCTTGACTCAGTCGGAGATTCGTGACATCATCCTGGGCATGGAGATCAGCGCTCCATCGGCGCAGCGCCAGCAGATCGCTGAGATCGAGAAGCAGACCAAGGAGCAGTCACAGCTGACGGCCACAACCACACGCACCGTCAACAAGCACGGCGACGAGATCATCACCTCCACGACGTCAAACTACGAGACACAGACGTTCAGCTCCAAGACCGAGTGGCGCGTACGTGCTATCTCGGCCACAAACCTGCATCTGCGCACAAACCACATCTATGTCTCCTCTGATGATATCAAAGAGACTGGCTACACGTACATTCTCCCCAAGAATGTGCTCAAGAAGTTCGTCACCATATCTGACCTTCGAGCACAGGTAACTACAGTGCCATTTCCATACATTATGTGGGTATATGAAGTAATGAACACATCACAAAATGGATTACAAAATATCCATAGGGATGAATTGAAAACCTAGCGTTAGTAGATAGAAAAGATATAATTTTAATTTGATTGAACACTTCAATGCCTGCCAATTACTGACATGCAGAAAATGTTCTCAACATTCGACAAAGTGGAGTTAGTTGTGGTTTTTAAATTTTAACTCTGCATCTTAAATTTTATAACATAATTTGAAATTTCTATACGTCTTCTGTAAAACTGGTGACCACCGTCTAGTTGAATGTTTTTACAAAGTATGATGTAAGCTTGTGTTGTTCTAGATTGCCGGATACATGTACGGCATCAGCCCTCCGGACAACCCTCAGGTGAAGGAGATCCGCTGCATCGTGATGGCTCCGCAGTGGGGCACGCATCAGACGGTGCATCTGCCCACCCAGCTGCCTCAGCACCAGTACCTCAAGGAGATGGAGCCGCTCGGCTGGATACACACTCAACCCAACGAGTTGCCGCAGCTCTCGCCTCAGGACATCACCACTCATGCCAAGATCATGTAAGATCATTACTTCTTGATATCACATGAAAACAGTGATATAGCTTTTCTGAAGAGATACCTACGGACAAGATGAATTATGGCCAGCTACTTTTATATTGACTCAATAGACAACATTTTAAATTATCTTGTTAGCTCTGATTTTCAAAAAATTTCATATGCAGTACCGTGATCCTAATATCTGTTTATGTTACTAGGAAAACGCTCAGTGTAACGCGTTGGTGAGCGAGCACGGGGACGTGCAAATTCTCTAACCGGAAATGCGTACACAGGCACAGAAAACATATACATCCATATTGAATTGAAATATGATCACTCAATCAACACAACATATTATGCTTTTCATTGAAACTTGAAAATAACATCTAAGCATCCTGGTAAATATAGCAAATCAGATGCAATTCAATTGGCACTGGAAAACATTCATTTTGATACTTTACTACTGACAGATATTAAAAATGTTAATAAGTTCATACGTTCTTAACTGATTGGGATGAAATTTTGTAAAATAAGAGACAATGTTGGTCTTAAGAGTCAAACGGAAGCGAGCGGGAATCACACGGTTCGTCAAAGCGATTTTTTGAAAATTTGTCTTCCCACTAAATAATTTCAAAAAATCAGATAGTAACGACCCATAACAGCCTAATAGACTAAATAATGCCGTACACTGGAGTTCATTATGACCTCTGGTACGACCTCAAAGTGTTAAATACGATATTTTTTGTAAAATAATAAAAAATAATCGTATTTAACACTTTGAGGTCGTACAAGAGGTCATAAAGTACTCCAGTGTGCGGCATTATTTAGTCTATTAGGCTGTAATGGGTCGTTACTATCTGATTTTTTGAAATTATTTAGTGGGAAGACAAAATTTCAAAAAAACGCTTTGACGAACCGTGTGATTCCCGCTCGCTTCCGTTTGCCTCTTAATGATCATGCAAAATATGAGTTAGATCTGAATTATCGAAGACCGTTTTCATTTTTCAGCCTATGAGGAGATATTTATTTAAATTTTAACTAATGAATGGATTTCAAAAAAATTATGGTCTGCAAACAGAGAAGGTTGGTTTTACATGTGTGCAAAATTTCAGCTCGATCAAAGAAAAACTCTGGCCTGTATAGCCAAAATATGAATTTGATCAGATTTATCGAAGACCATTTTCATTTTTCAACCATCAGGAGATGTTTATTTCAATTTTAACCAATGAATGGATTTTAAAAAAATTTGGGGCCTGCAAACAGAAAAGGTTGACTTTACATGTGTGCAAAAATTCAGATCGATCGAAGAAAAACTCTGACCTGTACAGCCTCACCCAACAGAAAAAAAAACAGGTCCGTGCCAAATAAGCCGAAAGGAGACGCTCGCTTCGCTCGCTCAATGATCCATTGTTGAATAACATAAATAGATGAAGATCATGGTACTGCATATGAAATTTTTTGAAAAGAAGAGCTAACTAGAATCTAGATAATTTATAATGTTGTCTATTTGATTATGGAGTTTTCGGCTGGCTGCACTGGGGTTGCAAGTTGAAATGACGTCACCATACAAAACTCAATGCTTATTAGTAATTAGTAATTGCAAACCGAGTGCAAACCTAGTGCGGCCTAGTGCGATCAGTCAAAAACGCCATTAGATTCGAGCCCTTTTGCTAGTGAGTGAACCTGATGTTCTTTTCTTTAATATTTAGATAGAAGTTTTACAAAATAAATAAGAATAAGCATTCCATCTATAATTGATTGCAATTCGCATGGTTTGTGTGACAGATGAGCTCTTCAGACTGCTTACTGATGACATGTCCGCTGTTTTGCAGGTCAGACAACACGGCGTGGGATGGAGAGAAGACCATCATCATCACGTGCAGCTTCACTCCGGGCTCGTGCTCGCTGACTGCGTACAAGCTCACTCCTAGCGGCTACGAGTGGGGCCGTCAGAACACCGACAAGGGTAACAACCCCAAGGGCTACCTGCCCAGTCACTACGAGAAGGTGCAGATGCTGCTCTCGGACCGCTTCCTCGGATTCTTCATGGTGCCAACGCAAGGCTCGTGGAACTACAACTTCATGGGTTAGTTTTAACTAAGCTCTACACTACATATTACAGAATAGCACTTGATGCAGCATTATGCAGCAAGTAATTTCTTAGGATCAGGTTTCTGTTCTGCAGCCTACCCTTTTCATATAAGTTTTTTCTGGTTTGCTTTGGTAAATGTGCAAGGAAAGTTCTTCTTCTGAATCTAATATCCTACTCTCTACCGTTCTCTCCTTTCTTCTTAATAAGAAACCATAAGCATAACCATGCACCGACTTGAAATAACCTAGCTGTGGGGTGGTCTTCTAATACAATATTCCTCTCTCTATTGATAATTGTGGTTTCCTTTGCTTGCAGGTGTGCGCCACGACCCGAACATGAAGTACGAAATGCAGCTCTGCAATCCCAAGGAGTTCTACCACGAGGTGCATCGGCCGGCTCACTTCCTCAACTTCTCCTCTCTGGAGGATGGCGATGGAGTGGGCGCTGACAGAGAAGACATGTATGCGTAGACCATTCTGCCACTTGATTAGGAAAGGGTAAGCAAAGCCAACACGATCCTCATCAGTTATTGAGACCACATAAACAGTGATGTACATAAATACTAGTAATTGTTTTCTGTTTTGTATTTTCAAATTTTCATTCAGTGTTGAATGGGAAATACATAATTTAATTTTTCAACATAAATGACAGTGTTGAGTTACATATTTATAATGAGAAAAACTGCACAATGGTGTAACATCTTCGTTAATGCAAATGATTGTGCAGTGGATGTTTTAGGATTAGATTACAGTTGGCTTTGCTGAATAAGTTGTAATGAGATAAGAAGGGCTACTTTTAAAATGAAACACATAGTTACTTTCTACTTTTAATTTTTAAATGTAAATACAAGTGCAGGCACCTTGAAAGTGTATTTTCTATTACAATAACAAGGCATATACAACAGATTGGTACTTTGCTCTAGATTTATTCATCTTAATTACATAATTCTGGGAATGAGTGCTCAAGTCTATGAAAAAGGCTTGGGTTGATAGAGTGAAAGTATACCTAATGTATACTACAGTTATCTCCTAATATTCATTTTATAACTTACTCTCTGTTGACTGTCCCTATCCAATTACTTTCACAACAATAAAAATAATACTATACATAAATTGAGTTGAAATCTTATTTTATTACTTAATTAATACTTACTAAGTAATTACTATTTAATTCATCAACCTTCTCCTGGCTAGGGCATAATATAGCCCCTCATTGATTGACTATCAGAATCACTTGTATAAAATTTCCGAGATATACAGATACGCAGAGATATATCTCTGCGGGTAAGAAAGAGAGAGTGATGTTGCATAGTCATGTATGTTTATGTCATGGGAAAAAGTCATCTATTGCTTGATTAGAGCATGAATCTTCTGATACAGTAAACTTGAGAAAGTCTTCATAGAAGATGCATCTAAATGAATATGAAGATGTTGGTAGGTAGGTATCTATGTATGGAAATACTAGATAATTTGATTTTGACAGTTTTTGGTTTTCAGAATACCTACAACAAAATAATAGTGAAATGAGATCACAGGAAGAACCCTTACTCTTGGTGCAATGCCCTATGTGAAATCACGGTTGGGCTGGGGATTAGAAAACAGTACCTACCTCATCAATATTGTTTCTCAATATGGAATCAACAATTGTCAATTTAGCAAATCCCCAACATATTTGGTTACAGATTTGTCTGTGTGATTATAAAGCAGTAAATTGAATAGGTAACAATAATTGGACCACACTAATGGGTGATTAATTAATGAATAATGATTACATATAAGGAACAACCAAGAGTCACATGAACATGTATTAATTAAGGTAGTATTCGATTCAATGCAGTTTCAACTTCAGCGTATATGGAGAAGCAAATGTGTCTTTAAAGTGCAATACAATTACATAATGAATTGGTATTACTTACTATTATTCAAGTTTACTTAGCATGTCAGTGGTGAATGACAATTTGATAAATTATTGAACCCGATTTTATGCTATGTTAAGGCAATTACAATTTTCCATCAAGATTTATGTACACAATATATAAAATAGATTAGATTTAGATTAAATCTAAATAGATTGTTTGATCTAGATTAGGTAAAGTTGCTTTTTGTTGCACAAAAGTGCAGTGTATCCACTAAGAAATTATGTAATTAATGACAATGAGGTAGTATTACTGAAATCGGAGGTTGATTACGAAAATATTGACTTGCCATTTCTAGAACAAAAATGCAGTCCAGTGTGAGGAAGGCGTGAGCAGGCATAAGGCGCGACATCATTTTTCCAATCATTGTTGATGTACAATTATTACTTAGCAACAACACGTTCACTAATATGTATTATAGTTCATTAACATTAAGTAAGCATGAAAGTACCATGCAAGGCTTCCGGCATGCAAGAAGTCATTAGACTGATACATCCATTAGAAGCTGAGTGTATTGTAGTGTAAGTGTGCACTCGTATGGTTAGGTATTAGGTACATAGCACAATGCTGTCAAGTTTATGATTAATTCTTACATTAGTCTCAATCTTGATACAAGATATTGGACTTACTTTTTCATATTGTTGTGTAGTTTGTTGGACTCTTTGCTTTGTGTACAGTCACGGAATTATATTCGGTAAACGCTCCTCTCACCCCCCCCCCCCCCCCCCCCCCCCCCCACCACATTCAAACAACTTTGCCAGTGTTAGGGGTCAAGAGGGAGGATCCTAAACTAACGTAAATGCATGGAAAGGGAGAAGGAGCGTTTACCGAATATATTTCCATGACTGTACTTGTATTGTTGCCAGTCATACTATTTTGATTTAAAGTTTCCTAATAAATACTAAAGAGAGACCGAAAGTTCTAGTTTTATTCATTCGCAGATGCAGCAATATAGAATTAAACAGATGCTCTTTCTAATTTGTCAATGTGCAGTAAGGTGTGGTAGCATACTTGACATACATGTAAGTATGTACCTGGAATGCTAATATCAAGTAGAGTGCATGTCGAGGGCAATGAGATTGTGTGCGATGTGCACAGTGTGGTTTGTGTAAAGCTCCTACAACATATTGTCTTTGCTCATTCTTCTTTGTGGTGCGTCCCGCACACATTTACATGCACACAAGCTCAACAATCTCTGGAAACAAAAATAACATAGATCAAATGCTGCATTTTACAATAAAGTCGAAAATTTCTTGGACATAAATTTCACAATGTAAAGAAAGTTTAAAAGTCTAAACATTACAATCTCTTAAAATGATTCTTAAACTCTTTTACACTAAGGCTATATTCCTTTTACTCTAGTTGTACATATAAAATATTTTTTTAAATTTGAATGAGACTTCAATGATGAATATACAACCTTAGACGTATTTGGCCCTAACACATCTATGGTACAACTGATTTTCAGGTGTACATACCCACTTTACATTAGCAACTTTCTTCAGCAAGTGAACTGAGATTCGTTGCCATTGATTCAAGGCGCTTTGTTTGTCATGGGCACCATACTAATCTCAGTAGTAGTACTCATTGAAGCATTTCTCACCGAAGAACCGGCTGAGGAGCTGAAAACTCGAGTGGACTTGCTGCAGCTATTGGCCATCGACCTACTGTCGCTGTCGTCTCCGAATCTTCGTCGGATCAACTTGCGAACCTTGTCTTTCCACACGAATATGATGAAGATGAGAACTCCTTGGAGACTGTTGCCAATATCGGTGATTACCCAGATGTATTCCGAACCTCCGATAGCTGCAGATAGTACTTCCATGGCCCAGTTGACTCCCATGACGATAAACAGCTTCAGGTAGAGGCTGAATCTAAACAGCACAATCACAAATAATGAGTCAATCGTTTTGTTTACTTTAAAGTACTATCACAATACAATATTAAATTATGTCAGATATATTAGTATAGCCTTCAGTAGAAATGCAAACAAATTGAAGTCACCCCTCCCAAGGACAGACATGGCACATTGACTTTTAACTTGTAAATTATTTTTGTAAAGAGTGATTCCTCTTCTTATACATTTTTTTCTGTTCCCTTTACGACTCTGAAACGAGTCAGGTGAATAAAGAGTGTATTTTGTGAAGCAAAAGTTTTCACAATGATAATCCGAATGGGATTGGGGGGGAGTGAATACTAAATTGTTCTCAATGTGATTAATGATGATTATATTATCAATCTTACAATAACTGAATTATTAGGAAATTTACATGTTTTTATTAAAGAACATTTCAAAATTAACAATCTCACATAACTGTAAAATCCAGTGTTTTCAATACTAAAAATCAACATATTTCATTCATAGGTAACAATCAACGTTAAATCTGAATGTGACATTATTTTATCGACTAACAATGATCCCATGGTTTTCATGGTTTTCTCGCCAAAATGACAACTGAATTAAAATCTTATATAATACCTATGTGTGAAAATTTACAATTTTGGGAATAAAAATAGTGTTTTTTTGCCAATATGTTGTTAACTTGTTAGTCCGAAAAAAAACATTCAAAAACTATGCATAGTAGACTATTAGTTTAAAAAAATAACAACAAAATGTTAATTACTTTATTGAAAAACACGCAATCAAAGGAGCAATCCCAAATTGTTCAAATTTTAACAATCCCAAATTGCTCGGTTATTATGAACTTATGACAGAATTCATGTTTTTATTGATCCCTCGTTTTATCACTTTTTGGCCTTCTTACCATTCTTTCTTATACTTTGAAAGTTCCAAATCCAATGCAAAAATAGTATCTATTTGCCAAACGTTTCGAGACAAGGCAATTCTCCTATTGGTTGGGAATTGTTTAGAATATTTTTTTTTTACTAGGGCCTTTGACATTTCTCCTACCGTTGTTTATTATCTTCGTCGTCAGAGCGTTTGCTCTCTGAGCCTTTCAGCATGGCGGTTTCTTTCTTTAGTTGAACAATCTTGAACGCAGTTGTAATGAACATGGTCAGGTTGACAGTCAAGATGACGGCGACTGGACCATAGAAGTATGCCCATAATGCTTCATTATCTGCGTGAAATTAAACAGACTGTGATGGGATCCACAATCCACATAGACCGTTTTTGCGTTTTGCGTTTTCCGTTTTTTTCTTATGACCAATCACATGTCCAGAAACCGCTTACGGCACACGTTTGATTACCGATTGCCATTGGTTAATAGATGAAAAAACGCAAAAACGGTCCATGTGGATCCGGCTTAAATTTGACAAAGTAGTAGGTAGAGGAAACTTTAAAATGGCTGGCATTTTTCTTTGAAGCTTATAATTAACAATTGGGGCAATAATGTACAAGAGCGTTATGATTTCACCACAAAACAACAGCTTGTTCCTGTGATTCTTTCAAAGGTGTTGGTTTTGTATTCCTTACTCCTATTTTTTCCTATTTTTTTATTTTCCTATTTTTTTCTTGCGTAGGTAGCAGATAATATCTAGATGATAATATCATTCTAGTCAGGGTTTTACAACAGGGAAAAACAATCTAAATTAGCAGTGTGTGTAAAACTTCTACTTGAATGAAATGTTAAAAAGTTATAAATAATAAATGTAGGAAGACAGTCTACGTATTACTCAATGAACGCGTGAATCTCGCATGGTGCTTCTGCTATTTGACTTGGGTGTGGCTTATGCCACACATTTTGTTCTAGTAATTAGCATATTATTCCATTTCCAACCTCTATTTTAGTGTCATTAATTATGAGATGAACGTAGATTGTAAAATGATGGAAGTGCTGATGTTTCATCCTTTGTTAAGATGTAGGCGAGAAGCGTGCACAAATTTTACTCGAGATAACAAGTAAAAAAGATTGGATTTGCATCAAAATAGATTTATGGACCTTGGCACTGTAATATTATTATTTGATAGTGTGTTTATTCTGATAACGTCACGAGGAGGATAGTTTAAAGTATAATAGTGGGTTAGTGAACGAGAACTAAAACATTATGAGACCCGGGGACCTGGGGACCGATGTAGTAACTGACAGCTGCGTCAAATTTTCACAAAAAGGGACATTCTAGATTATATTTACTCCATTGTTATGCCACTTTGGGAAATATATGAAAAGTAAAACTTGTACCTACCCTTTAAATATTTCTTCAATTTTCTCAATAGGATAGCCAGCAAATGTGTAACAAAACTATTCCCAAAGTTGCATAACAGTGGAGTGAAATGAGCCTATGTCTGCTTTTAGTAAAAATTTGACGCAGCCGTCAGTTTCGTCCACAGGACTCTAAAATGTATTGCTTTGCAGTTGAGCTTCAAATCCTTGTTCATTACGTAGCAAAGAGGTGTTACTTATAATATTACACGTTTACCCCAATATTAGGTACCCAGTTTTTCCGTAGGCCAAATATCGCACTGCGGGGCAAACTGGGATGGAATTATAATTCCTGGAATCAAGTACTTGGTTGATCAAAAACATAATATTCTGAAGAATACATTACGAAAACAAAGCCTAGGTACAGTGGTGGAATAAATACCCTGTTATTCTGCCTCTCTCTGAGAGCTACTTTATTCCACGCTTGTACACCCAACAAAAGATAAAACGGTATTCGAACGAAACGGATTGGCTGATAAAGATTTGTTGGCACATTAGGGAGCTCCGATTTCATTGATAATAACAAGGATTGATTTCAAGGAACCTGACCAGCAGCCAATCCGTTATGTTCAAATACCGTTTTATTATATTTTGTTGAGTACCTATACATATTATTGAATCGTGGATTTTAAATAAGTATTTTTTTGTTTCGTATTGGTTTAGAGGAGATTGAAATCCCGGATAATATTTTTGTTTCAATATGTGGCCGATCGACATGTTCAAAAAACCACATGACTTACCATGAAACCAGCAACTATTCACCCCTAAACCTGGGAAAACGTAGCGGTTGTCCGCGGCCGTCACATCGCCCGCGAAGTGCATGCTCATGACCACGATCAACATGATGAAAGGGCAGCCCCAACAGTAGAGCGAGTAGAAGATGAACTTCTTGTGATCGCGTTCACGCACAGAACCTCGCAAGGGTTTGAAGCCACTGGAAGATTAAACATTGTGATTAATAGCATGTAGTTCTCCAGACGCGTAGGAACTACTTTCACCCGTGAGAGGGGGGGTTTAGCCCGCAGGGCGAATTTTAGAATTTAAACAATTTAAAAGTGATAGGCTCTAAAATGCACAAACTGAAGCAAACAACCATGCAATTGTTGCCCTGCAGGAAGGTTTTTAGAATAAAAACAATTACAAGTGATTTTGGGATGCTCAAATTACAACAAACAACCTGATTTTGTTAGATTTTAAACAATTTATAAGTGATCCTGGGACGATATAAACTTAATTTTGTATGGTGAATGGGGTGGTTAGACTGCTCAAGTTGGGGGGGGGGGGCAGTTTGTCCCTTCCTACGCGCCAGCTCTCGACAACTCCACGCAAGAGCTTTCCGGGTCTTGATGCAACGTTATGACAATTGAAATACGTGGAAGTTTGAAAGGGCCAAAAAATGGTCCGGAATACAAATCCACATAAATGTTAATACAAATGGACCAATGGTGATGGGAGGAGCATAATAGTTCTCTTTCCTCACACTAGAGCAGCACGGTCCAGAGTGGGAGAGAGAACCAATCAAACGTGTTGGGTAAAGAGACTAGACCTACATTTCCCCCGCCCCACCCGGGGGAAGTGTAGGTCTAGTATGTTTAGCATTGCTGTCAGAGCCTTCTTGACGGTCACGACCCACATCCTTCTGTCATCTGTTTTATTCGTGATGTCACATAGCAAGATAATGACTAGTGGTCCATTCAGATGCATTTATTTATCTCAATGAATCCACTGTAGTGAGGGATGTAAGCACAAAAATAGTGCAAAATGTGATACAAATTTTTCCTTTGGCAGTCTTATAGGAAATTTTCCGCTCTTTCATAATTTCGATATCCTCAAAAAATCGGGCGGCCATTTTGGGCCCCAGGGCTGTCCAAAGTGCCAAAAAGTGTGTATTTCAGTGAAATTATAAAACTTTTGTAAATTTATTGTTCTTGTATAATAAACAATGTGTCAGGAACGTACGATAAAAAAATAAAAATTCTAAGTCTAACGAAAGTTGTATTTATTCAAGAAATTAAAGATGTCGGCGAGTAAGCTCTAAAATAGCCGCCATTTTCAGGGAATTCGTGTTTCAAGGTTGCAGTTGCTTATGTATGTTCATATTATGGACATTTAACTTAAAAATCGATGGATCGCGAAATTAACCCTTTGGGGGGTGGGGGGGTGGAGACCTAAAGGTTTCGATGTGTGTAAAATAATCCATAGTAGATAGAGACTAATAATTTCTTGCACACACTAATAAAACTGTGCTCTGTTCGAAAAAAATCACGAGATCCCAAAATTATGCCGCCATCTTGGATGAGACGCGTTTATATTTGCAACTGCTGCGCACAGCAGTTGAAAAATGATGATAAATTGGCTACTTTGCTCATCTCTTGTTCACTGCAAAGGTATTGAGTCACTGCCTCCTGAACTAAAATTACATGTTAAAATCCCTATCTTGTGACATTTTATCAACACACAAACGAAGTTTTAGGGAGAACGGTTGGAGATACATAGAATATGCAAATTACAAATGTCTTTATTAGAATTAGTGCTATATTTTATGTCAAATAAACTTTTTCGTATTGTATGGAGAACGTACTGAAATTGACAAAAAAAGAAATATAAGCTCTTTTTATCCAAGATGGCGGCATTATTTTGAGTTCTCGTTTCTTTTTTTGAAGAGATCACATTTTCTTTAGTATGTGCATGGAACCATTTTTATCTAGCTAGTGTGGGCTATTGTATACACATCGAAACCTTTAGGGCTCCACCCCCCACCCCCCAAAGGGTTAATTTCGTGACCCATAGATTTTTAAGTTAAAAGTCCATAATATGAACATACATATGCAACTGCAACCTTGAAACACGAATTCCCTGAAAATGGCGGCTATTTTAGAGCTTACTCGCCGACATCTTTAATTTCTTGAATAAATACAACTTTCGTTAGGCCTAGAATTTTTATTTTTTTATCTTACGTTCCTGGCACATCGTTTATTATACAAGAACAATAAATTTACAAAAGTTTTATAATTTCACTGAATACACACTTTTTGGCACTTTGGACAGCCCTGGGGCCCAAAATTGCCGCCCGATTTTTTGAGGATATCGAAATTATGAAAGAGCGGAAAATTTCCTACAAGACTGCCAAAGGAAAAATTAGTATCACATTTTGCACTATTTTGGCAAATGTATGTGCTAACAGCCCTCACTACTGGACACTATCCACTGGACTTTGGGGTATACTTTGGGTGGACTTTTTTATACTGGACTTTCGGAGATTTCTAAGGTATACGTCTCAATGCATAGATTAAGTACTGCGAACCAAAGATAATTAATTTCGTACGTTATCTTATCAAATTCAAATATTAGTCATTTGTAATTGATAAGACGCTACCTGATCTGAAGGTTGATCCGTTTAAATTTGTATTCTCAAATGTGAATCATTACCAGTTACCACGATATGAAAAGGAAGAGTAGGACCTAAGTATCCTACTATGTATAATATCAGTGGCGGCTTGAACCCATGAAAACATGCGGGGCCAATCTTTTTCTCATATACCCACCACCCATTTTTAAAGGGGGTTTGGGGGCGAAGCCCCCAAACATTTTTTCTCAAGGTCATTCGTTTTGGTGCATTGTAACGATTTAATTTAACACTTTTTGCTGTAATAAAGGCACAGCAAAAAAGTGAATTATTGTGAATTATTTTAGTTTTAGCTACTTTATAAAACTGCTTTAAATAGAAAAACTGGGAAGTAATTAATTTAATTCTTTAAGGAATTGTACCCTCACAAATGCCGCGCAGCGAATTTTTGTATCTTGGTTCTAGACGGAATTACAATGAATTTACAGGCAGTTACGATATTATTGAAGGAAAACAGCGCTGCAGTCAGTAATTTATATTAGAAATAATACAAAAAAAATGCCGCGAAGCGAATTCATTTGATTTGTCTACATCAGAACGAGTTTAAAATGATTGTACTGGTAGGTAGGTTGGTAGGAAGGTAGGTAGGTATGACATTTTTGAAAGAAAGCAGGAAAGTCATTGAAGGTACAAAAATCACATATAAAAATGCCGCGCAGCGAATTTTTTGGTTTTTGGCTTCCTATGGACGAGTTTAAAATAATTTTACATTACTATATTTTTGAAGGAAAAAGAAAGTCATTAATAATTAATTTGTATTAATAATAAAATCACACATAAAAATGCCGCGCAGCGATTTTTTGGTTTTCGACTGCATTGGAACAGGTACTATAATTTTGAGAAAAACTGAAGAGATTTTGTTTTTGGATTCATTATAACGGTTTCAAAATGATTTTACAGATACTAGATATTTGAAAGAAAAGAAAAAATCATTACCTAATGAATAGAAAAAACACACGTAAAAATGCCGCGCAGCGAAGTTTCTGGTTTTTGGCTACCTTAAAGGACGGGTTTAAAATGATTTTACATTACTCTGTGTTAAAGTGATAGAACTATGCATAAAAAAGCAACGCAGCGAAATTTTTTGTTTATTTGGGGGGAGGGCCCCCCAGCACTATGCGGGTCAAGGGCGCATAGCCCCGGGAAAATTTTGAAGTTCAGGAATGAATTTGGTACGTTTCTACGTGATTTCACAATGTTTAATATCCTATATCTGAACAAATAAATGGACGACATCTTTGGTAGGTAAGGTAAATTGAGTCCGAGGACTGCCAAAAAATGTAATTATTAAAGTAACTAAAATGTGTGTGGAAAAGTGTCATACACATTAAAATGCCGCGCAGCGGATTTTTTAAAATTTCTGCCCACAGGCAAGTTTCAAATGATTTTGGTGCATTTTAATTGTAAGAAAACAAAAGGTAATCAATCACTCATATTAGGAAAGCTCATATAAATATGTCCCGTAGCGATTTAGTAAACATTTAATACTCCTAAAGACAGGTTTAAAATGATTTTGGTGCTAAAATAATAATATCAATGGAATGACGTCATAAGACTCTCACATAACAACGCCGCGCAGCGATTTTTTTTTGAAATTCTGCCCTTATCGAGTAATTTTTTAAAGATATTATGCGTTACCAGGGGGGGCAGATTAATACTCTTGCACCCCCTTCAAACGTCTGGGGGGGGGGGGGGGCACGTGCTCCCTATGCCCCACCGGTTCCGGCGCCCCTGCACAACAAATTAAGATCACTCTGCTATGCTATTTCCACCAACAGGAAACAGGCTTTATAAAGGCGGCAATTTCATTCTACCTACTGCGCGTATTCTGAAAAATTTTCATTTGAACCCACTCAATCGTCTGGAACATGTACAAAGATTAGAATGTACAAAGCACACTATTACTATATTCAATTAATACATATTTGCAGCTTTTATTTTATTATAATTCACTTAATGTTTAATACCTTCATACCTTCAACCCACCCACCCACCCCACCACCCGCCTCCTTCCGACCACCCACCCACCCACCACCCTTTTCTACCGGGGCCACGGCCCGGATTGAATATGGTCAAGCCGCCACTGTATAATATATATTCCATAATAGGTACAGACATGACCCAAACATTAATTCTATTTTCGGTCTCAGTACCAAGACTCTTCTTTCACATTTTTTCGTAGAACTTGCAACGGTTCTTCGGACTTCAATTAGCCAGTGTCGGCTGGTTCGCATTGGAAATAACAGATCGAATATGTCAACAGGCCAAATTCAATTTAGTGGAAACTGCGTGTTTGTCAAGGTGTGGGCTCTTGAGCTAATAAGGAATACGTGTCCCATCGTGATTAGATCTGCAAATATTTGTCCTGCGAGTGACATTCGAAGTCGAGTTATGAGTGTGTTTGGCTCAGCCAATACCTATAGGTACTTGACGCAGACGATCACATATCAACACACTCCAGGACATGCGAGATAAAGATGCAGTGTCATAGGGATGGAGACGTATCACGACAGAAGAGAAATACAAGACGTCATTTCTTGGAGAAGTTGTACGGTTTAATTGACGTAATCAAACTCAAATGTCCACGTAGAATCGAAAAATGCAAAGTGAACTTTTGATTTGACAACAAGCTATTGAAAAACATATCTGTACTCCAGAATTAGAAGGTCGGAATGAAATTTGCTCGATTTTGCCTTGCACACTTTTGGAATGATGTAATATCGATGACATTATATCGAAGTAGGTAGGTATTCTCTTACACAATGACTCGTGTTAGAACTACAAATATGTTTGGATGCAGGCAGAATTTCTGTTTTTTAACTCAACTTAAAGGGCCTATGTCATCTTGAATAAAGCTTATACTATGTGTTCTTACCATGTATTTAGGCAATATAAGACATGCATAATCTAAATTAATTGTACCCTGAATTAATTATTAATTATTTTCTGTGCGAAATTTGAGCCTGGCGCGCGTGAATGCCTACGTCACTCTGTGCGCAGCGCTGATTGGTTAGCGTGAATAAGGGGGGATAGATCACGCCCGCTGATGCCGCTCAACCCTTCTCTCGCACCACTGCCGGTGCACAATACACCTGACAATTAGTAAACAATCGAAAGTTGAGAATGCAGTGAAAGATTCCGTTAGCTGCAGACATTTCGAAACATATTTTAAAACTGACAGAATCTGCACAGAAATATTGAAGTTTTATTTACCGTGCTAGCAATGCATTGTGGAGTAATTGTTGTTTAATTGTTTCGCCATGAACAATGAAGTGGAATATTATTTCTGTAATTCAAAAATTATTGCCGTATGCCGGACTCATCAAGACTGATAGCGAATACATATCACACAATATCAAAATTTGATATTGTGTGATAGTAAAAAACAGTAACACGACACGGAAAATCAATTGTCTATTGCAGAGATATAATTTAATTGTACATACTGCTGCCTAGGTAGAACGGAACAAAAACGAAATTGAAATTTCTTGTCCAACAAAGTCTGGCGATTTTTTGCATATAAATCCTTTGTTTATTGGGTTACTTTTTGGGTGGTGTAAACAAAGAATTGACGAATTATTATTACAGGCTAACCTTCAAATCCATTTTCTACTAATGTGCAGAGCAATCATAAATGGACTCGGAACAAAGTAAGGCGGTGCATTTTATGAAGCCCAACTCCGTGTACATTTCGGAGTACCTACTTTACTTTGTACAAAATCTTATACATAATGTAGTTGAATTTTTTCCTTGATAGATGTATTATTGCTTTTGTAAACACGAAGTAAGGGCCTGAAACGTTTCGGAAGAACTGATATTTAGAAACAAATCATCAAACAAATGGATTAGGCGTGAGCGACGCTATTTGCAAAGAGCTGTAACACTATCATAATGAAAATGTACAATGTATTTAGGAAAAGATTTTACTGAATTATATAATCTAATTTTCTATTGAAAACTCAAATTCTTGGTTTTTATACTTGAACTCTCTAGCACCCAACGTCATCTAGAACTTAGTCCAAACAAATAACAATCACTCGATTATAACGTTGAATGTCTCAATGAAAACCAATTAAATCAACTATTAAGTTTATCCGTACAATAACATTCCCTGGAAGACATCTTCACAGACAATGATTAACGCATACGGACTATTAACTCTTCTAGAACATTGAAATATTGCAAAAGTAAGCTGTAGCAATGGGCTAGCGCGTAGTCTGCGGGCAGGTAGTCTGCACAGAGTGACGTAGTTATTCATTTCGGTCGAATCGCTCCCGAGCCCAGGAGACAGGATGGCGGGCGGAACAAAGCGCCGTCCCGTGTTGAGAGAAGGAAGACGGACCGATTAAAGATCACTTGCCACAAGATGACATAGGCCCTTTAAGGGTCATTGAAATGGACTTCCAGCCTTCTACCTCTGGGGAACATATCCCATATAATGGACCCTTTCCATGTATGTATTCTATTTCTTTATACTCGTTGTCCAGACAGTATTGTTATAATAAAATGCACTTCATCAATTAAATTTCCGGTGAGTTAAAGTAAAGTGATGGTGATACTGAATACTGATGTGTTATAATTAGCACTTCAATTTACCACACTACTGTACTTTATTTCCTGAACTTTTATAAACTGTACTGAACTGTGGCCTTCAATGTAAGTAGTAATTACTAATTACTGTATGTTGACAAATGAGCAAGATAGAGAAAAGGAAGCTGTGGCATTACATAATATCCGTCGTCATTCTCATTCATATTTTTTTACTACGAATTTGAATACTATTATGTCTTTTTAAAGTATAAATTACTATAGTATAAAATTATGATGAAAACATGTTGGTAGTTTTTACGGGTTTTTATTACAATTCTAATGAAGAATTCATATATATATATATAGCCATATATTCTTATTTTATAACACTTCTTTGTACTGAATGAAAAATGTGTGTATTGATAAGAGATTGCAGCCGACCTAGATATTACAACACAACACTTCTATTTCTCTATCAGAATTTGTATGGAGAGTAAATTGTTACCTGAATGTCCACCAGAGATCAAAGCACATGATGTTCAGCCAGAAGAAGCAGGCGAGGAAGGAGAAGTAGACCACGAAAGCTGAAATTGACGATAATCACTGCATGTATAGACGAAAGAGACAGCTCTTTACATGAAAATTATTTCTGGACTTGAAATAATTCTGAAATCCATTTTCGTCCACCAGATGTAGAAAGTAAAGCGGGGCGATTCGCTTATGCGGTGATGGGTTTACATGTCTATTTTGGTATTGCAGAAACCAATTTTGATGACTGGATATCTGATTATTTTGTTACCTATATCTACTCTCTCAACATATTGACGGTAGTAGAGGCATTAGCAAACAAAATGTGCAGATTGTGAGGTGATGTGGTACAGTTGAGCACTAGTAGCTTGTGTGACCGTTCAATTTCAACTTTATCAAAATACCTACTCAACAGTGAAAACATTTTTAAATCATGTTTAAACGCACACCTTTTTACAACATCTTGCTTGAGATCTTGCTTGAGATTTAATTCTTTATTAGCCTAAAGAATTAAATTCTTTCCTCTCCCCCCAAAAGTTAAGTGTAAAGAGAGCTTTTCCTGGTTTTCATTTCAAAATGTCATATTTATTTGACATTGCGTTGAAATTTGTGAAAGGTCAAGAATAGTTCACCAATTAAACAAATACGATACGAATCGTACAGTACATGGCCATGAATTTCTCATCGAGTTCTTCGCGCCGAACAATTAAATAACATGGAGAATATCTTCATGTTGCGCTTTTGACAAGCGTTGTTAACTCTCTGGATCAATCTTTTTCTCTGCGCTAACTGTTTGACTTCTGAACAAAACCACTGTTTCTTCTTCTGCTGTCTTGCACCTTTCTTACTTGTTGTTCTTCATAATGCTTCATTCCCAGCTTCAATTATATTTCCTTGTATCTTCGACCAACAACTTGCACATCATCATCCTCCTCGATTCCATTATTCTCTATTCTTTCCGATAGTCTGTTTCTGTACAGCGTTCTTGTACTTTCATCAATCAATGAATCAATTCTGATTTTACTTTCGCTCGTCGTATTCATCACTTTCTGTAACTTCCTTTTCACTCTGATTTTCGCAAGTACTAAACTGTGATTACTATACCGATGTCTGCTGAATTCAGACACCGTACGTCCAAAATCTATCATAGATTTGTATCCCCTCGTATTTTGAAAAGTATATTTATGTTGAACTTTGTGATCAAAGAATGTATTATTATTAATGCGTAGCTCGTTACAGTACAGAACTCAATCATCGTTAACATTGATCTTGACATCTTCGTTAACACTGCATTGCTCCAGGTACTTATTTCTTGGTTTCCAATTCTGGCATTGAAGTCTCCCATAAGTAGCATTAATTCGTCTTGTCGTATTTCTTCTACAGTCCTCTGTAACTACTGACTATAAAATATGTCCTTTTCTAAGAGTGGTTTTGATTCCTCTGGTGCATAAACCGCTATAATATTTAATATCTTGTAGCCAGTATTAAGTTTCACCAGTAGTATCCGTTCAGAGACGTAGTTGCAATCCATGATCATGTCTCTGAATCTCAGATGTAATAAAATACCAACACCCTCTTTGGCTCTTGAACTTCGGTCAACTCCGCTGTATAAGGTCGTAATTTTCATATGATACGGACCCTCGGCCCTTTTTCTTCGTTTCAGCAGCGATCATATAGGTTTCAGTCAGTGTACATACATCAAGATTCATTTCTGTTATTTCAATAAGTATTTCCTGATCTCTTCCATTCCACTACCGTATGTTCCATGTTCCAAGTAAGTCTAAGGGTAGAGGTCTTCTTCCATTGTTTCCGTTTGCATGTCCTTTTCCTCTCCGTATTCGTCATAATGTTATCAATCCATATCCGAGGCTTGTATTTGGTTCTGTGAGCATTGCATGGTTTTTACCGGAGGCAGGTCGCTAGCCTCACCTCCGAACCTTCCTCCTTTATCCTGGCTTAGGACCGGCAACAACATACAACCGAACTAGAGCTTTATTATGATAACTAATAATAATGATTGTGTCTTTCCTTTCGTTATCTTTAAGAAATAATATTCGATTTATAAAAGTGTTTGCTGCTTCTACTCTTATTGTTTATTATCTCTTTCGTCTTCACTCTCTCCTTGTGTGAGAATGTGTACCAAGACTAGGAAGTTTATTATTCCTGTCCCATTATAACATTAGCGTGATAGATAACGTGGTACGGTGGTACAATCGTGTAATGAATTGGGGAAGGAAATCAGCTAGTGCGCAATGCGCTACATGCATTTCACGCTATTTCGACAACAAAAACACGCGAAATTTTCCACATAATTCCATCTGTTTCAGATTCATCAGCATTTTATTTTAAAGAATTGTGATAATGTGCCTAGGTATAAAGTTTTAAGATATGTATTTTTATGTACTTTCAAATGTTACCGATCAAGATGCATTTTTCCAAGGTGATTGAGGCTAAACCTTCAACTTTGTTTAGATAGTATAATATTTTAAACCATAAATTGACAAGTGTTATAAAGCGTCCCCTTTCAATTGAACTGTACCAAAACGTTTCAAGTGAAGACCAGTTTTTATGATGAGACAAGTTTTCAATTAGTTAAATTTTATTTGTTTCAAAACTATCATGGTGTTATTACACGCAGGGGGGGGGGGGTAAACGTGGCTCAACCGATCGAACATTCCAAAATATTTATTTTTTGAAATTACCATCATGAATTACTTTTTCCAACATTTGACTCTATTTAAGTATAAACAAATCATAAAATGTAATTTAACTTGCAACTCCTGTCTTACAGCGAGGTTTAAAATTATTGCCTTCCGAGAATGAACAAAACTTTAACATAGGAGGTATAGGAAAATCATTGCGTTTTTGGCTTATAACTTCTAAAATAGCACACGTTGGTATTGTTTTCAATTTTTTCCCTAGTAGGATATCCATTATATCTACCAGAAAAAAAGTTTTTTGATCAAAGTTGGGACTACATAAAAATTAGATCTTCATTATAAGCCTAAATTTGACACGATTTTACTTGTCTGCCATAAGATAACATGGGGAAGAAAACTCAATTTATCTCAAAAACTAGACACGAGAAGTGTTTAATTTTTTCAAGGATTGTGTATGGCATGATTATCAATTAGTAGACAAAAAATTATGAAAATCTGAGACCATGCCCGATTGGATGAGCCACCTTAATGAAGTAATATCACAACTTTGCATCTGTTCAGTGCTTCCACCGCATATCAAAGATCAACCATTGATACAATTAACTAGGAAAACGCTCCGTGTAACGCGTTGATGAGCGAGCACCGGACACGTGCGCAAACATAGAACCGAAGATGCGTTAACACATAGAAAACTTAATAAACGTTTTAACATTATTAAACCTAGATTAAACGATAAACAGTTGAGATAAACAGTTGAGATAAACAGTGAGATTTATCGAAGACCATTTTCATTTTTCAACCTATCAGGAGATATTTATTTAAATTTTAACCAATTGATAGATTTCAAAAAAATTGGGGTCAGCAAACAGAGAATGTTGTCTCTACATGTGTGCAAAATTTCAGGTCGATTGGTGCAACGGTGCGATTTCTATTGTCCATTTAGCAGACAAAAACAAAAACAAAAACAAAAACAAAAACAAAAACAAAAACAAAAACAAAAACAAAAACAAAAACAAAAACAAAAACAAAAACAAAACAAAAAAAAAAAAAAAAAAAAAAAAAGAGGTCCGTGTCAAAAGAGTCAAAAGGAGACGCTCGCTTCGCTCGCTCAATTAGCATAATAGATTGCGTTGATGATCAATGCGTCATTGCAAGCGTTTTCCTAGAACATATTTGGTAACTTAACTAAAACGTTTTGCTTTTACTTAGGCTTGAAGTTTAAAATATGTTTTTAGTACCTTAGGGCCGGTTACCATTAGTTTAAGCTACAGTTAGCTCAAACTCCACTTCAGAAAACTCGGTGTTTTACCATTATATACTTCAATTTAAATCCGGAGTGATTTCCTCAGTTTACATTGACCTCATGGCTACATTGCCTGCAGTTTATTTAAGCTATGCTGCAGTAAAGTAATACACATTGGTAATACACCACATTTTCCGCAGTGGAGTTTTACTAACCTGAAAATAATCTATTTGGTAATATGGTCACTTATTCGCATCAAGGTAAATACTAGCAAAACGCTCTGTGTAACGCGTTGATGAGCACGGATACGCGCAACACCTCGAACCGAAATTCTGTCTATCGAAAATGTCATTAAAAGCCAATAATTCTTTAATTTCGTCACAGACTTGTATGAAAATCTTTAAAAATTCCAAAAATATTGGTCCCAATAACCATGCAAAGTTTTAAGTTGATCGATTGAACCTTTTGATTGAACGGCTTCTTGTTAATTTTCAAAAATCACAGGATCTCGTTAAAAAATATACCTGGGACTACATATGATAATAGTGTGTATTATCATACACACATAGTATAGTGTGTATACACAATATCAGATCGATCTGTTGATTATTTTGTGTCATATTATGCGTATGAAAGTTTCTGTTCTAACTACCTTGGAACATTGGAACTGAGGCGTCAAAGTTGCCGTGATCCATAGCAACAAGCAAAATGTCCGTAAAATGTCAATAACTTTTGGATTTAAACACAGATTTGTCTGAAAATTTTCAAAAACACAGATAATGTTGGTCCCAATGGCTATGCAAAGTTTTAAGTTGATCGGTCAAACGGTTCTAGTTTAAATTTCACAAAATCACATGAAAAATGGTTTCTTATTTGAACCAATGGAAGGATTTGGCTGAAACTTTTTATGATTAGGTACAATTATCTTTGGTACAATGTTGGTTGCAATGACTTGTCAAAATTTCAAATTGATCGGAACAACCAATCGAAAGATATTTTTAAAAAAATTTGAACCAATCAATTGGATTTTTAAAAAATTAGGGTCTGCAACGCCCGGAAATGGTCGTACACGTTTGCAAAATTTCAGCTCGATCGAAGAAAAACTGTGACTTGTATATGGTCAGTAACAGAAAAAAAACACATACAAAAACAGAGGTCCGTGCCAAAAGAGCCAAAAGGAGACGCTCGCTTCGCTCGCTCAATAATTTACATAAAACTCTTTATTTCTTGGGATATTTATACGTACTTTAGCAGATCTCTAATATTGTCAAATAGTCCGTTAAAATTTAAAACTTTTAAATCGTGTATATATAAAAATATTATTTAATTAATTCTACACTCCTCTCGCAGCTCAGTTCTAAGCATAATTTTTAAAAGTTTCGACAGGAAATAAGAATTAGAACATAGAATTGATATCAATCAAAATGTTTCTTGCACACTGGTGTTTTATAGAAATGCTGATAGAACTTTAAAAAGTTCCCTTTAAAAAGGGAGATTAAAAGGAACTCCCTTTAATAAGGGAATAGAATCCACATAAAAAGGCATGATATCTTGGTATATTTATTGGTACACCCCCCGTCAGACAATCAACGGTAAATGGTTAAGTGCGAGCTTCACGTTAAAATTATCTGAATTTATCTATTATCTTTTATCTAGAATTTCATATAATACAAAATAAGTGTACAAAATAAGAGTGTAAGTAGTCAGCAGGTCACTCTGACGCAAGAAATCTTCACCTTTCAGGTTTACCGGACTTGAAACTGAGCTTTTGACAACTTTATAGCAGATGTTAAAACTAAAAAGTTAATTTATGTAGATTTCATTACTCACTTGTGTACAGATAGTAGAGATAGAACTTACCCGATGCAACGCAGAATCCGGGGGAAATCGACGTTCCTCCTAACTGAACAATCGACAGGAACAAGTAGGCGGTGAACAGGCTTGTCACGTGACTCATCAGATTCTTCCCGTGGATGTTTCTCAGCTCTGGAATGATGCCGTAAACCAGGAACGTGGCCACCAGGAACGGCTCCGAAATGACCATGCCAAGAGAGTAGAGAACTAATGTAGCGTGATTCACTGGTGGCGGTTCTTCTTCTTGCTCAGGGAAGCAATGAAACACCGTAACATCAACTGTGCCGTTGTCGTATAATACCTCAAGACAATACTCGCTAGCAGTAAGATTTCCACCATTTATTATGAAATTACGCTCCTCATCGAACTCGTACACTGGTACATGCTCATTGGAGGGCACTGGGTCTCCCATGTACTTCCCCCATTTACAAACATCTCCGTGAAGCACATGAATTCCGTCTTCGCTTTTGGTGACTTCTACTGTCGGCAAATCGAATAGAAGTGAGTGATTCTTCGGCGTGCACGAGCCCTTAAACTCCGTGTGGAACACATGGTTGTCTGGACAACACTTCCGAATGCAATTCTTTAATTGACAAACACATCCCCAAACAATGTTCGGATCTGTCTTGTGAAACCAAAATTGCCCCGGGGCATAGATCAACCCATTCGGTGCCAAAATACTTCCATTCTCTAACTTGATCCAGTTGATAATCGCTTCACTGTGCTCCTCCTCGCATGGTGTCTGGTTGACATTGTCGTCAGTCGTCGTGAGCAGCGTCTGACTGACGAGGAGCAGGACGAAGATCGACGCGCGAGAGACGTCCATCCTCGACGCCACTCTCACGCTTTCTGAGGCGCGGGAGAAGTCAGCAGAACGTCGCCATCGGGTGGCGGAGGCGCTCAAGTAGTTCAACACACGCAATCATTCGAAACAAAACGCGACTGTCAAAAACCGTGAAAAGCCATTAATGTAGTTGTAGTAGACATTTTTAAATGAAATATATCATAACACCTCTCTCCCTCTGCTCGTGATGTGACAATCTCGAGTACCTCGCCTCAACTAGTTGACATATCGTAACTCCAACAGTTCTCTTATCAATCATGACTGCGATTACAGTCACAGTGGCTCAACTGTCAAGTGAACAGAAATCAATGATATGAGTAGGATATGATTTATATAAAATGACTGATCCGAAATCTAGGCACATGACAAATGGTACAGGCGAACGAAGTCATCTCCGGAAGGAGGAGGAAGGTTGCTTATTTTAACAAAGCAAACATTTGATTATGATTTTAGTTGGAACTTTCCCATGGCTGGTGGCAAGCTGTTTCTGTGGATCAGGAATTGCAATTTAACAAGGCTGTTATTTTTACTATAGTAACGAGTTACAATTACAAATACAATCGCCTGGCAGAGAAGTACCCTACAAACACTGGGCGGCCCGGGCTTCTGCCCATCTAGCGCCCAAGTGGGACGTCCCGGGCGGGAACTACTAGGGCATGCCCTGGGCCTGCCCAACGGAGCCCAACCGATCCGTTTTATCTGGCTGTAAAATTTCTAGGAATGTCCCGTCTTGGTCCCGCCCGGGAATGGCTAGGGACGGCCCGCGCGGGCGCTACGACTGTTTGAATTTGAGCTGCTCTAATGACTTATTTTTTTCATATTTATAACTTCATTTCTATAATAATTACATCTACATTTCACATGGATATATTGATTTAAGAATAAATATGTTTACAATTCCAAAGCAAAGTATTCATACCATTTTAAACGTTATTAGTAAAGTTTCTTTTATGAACTCGGCAGTCGGCCATCTTCGTGAATCAACTTGTTTCCGTTCTCCCTTCTTCATTTCAAACGCGGCGTTTGACGTTTGTTGATATTTTACAGAGTGTCATGAGTGTGTAGTTTACGTCCTTTTGAGTGATTTTGAATGTGATTTCAATTATTATCTGTGTCCGTGAATGCGTGTTCACTGCTGAATAGTTTGTCTCAGTTCAAACCATTTAATGTGACACAAATCGTGAAATAATTACAGTTTTGTTGTGCCTCTTTTGTTTGGATTTTCATCACAGAGCCATACAACCCATTGAAGGTGAGTCTTCATCACAACTACATAAGTATCCAGGCATTAATCGTTGTTACTTTAGTTTTGTATGCTGGGGATACTAATAAACCAATAGGTAGTGTGACCAATGTTCAGTAAACATTAACCTCACATGTACATTTTTGAAATGTAGCAATTTATGCAAAGTAAAATTTCCAACTAGGTAGGACCTAGGTAACTAGGTAGTTTAGGTATTTATAAAATAAATAAAGTAGGTAAACAGTTTGCTTGGCGTGGTAGTCTATACATATCAGTGGTAGTAGTCAGTAGGAACCCTACCTGTAGGTACCTAGTACGTACCTCCGCCTATTTTGGGAATATTTTCACCCTACATTAACCAATAACCATCCCACATACCTACCAAGGCACCTACTGCAGTTTTAATAATGTTACTTGTTAAAGGTGAATCTACTCTGGAAGAAAATAGGCTATTAAGATATTGAACTCCAGAAACAAAGCGCGTATTCGTCCTGCGAGCGAACCAAGCTGTATCGTCAAACCGAGCCGAAACATTAAGAACCGAACCGAGCAGAGTGGTAAATATTTTCATTATATTTAATTATTTAACTTTATCAAGGATTTTAGATATACAGCAATTATTTTTGTTTATGTAGGTACCTTACAAGGCCAATAACAAACATTTTTGTTGTGATCCGAAAGTAAAAATTATGTTGCATGGAAATTACATTCTTGTCGGAGGTAGTAGATACATACATTGAATGGTGGTCCCGCTTCATTCAAATACGTAGTAAAATTTTTGAGATTGAATGTTGTCATCCAAAAAAATAAACCGCACTTTTGAATTTCCTCTAACGCGCCGGTGGTAAGAGAGCAGCCATTCCGTGCGAATGCAGACATATGCCACATAATACATATGACTGCTGAATTATTAAATGTAAATAAATCAGCATGTTTTTATATTATATTCATGGTATTTTCTTGCTGATTCCAAATATGTAATCAGTTTTGTGCTAAGTTTGAATAGTTATTTTGTTATCAGTAAAATTGTGGGACCGCATTTAAATTTAAATTTTGTGTCGAACCATGTAAATTACATAAAAAATTTAGAAGGCTGCACAATGATCCTAACTATTTTTATTTTGATGAATAAGATGCTGAACATAGCATCTTACAACCGTACACCCGTAACACGGAATGGCTGAGAGGAAATTAATTTGAGTTGCTAACTTTCACCTTACTTTTTGTAGGTTCTACAGATTCACCGTGAACTTGCCCTGCTCTTATTCTAGAGTCGATTTAATTGCCTACCTACTTCAATTAAAAAGTAAATTTACTTCTTGGCAAATTAGCGAGAATTCTGAAGATGCACAGGACTTGGGACTTCATCGAGTTAATGGATTAAATGTTACCTACCCTACAGATGTAATGATTCAGAACTCTCTGATGGTAAGCCACATTTTAGTATTTTATATGTGTAGTATTTCCTCTAACCTTACCTATAAATCACATTTATGCAATATACCTAGAATGTTTCAAATTTTTATTGGGGTTTTAAATAAATAGTGTACTACCTAATGGTAATAATTTTACCTCAAGTGATTATTGTGGCAGGTCACACAACACAAAAGTGATTTTTGTATTATTCATTGCCAAGAAGTTTATCCTATCAATTTACAAATGCTTCATTGAATCTATCTTTCTTTTTTTTAGGGATCACTCTGTGCCAAAAATTCAATTTTTAAAATTTTTGTAAAGACTGTTATTTGCAGCTATCTGCTATTGCAGTTATTTACATAAATAGTTCTTGTGTAGTAGGTAGAAACTATTTGCTAGGCAGCCTCATGCTCAAAAGAAGTTGCATCCACATAGATTGCGGATGTCAGTCCTCGACACCACAAGACCGTGTGCTAATAATTTATGGATGGAATCCAGTATCTGGCCATTAAATCGGCAAATTCTTTTGAGCATAGCATAATAATAGTGTTAAATATTGACAAAATTAACAAGATCTTACTGATAACAAGATCTTGTAAATGTTGGACTTTCATTGGTCTGACCGAATAAAAATTTACACAAAAAATAAAAAACACTTCTAACAATACGCTGCATGATCTTGCTAAACTTTTCAAGATCTTGTATAAATCTTGTTTAGGTTAGAATCTGTACCTACAATAATAAATAATTGCAAATATCTTGCGAACATTATTAGTACAAGGTACATTACCTAAATACTTTGCAATTTTATTTTTTCAGATGAAAGAAATACGTATTCAAGTGCATTCATTTTCTTGAAAAACTGAAGATGAAAAATTGTGCCAACATATCCGTGAGTGAAGTAAAATCCGAATTGTGTCTTGTCGATAAAGAGACAGCGTGCCAGACTCACTGCCAGGTAGTACCTACCTCAGAATGTTTTGATACTATGTGACGTGTGAAGGTTGAAGGACATTTAAAAATTTTAAGTGATGTGGTAGTATAATCTTTTACAATAATATACGTTTATATTATATGAAACTGTTTTTTTTTTTAATTTTCGTGTGTTTTCCTGCTCTTTATTATTCCTAAAATTCAATTGCAGTGAATCTCCTACGTGTAGCATTTTATTTTTTGTAATTTATCAAAACAATATAGTACCTAAGTAAGTAGGGAATAGTACGTGAAAAAATTATTATTGAAACGATTCAATCGTCCTGTAAGAGATTATCAAAAAATAATTGCTAATTTCAAAATCCAACAACCGATTCATAAACAAAAATTATGGATCTTTTTATCCTTCTTCATTTTTTTATGAATAAGGTACCTGTAATACTTAAGTCTCTAGAAATTTTGTTCCAGTAAGTTTTTAAATATCAACGCAAATAATTACTGACATTTGTCACCCGCGAAATGTTAAAAATTAATTCATGCAAATGAAATTCAATTATAATGGGACTTTTGGCGGGAAAAACGACGTGTTACAAGAATCCACTTACACTAATGTGTTACCATTGTGGATCATCTGTCAATTTTCTGTAAATTTTCCTGTTAAAAGTAATCAAACTTTGTTAATTCATTCCTTGAAAACTATTCATCCCACAGCAAAAATAAAATCACATCTGTGTTCAGCAACATAATCAACTTTCATAAAATAATGGTCTATTATTCTGAAATCTGAATTTCACGAGACTTCCCCATTATGTGACAGTCAAGTTGAGGATTTCAAATGATCCCAAAATATTTCCTCCAAATAAAAATGCGTTAAAAATAAAAACAGTAGGAGGTACCTTAGGTAATGTGTCAGGTCAGTGGAACAGCTTTCAAACAATAGGGAAACATGGCGAGATAAAATAACTTCCAATAACCACTGATTAACTTTATAATATACCGGCTATTTTTTTTTTTATTAATATTTGACCATTTAAATGCATTTCTAATGTGTTTGAGTAGGTACCTACTGTTCTTCTAGTTGACATAACAAATTACAACTGTTGTGAAATATTCCGTGAACTGTGAACTAATACATTGACCCTGGAAGAAAATACCTGGATTATTTTTTTCGTATGGCAACGCCCACTCTCCGAAATTGTGAAAAAATCCCGTTTCTCGTGTCACTCACGTTTGCAATTAATTATGTCTTAATGAAACGTATTTTTTCCAGGTACATTCGCATTCAAAATTAGTGCCTATATGCACGTGTCTGGATCAGAGGCACGTTTTGTAGGTACTGCATTTTGAATGAGAGTGTACCTAGCAAGCTAGCACGTGACCGTTATGGAATGTGCGTAGGGGGAGGGGGCTACAGAGCGAGCAGCTGCTCCCGCGCGGGCCGCCCGGGCGGGGGCCAGGGCCGGCCTATGCCTCCCGCGCGGGCCGCCCGGGAGGGTCCAGGGACAGCCCATACCTCCCGCGCGGGCGTCATGGGACGGCCCAGGCCGCCGCCCGGG
Organism: Leuctra nigra; assembly: GCA_934045905.1. NCBI lineage: Eukaryota > Metazoa > Arthropoda > Insecta > Plecoptera > Leuctridae > Leuctra > Leuctra nigra. The sequence continues at coordinate 32,695,085 of OW203761.1, read as the reverse complement.
CTTATTCCCAGTGGCAGGCCCCGGGAGTCTCACTCCATGCTAATCACCCATAAGACGGGAGGTCCCTGGGCAGGCCCGTACGCCCATCTGGGACGGCCTAGGACGCGTCCAGGGACCTCCCAGTGTTTGTAGGGTAGTTGTTGAATGACATCCGAAGAAAGATTGTCTGTCCGTGGACGTGGATGGATTTATATGACGATAGGTTGCACTTTCCGGCAAACAACTGGGTGCTCATGCTATGAGAAGGGGCAAACGTTACAAAATATTTGAATAACAAGATATTGATGGATCTACCTTTCGCCACCTGCCGGCAAAAGTAAGTGGAATAGATCTTGCCAAGAAGATCTTAGACCCTTCAT